>VXBB01002217.1:352410-408342 GCA_013399915.1 Illadopsis cleaveri
AAAATAGGATTCAGTTCAGCACTAACATGCCCAAATTCAGACAACTTCATACAAGCTAAATGTCTTTCCATCATAATCAAAAGTGATCACACTCAGTGGAGCCAGAGAACAGTTCATCACAACCTAGATCAAAGTCACAGGGCTTTGCTCAGTCACCGCCCAGACACCTAACTCTAGCCAATTCCAGAGTATCCTGCTGGCTTTCAGCTGCCATACCAGAAGGGCGTATTTCCCTCTCTGTCTCAAAATATCTGCTAGCCCCACACAGGATCTTACGTACCCTCTCTCCCCTTGGATGACACTTGGACGCTACATGATGGTGACTGAATCATGTCTGGAAAGAGGGATCTGGTGGCCTAGTGGCCACAGTCAAGTGCTCCAGGATGTCTAGGGCATCTACATTGGGCAGGCACAGGTATGACAAGGGATTAGAGGAGGCCGACACCTTTCTTGAGTGACAGCTACAGGCCAAGTTGACACCACCTGGGTGATCCAGGCTAATTGTGAAGCCAGGCTCCATTAGCTTGTCAGGCCATCCTGGAGGCACCACTGAGTGTTTTAGCCAGACCTCGACCAACTCTAACCGCAGGAAAGATCCATGTTTCACACGGAGATGTCTGAATGTAAAGGTCTTAATCTGCAACTGAATCCTACTCAGTGAACTGGAGTTCCCAAATATTTTGCTAGTGTGTGGGTGACCCTAGGAAGCATTGGCCGAAAATTCAAGAATTCCATACAGTGAAATTCAAAGATATAGACAGTCACAACATAAACAAAAGCCATTATACTAAGTTATTCATGATATCGATTAAAAAATTAGTTCTGATGCACTGTTTAACATTATGCCACTTTGCTCATCCTAAATAATGGGACGTCTTATAATGTCACAACAGCAAACTTTTCCAACATTCAAACAGAAGAAAAAACAGAAATCCAGACCCCTGTCTCAGCCACTGAACCACAATTAATAAAACAAACAACAAAAAAAATATCAGAAGGCTAGTTCCAGTCATGTTGCTCCTACCTGGCTTCAGGACAGAAGTATGTCAGTGACTCTGTGAGCCTGTTTCTGCATGAGAGTAACTTACTCTTGTGAGTAGCTTCACTGAAATCAGTTTGCATAGAAAGTTTCACTGAATTCAAATGGCAGCTGAATTACTGCCTGTGCAGTGCAAGTATTTATTTTAATATACTGTACATGCACTCTGGTCTCAGTTTAGCATGTTCATCCTGAGAGGCTCTAATTTAATTATTCTCTTTTATATTTATGGCACATTCTCTGGCAGTGTTATCTCCCAAATACTCTAACATTGCCAGCATTATGCCCGTCTATGTCAAGAATTAATCAGAAGCCATGTTAAGACTTGTTATGTCAGCTTAAAAATTCATATTATCCACCACTTGAATACCCAAATAAAGTCTCAGGGCACTTTTTCTTTAATTAAATTAAATTCTGAAGGTTCCTCAATGGGAGAGAGAAAGTTTCAAGGCAGAGAAAACAGGGCCAAGCTTATCAAGGCAAAATAATCATTATTCTGAATCTTAAACAAAGTCATTCCCTAACTCCTCTCAAAACTCCTAAATTTCTGCAGAACTACTGTCATTTTATGCTAAAATGACTTAGCCAAATTTATCCCTACTATAATGACAATGAAGTAATAAAATCAGCTTTAATATTCAATCAATTTGGCTAATTAAGCCCAACATTCATTGATTTTGTTGATTTGTAGTGTGAAGATTGTTAAATGAGACTGGATTCCAGCCATTATGTGGGTCCTTCTAAGCTGCAAAAGTTTTTTTATTTTATTCTGTTTATTCACCATATAGATAGGACTAAACTAAGTCCTGAATATGTGTGTTTTATTTATGCATATAATACCTCCAGCTTCAACATAGTATCTGAGCCCCTCCTTGTATTTAAAAATAGAAAAGAAAAAAAAAAAATAGCAGGCTGTTTCTTTTTTTCCTTTTCCATCTGAAGGGGGAAAAAAAGATATTTATGGGAAAGGGGATGTTGTTTATTTGCTTGTTTATGTTTGTATATGATTGAGTAAGTGTTGGGTGCGTATGCTTGGAATTGGCAGGCAGCTCCTTATCTGTGCTGGCAGATATTCCATGATCTAAAAACAGCCTTTTAGAACTGGCTGCATGTCTCACTATATACCAAGAAACAATTTCAGCAACCACCTCAGAGCTGAGTCCTTCTGAGACCTCACTGCTCATTTACTCTTCTGAACAGTAATGGGAGTACCTCACCCACTGATTCCAATCCTCATCCTGTCCACCTTCCCCAGCTGGACAGATGTTACCATTGCATCGACACGATCACTTGTCAGCAGAGTACTAGACAGACAAACTGCCAGACATCTTACACAGCACACCTGCACACACCTTGTCCATTAAATGTGTGGCTGGAGTTCATCTTTAAGCTGGTCACTTCAGGTTTCCTCTACAGTCATACATCACTTTTATGGTACAGTCCATCTGACCTTTTTTTGGATGACCACCTCAATGTGCAAGCAACCATGCCCTAAAAGTACAATTACTTTGGTTGGTTGGTTGGTTGTTGGTTTGGTTTGATTTGGTCACTGACCAAGAAAGGATGTGGAATAACTAGTTTGAGATATGACCACTTCATTCTTAGTACTACAGTAAATCAACCATGAGTCACACAATCACAGAGTGACTGAGGTTGGAAGGGACCTCTAGAGGCCATCTTGTCTAACCTCCCTGCTCAAGCAGGACCACCTGGAACTGATTGCCCAGGACCATGTCCAGGTGGCTTTTGAATATCTCCAAGGCTGGATACTCCAGAACCTGCCAGTGTTTGGTCATCTTCACAATAAAAACTGTTTCCTGATGTTCAAAGTGACCCTCGTGTGTTTCAGCTTGTCCCCACTGTCTCTGGTCCTGTCAATGGCCATCACTGAAAAGAGCCTGGCTCCGTCAGATATTCATATAAAACTCCCTCTGATCCTTCTCTTCTCCAGGCAGAACAGTCCCAGTTTTCTCAGCTTTTCCTCATAGGAGAGATGCTCCACTCCCTTCATCACCTTAGTTGTCCATCATTTGACTCCCTCCAGAGTGTTCATGTGTCTCTTGTACTGTGAAGCCCAGGACCGGACACAGCACTCCAAGTGTGGCCTTACCAGCACTGAGTAGAGAGAAGGAACATCTCCCTCAACTTGCTGGCAATGCTTTGCCTAATGCAGACCAGGATACCATCTACCTTCTTTGCAGAGAGGGTACATGGCTGGGTCAGGTAAAACCTGAGGGGAGATTGCAGAAATGTAAGTCCCCCACAAAAGGAGGAAATCAAGCCATTTTGAACACAGGTATCACTGAGTCATTCATTCTGCACAAGCTATAATAAGGTCACAGAGATCATAGTAAGAACAAAATTGACATAAGCAGCCCATATGTCAGCAAAAGCTTCAACAGAAAATCTAACAAAACAACAAGAAAAATCTTTATGAGGCATTACACATCTGTGTTCCCAGGAGCCACTGTTAGGCACCTGCAGAAACAGATGATAGACTTGCAATCACCCTGATGAACAAAGCTGGAAGGCGTACATCCCATTTGGACCCTGCCTTACACCCTCTCTGTGTTCAAGACTTTGACACTACAAAGAATCACAGATTTATTCAGCCATAGAAAAGAAGAAAAAAATTTAGTATGACTGAGTGGATCACTGTTTCATATATCCTGTTCTATATTATCTTGCATTAAATCTACATTAGCTAAAATAGGTAAAAAGACGGCAAAGCATAATTTCTTTTTCAATTGTGTCATAACACTGATTCAAGATGTGATGAATCCATGTCCCTGCAAGTTGGGCAAGATAACTAGAATCAGAAGTACAAGATTGTGCATCTGAGTTTCTTTATCACATCACCATCGTGAGTGCTCTAAATTTTTCATACAATTATAGGAAAGCCAGGCCAATGCCATTAATGTTTCCTGCAATACTTTAAAGTCATGACACATCATATGTGCAATTTTCACAGAAATGAATGGGTTGCGTAATTCTAGGAGGAATTCCAGAAAGTTTCCTATGAAAGTAGTTATGCATAAATAGTCAGAAATTAAAAGCTGGAGTCTTCTTCACCATTCTTGTTGCTGCCTTTCATGGGTCCTTCCACAGCAGGATGCTATTATGAATCTCACTCTGAGCCTGTAACACCTTCCAGTTACTGCATAGACACTTTCTGATATATATAGATAGATAGATAGATAGATAGATAGATAGATAGATAGATACATATATAGATAGATTTCTTCAGGAAGCCTGAGGAACTAGCCTTTAGGTCTTTCTGTGCCCTTACAGCTTCTACAGAGCCATTGACCTGAAAATAAATAATTAAATAAATAAAATCAGACTGTGAGGGACTGGAGGAGTCCAGCACAGAGAGTGGAGAATGAGCTGTGTGATGTAAAGGTACTCTAATACACCAGAATTAGAGGTCAACAGGAGTCATCTTGGCCACCTTCTGCTCCAGAGAAAGATAAATAGTATCTAAACCATTCCCAATGTATTTATTTTATCTGTTAAACATTAATTGAAAGAAACACAAAAAGCCATGTGCCCTTAGTTATGCTGCTATGAAAAACTCTGGAAGGGAAGATGTAGATCCAATGCCTGAAATAATTCCTTCCTTTAACAAGCTGTTTCATAAATGATTTCTAAGTCTCTCTGGTGTACCACCCTGATTCATTTTCAGCTTTGAGGGTGGCATCAATTAAAAGGTTTCTTTCCACATTCCTTAAATTTGGAGATCTTTTCAGACAGATTACACTTTAAATGTCTTTAAGATTAACAGCAGATTCCCAACTCAAGTTCATTTACAAGTACCTCTTAAAATGTTCTGGACCACTGGATTGGAACTTTTTCTACTTTGCTCAATTTCTATATGAAAAGTTGAAATGACTGTTGAAGTTACCCTAATGATCTGAAGCAGTAAACCAGAATGAAATAAGTCATTGTTAGATTCACTAAATTTGATGACAAATTGCACATTTGGGGGTCTTGACCTTACCTATTTGTAATGCAGGAATTCCACAATATACTCCATTGACTGGAATAAATCAGTGTAGTTGTCTTAGATCTGTCTCATAGAGCAATTCTACAAACTTTATGTAGGAATTTATAACCTTTAAAATTTTCTCCACTATTGAAGTAATGTGAGGATCTTTTTAAAAATAATTTTACTAGATTTCAGATGACTTCCATCAGTGCTTTAACTATGTCAGGGCTTGGAGCACACACAGCCACAGAGCTGGCTGAGGAAGGGCAGCTGCAGACTGCCTCAACCCCTCGCTTGGCAGGTAACACCAATTATTTTCAGTAGATGTTTTCACTAAAAGGCTGAAGATTCCTCACTCCTTCCCCTCATGAGCAAATGGAATCTCACATATTCTCCCACAGACTAGTTCTCCTCCCATTCATAATTTGAGGCAATAGCCCAATAAAGCTGTTGGGCTCCAGCAGCCCAACACTGGAAAAAATGTTCCTTCTGCCATTAAAATCCCTCTTTTTTTGGTTAAACCCTTAATATTTATGCAAAATTGATCTCCAATTAGGACAGCAGACCTAGACACAATGTTGCTTTAGTAAACAAACTGAAAAACTGATACAAATGTAATAAAAGTTTTCCTGTTTTTTTACTACCGGCTTCTCTATTTCTTATCCAAAAATGGGCACTTTTGGGGGGGGCCACAAAATAGCAGTAAAAACTTACAGCTACTGGCTGAGTACTATGACTACCAAGTTCATCTCATAATCATTGCCACAACAGAGGTGCACCTCCTCATGCTCTGTTTCTAGCACGATGCACTTCACACTGACATTACTTAGATATAATGGAAACAGAGTACTCTGTGTAGTGACAGTAGTCTGCATATTCTTCCTGGTTCTAGCATTATCCATAAAATCAATAATATTCTTTCAATTGCTACTACCAGGTCATGGAAAAAAGATAGAAATAAAAGGATCATCTCTGCATTCCTGAATACACATACTGCTGGCGACTTCTGAGTATTTACCGCGTTCCTGTTTTTAAGAATCATCCAGAAACAAGTCAAACACCTTAAAGTAATGTAAGTGTACTATATTGATAATATCATTTTAATCAACCAACTGTGTAATTCTGCTCCCAAATTAGACTAGGTCTATTTTCCTTAGGACTCTGATAAATGGTCTTCATTGTATTTCATTCCTTTAATTGCTCATCAATTCCCTTATCAGTCATAAAACCACTCTATTTGAGAACATTTATTTCAATATTTCTTTATTTGGGAGCCTTTATCTTAAATTTTGTAATTGCAAGTACAGAACATGATTGGTAACCTTGAGGCAGCTGAAATCATCTGCCTTCAGTTCAAAAGTAACAGAGATATTTGTCCATTACTATCTATTAATGCCTTTTTCTTATATATTATGTAAATTATTTAAGCATGTAAGATGCACAATTCTTTAACAGTATGATCAAGTTTGCCAGGAAAAAAAACAGTAAGAGATCTGTTAAAGGAAGAGACACCTATGTGTTCTCTAAATGCTTGGTTTATTCCCATGAACAGTTTGCATTGATGTCATAAAGTTTGGTTATTCTCTGCTTCACAAGTCATTGTGCATGGAGATAGCTTGAAATAACATACAAAACTGAAGGGTTTTCATTGTCAGGGAATTCAATATTCCTGCCTGCAATACTTTGTCCCCACCAAATTCAATCATTCTGATCTTCAGAACCTGAGAAAAATACAGAATGACTAACTGGTTTCAGAGACTGATGGCAGAGACTAACACATAAAACCTTAAAAATTTCAGTTGGGCTCAGTGTTTGCATAGAAGTCAATGTTCCTTAGACCCCAGGAAAAGTACCTAAACCCTTGCAACATCTTTTAATCATCCACCTCTTTAATACTTTCTTCTAATAAATTTTCAGGCACTTTCAATTGCTTCTATCAGTTAAAATGACTAAGGATAAAATTAGCACAATATTGAGCAGATAATGTAGCGGCAATTCCCAGGATGCTCTAATATTTCAGCATCTTGTCATCATTTTGTCGATTTCAGAGGAATTGTGTGCAACTTTGAATTTGTTATTCAAAGTGGCATTAAAGAGATAAATTAATAGGATATATTGGTTAACCCAACACGAAAACATCACAACTACCGGGATATTAAACAACTGAGTTATTCTTGTCTGGACTCTGATAACATCTTTGTCCATATGTAGATATTAAGTTACGTTTTGCCTTGGTATCTTATAAATAAGCTGCATATCTAGAAATATAGGGTTTTTTACAGTTTTGGTGTTCTGGGGTTTTTTTAGCTTAATTTTTAATAATCATAAGGAAAATCACATTCCCCTCTCCTTTTCTTTTTTGTGACCTAAATCCATAAAAGATCCTCAACCCTGTGATATTTATTTCTTCCAAAAACATGAAGATAGAACTGAAGTTATACTATTGTCAGTTATTGAATGATCTTTCTCAAACTTTATAAGTCATGCTAACTTTTAAGACATAAGAGTCATCAATATTTTTCAAAATATTCCTCTTACTGATTGTTAAAAACAAGTTAAAGCATCTCCTGTTCCCCTGTGCATTTTTAAAAGTATTTAAGACTGCAGCAGTTCTACAGATCCCTGGCCAAACAACTATATAAAAGAGTACCTCTGACTCTAACATAAAGTTGGGTGGTCACGTTTTGCATGTGACAATCGTTTCCACCAGTGCATCTGAAAGATTTATGAAGCTTCATGCTTTGGATGCAAATGCATTATAACATACTAGTCGTCAACAATTCCAGTGACCCCTGACTTTTACCAAAAACGCAGCACAGCAGTGAACGCGCTAAGCAGAAAGAGGGATGCCCTTCTTGCTCAGCTCAGTACTACCATCGTAAGTCACGTAACAAGGCAGGAAAACACTTTGCTGCCAGTAACACTTGATGCAGNCGCCGCCGCCCCGCCGCCCCGCCGCCTCTCCGTTTCCGCCGCGCCGCGGGCACTGCGCAGGCCCGGCACCACCGCCCGCATGGAGGAGGAAGAGGAGGATGAGGGNATCATAAGGAAAATCACATTCCCCTCTCCTTTTCTTTTTTGTGACCTAAATCCATAAAAGATCCTCAACCCTGTGATATTTATTTCTTCCAAAAACATGAAGATAGAACTGAAGTTATACTATTGTCAGTTATTGAATGATCTTTCTCAAACTTTATAAGTCATGCTAACTTTTAAGACATAAGAGTCATCAATATTTTTCAAAATATTCCTCTTACTGATTGTTAAAAACAAGTTAAAGCATCTCCTGTTCCCCTGTGCATTTTTAAAAGTATTTAAGACTGCAGCAGTTCTACAGATCCCTGGCCAAACAACTATATAAAAGAGTACCTCTGACTCTAACATAAAGTTGGGTGGTCACGTTTTGCATGTGACAATCGTTTCCACCAGTGCATCTGAAAGATTTATGAAGCTTCATGCTTTGGATGCAAATGCATTATAACATACTAGTCGTCAACAATTCCAGCGACCCCTGACTTTTACCAAAAACGCAGCACAGCAGTGAACGCGCTAAGCAGAAAGAGGGATGCCCTTCTTGCTCAGCTCAGTACTACCATCGTAAGTCACGTAACAAGGCAGGAAAACACTTTGCTGCCAGTAACACTTGATGCAGGCACCGGGCTGAGCCCGAGAGATGGCCGAAGAATAGCAGCAGCGCTGGGACGCGGCCCTTTCCAGGGGATAGGTACGATGGGAGGTGCGAGGGCCAAAAAGCCGTATTTCTACAGCAACCACGAGAACTGTCCAGGGGATCCATTACCATGCTCCTACGGCACATTTGTTTCCAAAGACCCTCGGCTCCACCTGGCTCCTCCTGCCTTCCACAGAGCCTCAGGCCCCGAAGGGACGGGTTGCAAAATTTTTCCCGTGCAAACACGGAAGAGGAAGGAAGGGCAAAGTCCTACAGAGTTGTGTGTGAGAGGGTGGAGGCAGGGATCTCGACGGCTCTCGTGGCCGGCGGGAAGCCTTACTCTTCCTCATCTTCGCCCAAAAAAGAGGACAGGCGAAGGATACCGCGGCAAACGAAACACCCCGAGGCTCTGCCCCGCCGCCGCCCCGCCGCCCCGCCGCCTCTCCGTTTCCGCCGCGCCGCGGGCACTGCGCAGGCCCGGCACCACCGCCCGCATGGAGGAGGAAGAGGAGGATGAGGGTGGCGGAGGCCGGGGGGCCGGGAGGAGCCCGGCCGCGTCCGCCCGCTTCGTGCGGTGCCTCTACGCGGTGGGATTCCTGGTAAGCCATGGGGCCCGCCCCGCGCGGCCTGCGGCGGGCAGCCGCGCCCGGGAACGGGAATCTGCTCCTCTCCAGGCCAAAGGCTGCTGGCTTCTGGGGTGCATCGCTGCAGCTGCTCCTGGGGAACGCCAGTGTTTGTAGCGCTGGTGGTGTGTAGCAGCTGTGCTGTTCTGCCCGTGCAAACAGCCACGCAATTCGATACACAGGTCGGGTTTTTATCCTGTGAATGCCATGGAATAGTACAGTACCTGAAAAGCTGAGTCTTGCCATGTTGCTTATAAGAGAGCTGCTCCTTGTTTTCTTGAAATACCCGTGGTTCCTGTAAATTTACCCAAAAAAACCCCCCTAAAAACATGTTTTTCTGAGGAAAATAAAAAAGCCCCTTATTGGATGAACAGACTTTAAAGAAGGTTCACATTCTGTAGCAATTCCTGAGTGTCAGGAAAGTGCCGTTTAATTAATTAGAAATTAAAAGCAACAATTTGGAAAATGAATACAAAACAAGTGTGAGTTTGCACTGTGAAATGTGAACATATTGTCTTACCTACTTTTAGGTTGGACAATAGAAACAACCCAGTTGGTTTGTGTTCTGGACCAAATATCCCAGGAAAACATGCTTTAGAACTTTGCTCCTTTTTACTGACTTTTAGACGCTGTGGTTCTCCAGCCCTGAAATAGCTTGTTGACACTGAGCTGCAGCACACAAGAAAATCAGCCAAGGGAATGTCCTTTCAAAGGGTGTGGTGATGCAAACTTCCTGTAGCAGACAAATAAATACAGCATATCTATCACTCCACAAAGGGAATTACTTGTGGAATGAGAGTTAACAACCCGTCAGAGAATAGTGGTTAAAGGGTCTTGCTCTACCTGCATGCCTGTGACAGTCCAGTACTGCCAGGGTATAGTCTGAGACTTGTACTTTTTCATGTGTCTGTTGACAACCTGGACGAGGTCACTGAACGTCTCTTCAGGTTCACGGATGACAATGAAGATTGTATTATTGAAGATGTTTGTTAGTGATGTGCTCTGTTTGTTCACGCTAATGTACTGAATGATTCTAACCTTGTAAGGCTCAATTTCAACCATAAAAAAATAATTAATGACAGACTGTGAGAATTCACTTAGTGACACACATTGTTACAGTTAATCAGTCTTTGAGGTAGTCTAGTTCAGTTCAAGCAGTCAGTGATGAAAGGTGATCTTGCTCCAATAGATCTCCAAGGGATACTGGATGCCGTGCCAGATTGTAGTAGTACTGAAAGAGCTACTGGGTCAATGTCATGAGCTTAACAAAAAGTAATAAAGCAAAAGGAATGAGTAGGAGATCCTTGTACTTCTCAGGATGGGCAATGTCCTTTACCCTCCTCTTGCAAAATGTTTTTCAATTATGCTTTGCCTTTATTCTTTTTTTTTTTTTTTTTCAAATTTCTGTCTTGTCACATTTCTTAAGCTATACACAAAGGCCGTCTGTAAGTAGATTTAGGTCTATTGTAGCTTCTTCCCCATTGTGGTTGTGTTAAAATACCGTTTTTCAAAATATTTGTTCTTTGCGCAAATAAAAGGTATTTTAGGTGATTGAAATTAGACCGCTTTCAATTTAAAGCAATGATATGAAATACTTTTCTTGTTAAACAGGTAAAGTTTAATATATATTAAAGGAATATTTAATGTTTAAATATATATCTTCAGAGAGATTGTATCTAGAGTCGGGGGAGAGAATTGATGTTAAATCTTTGATATTTTCATATGATGTTTTCATAGGTTTAACTCGTCTGTGAGGCAATCCTTTCAGTTTATGTGTTTTGTAATATGAAAAGTTTTCTTTTAACCTTGTGTTGACATGGAGATAATTTACCTTTTTTTATTTGTTTTCCTAATGTTGACTGTTATGAAGACAGGTTGCTATTGTCTTTGTGAAAGTTACTAAAACTTTTCCTGCCTTCTTTTCAGGACTTATTTGGGGTGAGCTTGGTTGTTCCTTTAATGAATCTTCATATCAAGTCTCTAGGAGCAAGTCATACAGTTGCTGGAATCATAGGTGAGTTGCATTACTTGATTTACGAAAGTGTAAGATAAGGCCTGCATTTTGCCTTACTGCGAATTGGACATTGTAACATGATTCTTCCTTGCTAATAACATAATAAAAAGTAAAGACAATTTCCAAGTAAAACTGTAAGGGCAGCCATACTGTGGTAGACCTAGAGACTGTCCAAACTCGTGCACTGACAGTAGCTGAAAGTACATGCTTGGGAAAGAGCACAGTTGGAAAGAACATGGAAGTCTTGCAGTAACATTTGTACAGCTACTTTTCCAGCATCCAAGAATTCACAGCTTAGCAATTTAGGGAGCCAGAGATGTTGGTTGTAGTTTTATTGTTATTTACACTTTGAAAATGGTACTTCTGCAACTGGTTCTCCAAAGCATTCCAATGCCCATGATTGCGTCCAGTTTGATTAAAACCCTTACAGCGGTCTTGTCAAAGTATTTATTCACGTTTAGAAGTGTTTACAAATAAGTTCTGAAGATTTGGAATTTTATCTTAGAGTGTTTAGTGCTAAGGTAAAAGTACCTTTTATGGTATTGTTTATGGTTTGGGGTGATGCAATATATTCTTTATTCCCAGGCATGAGAGCTGTTATTCAGTTCTATTATTTTGCTTTTTTTTTAACACTTTGTATGAAATAATTCTACTTGTACACTGACAGTATTATTTTAAGCAGCAACTAGTCAAAAATATGTTTTCATTTCAACAGTCTGCTTTGATTTTTAACATTAGAAAAAAATTAGGTTTGAGGTGTATTCTCATAAATGAAAGAGTCTGGCAAATGTTTCTCTCTGCTTCTCTTTGTTCTTTCTCTTCTGCTAAACTCCTGGCCTCCAAAATGAGAAAGTAGGTTCCATGTTTTCTTTAGGGCTTCTGTGATGCCTTGTAGTAAACTGAAGCACCAAGTTTCCTTTCCAGTAGAGAAATTCTTTCCTGATTCTGAGAAAGCAATTATAAATGCCAAGATCTGTTTTGTTTAATACACCATACAATGCAACATCATTTTATTGTACAGTTTTTCAACTGTTCAGCACTTTTTTCTTTTTTATCACTCCCTGAAACTATTTCCTTTATTAAATGCTGAGCTCCACCCTTAGTTTGTTCTCCTCCCTCTTCCCATTCTTCTAGTAAACTATTCCCTTGATTTCCCATTTTAATCATTTAAAATTTTGTGCAGTTTTCATTAAAAAAAAAAAAGCTTAATTTTTAACACTGGTATTTTGTTTGTTTTAGGATCTCTCTATGGTGTAATGCAGCTATTTTCCAGCACATTTGTGGTGAGTTCTAACACTGTATTTCAGAGCATATTGGTATTTCTATGGATTGTAGGGAGAAAAAGGGTGGGATTAATAATAGCATTTCTTGACATTTTGAAAATGCATAAAGTGTTCATATAAGCATTTTGGTTGGAGGAACCAGTTTTCAGCTTGCATAAGAACTGGCGGTTTTGTTTGTGGGGAATTGCCAGGTTTTTCAGACCCAAACAGAATACAGTTTTTAGACAAAAACTAGAATACAGATTTGGGCTCAGATACATTACTGAGCAGGTCACAGTTGCACAGGGTTATCTCCTCTAGTGTTGGTGCTAGTAAAGTAGTTTTCTTCAGTGCAGTAGCGTATCCAAAAAGCAGTCTCATGAGTCAGCTCTTCATAGCTGTGATCTAGTTTGCTTTCCCTGCTTAATGAGCAGTGCCTTGTAATTCACTGTATGGTCTAAATTAATCATTGCCTCTTTGCTGTTTGTTTGGTTTTGGTTTGTATTAGCTATTAAATTTTTTTATATAGCCTAATATTACCCTGGAACTAATTTTCTAGTTTTGACGAGAACAGATTAGGAGAATATAAAGAACTGTTTCTGGGTTTGTTATGCAGGATACCTGGGATAATTTCCTGCTATAATTTTGTGGCATTTTCTTGGAAGTGCAAGACCATTGTTTTCCTCTTGGGAATAAAGCTGATTTATAAGCATGATAAATGCAAGTTTTCTGTTTGCCCTCTGCAAACTACTTCTTACCTGTCTATGCTCAGATGACAATTTCTTCATAGCCAAGATCATTGCTTTTAGGATGTTCAACAAATGTCTAATACGTAGCAACCTGAGTGGTTGGTTAGGGTAAGATTTTCAGAAGGCTTCTGCTGATAAAATTTTGTGGTAATTATTGCAAGACTGTCTTTTAAAAAGGGAGAATTCTTTTTATTAAAAAAAGCTCTATATACAACATTAAATGGAATCATGGTTTTGGCAGGTAACTTGCCAGCAAAGCAGAACTCTGCTTTTGACTTCCAGATTAGGAATGTTGTGCAATAAGCTTATTAGGCTTTCATTGACAGTCCTTTGGTCTCTTTTCTCAATTTAAGTTAGAAGTACTGATTGATCACTGCACATAGCTTAGTGTTATAAAAAGCTAATCTTTCTTTCCTGCTTTGTGAAAGGGCTGCTGGAGCGATGTAGTAGGAAGACGGTATTCCCTGCTTGCTTGTATTCTTCTCAGTGCACTGGGTTACTTCCTTCTTGGAAATTCCACCACAGTGTTCCTGTTTGCTATTTCTAGAGTCCCTGTAGGTGAGTAAACACTTGGCTTTTTGCGGTTTAAATTCCATGTGGTCTCACCTTGGGAATTTACCACAGGAGAAACTGTGGTATATGGATGGCTGCATAGCATCATCACCCAGTAGCACCAACTGAACCTTAGTATTGGAAAAGTCTCTTCAAATCAAGACTTCTCATGATTTTTTCCTGAAAATAATTTGAAATATTGAGGCTTAACCCACCAGGCTTCTAAACCCCACAAAGCTGCTTACTCTAGCTCTGAAGAATTTGTGATTAATGGAATTTTAAAAATACAGATCATACAAATTTGGACCATTGTTGCTTGAGATAGCTTCTGGGTTTTTTTTGTTTTTTTGGGTTTTTTTACCGAGAAATATATGTTTATTGGTTTGTTTATATTTTGTTTTAGGTATTTTCAAGCACACACTTTCCATCTCTAAAGCCCTGCTGTCTGACCTGGTTTCGGAGAGGGATCGCCCTTTAGTAATGGGGCGCTTCAATGCAGCCTCCAGCGTGGGCTTCATTCTGGGACCTGTTGTTGGTGGCTACCTTGCAGAGTTCGAAGGTGGCTTTTACCAAACATCCTTCATCTGTGCCTCTATCTTCCTTCTGAATGGTGGTAAGCTGCATGTCACATTTTGCATCTTGGGTCTCTTCATTCCTTATTTTGTCCTTTTAAGCCCTCTGTAATTCCTTGAATTCATAGTGTGTTTATCATCTAAGGCATAAATATTTAGTATGCCAATACTACTGTTTGAATTTGAACTTGTGTGGAAGGGTGGGAATTTTGAAACAGTTATCCTCCAGGTGCTTCTCCTTTGTTTTGCCCGTATCTCTTTTACATTCAGACACAAATGGGAGGTTTTGATATGCTCAAAAATGAAGGCTAGAAATCAGAATTTTGGCTTTAGCCATTAGATTTGTTTATATGGTGTGAGTGTGGCATTTCAGTGCTTTCCTTTCTTGCTTTCACTGCATTTAAAATCGAATCAATACTATGAATAACACTAGACAATATTTGCAAATTTTTTAAGGACAGGTATTGTTGAAGTCTTTTTTTTAATTCTTACAATCAAACTAATGTCTTCCTACCAACTTTTTTTAAATTGTTACAATCAAACTAATGTCTTCCTAAACTAATGTCTTCCTACTTCTTCAACTAATGTAGAGTTGATGCAATTAAATTAAATCACCTAATTTCTTGATCTGTATAGGTCTTGTCTGGATGTTACCCTGGAGTGAAGAAAACACTAGCAATAGGGACCATTACGAAGACAAAGGAACAAACAGTTTCTCAGCAAAATCAAATCATGACCTTCACTTGAAATCAGCAACTAATAGAGCTGTGACAAACAGTAGTTTTTTCCAGTCTCCATGGATCCAAGTTGCAGCAATGCTGAAGAAGATTAAAGGAATTGCATGCTCTAACTTGTGGGATGTATTTTTGGTGCGGTTCCTGATGTCTGTTGCTATACTGCTGTACTACAGCAATTTTACTCTGGCCTTGGAGGAGAGATTTGGGGTGAAACCCTTGTTTGCTGGCTACCTAATGAGCTATAGCAGTGCACTTGGAGTCCTGGCTGGTTGTCTGCTGGGACCAATAACAAGACTCTATCAGCACAACACCTACAGACTTTTGTTGCACTCCAGCACATTTACCTGCATGCTGATTCTCCTATATACATCAGCACTGAGCATATGGATGGTCATTTTGTCCTCCACCTTCTTGGCCTTCTCCACTACCATAGGCCGTACGTGTATCATTGACCTGGAGCTGACTGTTGGTGGAAGCGAGGCCAGCGGGACACTCCTGGGTGTTGGACAGTCGGTGACATCAGTGGGACGAATTATTGCCCCACTCCTTTCTGGAATTGCTCAGGAGTTCAGTCCTTGTGGCCCTCCAAGTCTAGCTGTGGGACTGGCATTAGTTGCTATTGTGATAATGAATGCAAACAAACAAAAATACCATAGCCATGGAAGTGTGAAGTTAAAAAATCAGTAGTCACAATTTTGGATTGCACGGATGTATCTTCACCTGCCAGGCTTGTACAGTAATTACATGATTTTTAAAGAGAGCACATTATGTTCTCATGGAAGCAAGTATATATATGTATTTCTGCTGCAATGATGTTGAGTCTAGACAGATGATATTCTAACAGGTACCACTAGGACATTTCTAAGAGGGGCAGATGTTGCTATATTGTACTGGCTGTGATTTTTTAAATGGATTTTTAACCATTTTGGAGGGAAAAAGAAGAATGTCAGGAGACGCACAAATCCTACTTGTAGTTCATTTTTGAAACAGCGTTTAGATTGAAGAATTGTTAAAAAGGGGGAATCAGAGGTGAATTTTTGTTATTTAATCAGAAGGACAATTTGCAATATGTTTGGCCTTAATTTCTTATGCTGTGGTCAGTTTCCTTTTGTCTGTTATGACAGTTTTATAACAGGATGTTTGCTTATGTGATTTTTGTTTAGCATATTTTATCCACAAAACTTGCTGCAGACTGTGGTTAGGCACTTCAAGGTAATCATGCAACCCCTGCTGATTCCTGGTCTTTTCCAAGTAACAGAATTGGGTAATTTCATGTACTAGAAGACCTAAAGAATAATACAAAGCCATTCAGACGGAAACTGAAGCTAGGTTGAAGTTTTATTGGAATTTGAATTGGTGGCTTCTGTTTAGTAATAGCTTTTACTGAGGAACTTTGTCATAATTTCTTTATTTTTATTTCCTGTCCAATTTTTCTACCTTCATTTTAAGAATAAATTTCCTTCTTAATTCTCTCAAATGACTGTAAAGGTGTGAGCATCTAGCAGGAGTTCATGGATCTGGATTAATGCATCCTTATCTCATATGTCTCATCTCAGGCATAAGTGACATCTCAGTGACAAGAGAAATACAGTTTTGTTGGTATTTTAGTCCTCATTTATGTGCATGGCTTAACTGAAGAGAAGTTACTCTCAGAGCTGTACAGAGTTGTAGCACTTCTGTGCTATTTACTGTTCAAGCTCATTACTTGCCAGTCACCATTGTTTGTCTTTCGTATGAAACATGGAAAAAATGTATTTTGCTCTGATAATGTTCGCTATGATCTTCACTATATTACTTGATGAAAGTACAAAGTCAACTATGTAAGTGTTTGGTTGGGGGGATTTTATACAATGTAATTGTCTCCTTGAGCACATCAGTGCTAACACTCTTCCAGCTTCAGGTGGGTCATGGATGGTGCTTGCATTTTTTATTTTCATTTTCTTCTTTACCTCTTCCACTGCCTGCTAGCATTCAAATATTTTTTGAAACTTCAGTTATTCCAGTGGCAGCACCATAGGAATTCATATATGGAACACTGAATTGTTTTAATTTTATTTATTGACATAATCAGTGTCCTATTCCTACTGTGATTTCCGTACATATCCTCAGAGTTCTTTATTACAATAATACGTGTTTCATTTCTCCCTAGGAACTTGAGGTATTTTCAAGTCTCTTACCTTCTCTTGCCTTTCTCGGTAGATGCCCAAAACATTATTGCTCTAAATTTCCTATTTCTTTTCTTTCCATCTTTTAAATTGTTTTGTTTTTTTTCTTTACCTAAAACCACCCTTCTGTAAGTAAGGGAATTCTGTTTTGCATTTCTAGCAAGGGGTCAAGGAAAAGGGTTGGGAAAAAGCTTCAAAATTTAATATATAATAATTACTTCATAATTTTTCCAGTATTTATTGATTATATGACATAACATTTACCCTTCTAAATTGCTGCACTGATTTAATCTGACTTCTGTGAACATCTATCGTAATAATATCTAACCAATATCCTGCTGAATATTGGTTATAGAAGCCTCACAGTTGAGAAATCTGTGGAAGCCTGTGGTCTTGGTGACACATTGCAACACATTTTACAGTAGTTTTTTACTTGTAGGCCAGAATGATTCCTGAAGTGCCACAGAAACATTTCTGTACAGGTACAGAAAAATTGCACTATGTTTTTTTTTCTGTAAGGACTAGAAATAAAATGAAGTCTCATTCCACATGTATCATTATGTCACTGTGGTTTTTTTCCCATCTCCCTCTGCTGAAACTGCAGCATAAAATAGAAGCATTTGAGTTAATATGAAGCGTGGATGCTTTTTTTTTTTTCCTCAGGCTGTGGTTAAAATGATTTGAACCTGTCTACGTTTCTCATAAAGGGCACAGGAACCAAGGATTCAACCAAGAATTGGCTTGGCAGTGAATGAAAAGAAATAAAATAAAGCGGAGAACTCTGCAATTTTGAGATGAAGTCCTTAAAGCTACTGTTCTTTGTGCCTGGAGACCACATTTGCACCCCTTCTGTTGTCTCTTAGTTGCCATAACAATGCAAGTTCAGAGAGTGAAGATTCAATGACATTCCTGCAGATACAGAGATGTGATTTCCCCTTTTGAGGGAGGAGCAGTTAATTTTGGTCATGATCTAGTGGGCAAACTACTGAATTACTCAGCTGTTTCTTGACTCCCATTGTAGTATCTTCTGTAGAAGACTGTAACAAACCAGATCTGAAAACGGACTAAAGGAAAACAGTTTCTGCCAGCAAACCACTGCAAATTAAGATTTTTCTCTTCCTTGTTGTTACTTTATTTTGGGTTGGTTTTCTTGGGCCTCTAGGAAGGGTTGAGTTTTGGTTTGGTTTGTTGGGTTTTTTGGTCTTTGCCCTTGAAAATTTTCCCTTTGGTAAGTGACTTTTCTGACGATCTTGATCAGCTCATGTTGAAGAGGCTGTGTGTACATACTGATTTTGTTGCTTTTAAATGATGAAGCAAAGGTAAGATTTTCTTTTTCCTGTTGGGGTAGGCTGTGTACTTTTGAAGAGATCCTTTATAAACATACCAGTTGTGGGGAGGTTGACCCTGGCTGGACACCAGGTACCCACCAAAGCCACTCCCCTCTGGAACTGGACAGGGGAGAGGAGAGAAAATATAACAAAAGACTCAAGAGTTAAGAACAGGGAGAGATCACTCACCGATTACTGTCATGAGAAAAACAGACTCAACTTGGTGGGATAATTGAATTTATTACCAATCCAAATCAGAGCAGGATAATGAGAAGTAAAATAAGTCTTAAAAATACCTTCCTTCCACCACTCCCTCCTTCCTGGTCTGTACCTCCTCCCGTGCTGCAGTGCAGGGAGACAAGGAGTGAGATGGTCAGTTCGTCACATGTTGTTTCTGATGCTGCTCGGAGAGAAAAGTCCTTCCCCTGCTCCAGTGTGGCATCCCTCGCACAGGAGATAGTCCTCCATGGACCTCTACAATGTGAGTCCTTCCCACGGTGACTCACAGTTCTTCCCTACAGTTCTTCACTAACCTCTCCAGCCTGGGTCCCTTTCCACAGGGTGCAGTCCTTCAGGAACAGACTGCTCCAGTGTGAGTCCCCCACAGACCCACAAGTCCTGCCAGCAANGTCCTGCAGGAACAGACTGCTCCAGTGTGAGTCCCCCACAGACCCACAAGTCCTGCCAGCAAACCTGCTCTACCGTGGGCTCCTCTCTATGGGTCTACAGGTCCTGCCAGAAACCTGCTCCTCTGTGGGCTTCCCATGAGGTCACAGCCTCTTTTGGGCATCCACCTGCTGTGACATGGGGTCCTTCAGAGGCTACAGGGCAAAACTGCTCCCTATGGACCTCCATGAGCTGGAGGGGCACAGCTGCCTTGTCATGGTCTTCAGCACAGCCTGCAGGGGAATCTCAGCTCCAGAGCCTGGAACACTTCCCTCCTGCACTGACCTTGGTGTCTGCAGGGTTGTTTCTCTCACTCCTCTCTTCTCTGGCCACAACTGCTTCTACTTCTTTTTTCCTTTTTTAATATGTTATTAGACATTGACTGTCTTGGCCTTGGCCAGTGATGGGTCCACCTTGGAGCCAGCTAGCATTGTCTCAGTTAGATAAAGGGAAAGCTTCTGGAGCTTCTCAGAGAAGCCACCACTATATCCCCCCTGCTACCAAAACCTTGCCATGCAAACCCAATACACCAGTTCAGCAGACTTCCATTTCTGGTTCAGTTTTCTTTCTTCTGACTTTACTCACTGCAGCATCATCACAGTGCTCAGTACCATTCTCATCTTCTGAGTAGATAATGCAGCAACAAAATAGGACCAGCACTGTTTATGATCTGGCTTGCTCATTACTTCAGGTTTTCTGTAGTGCCATTACATTCCTGCTGCTGGGAACCTCTGTGGGTGCTGCCAGTCCCAATCTGGTTATGGGTGTTGCAGGATACCCTTGGGTAAGTGATCCTTTATAGCCTGGCACTTTGGCATTTGAAAACCCAAGACCTGCCTGTGCAGCTATTGCTATAATATTGAAGACTAGTTCACAAAGAGCTGATCATGAATCTTGTAAGCTCATGAATTTTGTAGGAGTGTACTGGAGCCTGAACTTTGAGAATCAAATGATTGTGAGTGGAGGTCAGACTGCTTTTAGAAATGAAAGAGTATACAGCTTATTTTTAATGGAAATCTTGAAAAACTTCTGTTTTAATTTACAAAGATAAATTAATTCAAAATTTTAATTATTTTAAATCTCAGCACCAAGGAAATATTTTTTGAGATGTGATACACAGTAAGAATCAGTCTTCCATTCTGTCAGATAGCTAATAAATAGGAGGTCTCCGAGAGGAGAAAATGAAGTAAGCTGAAATATTTAAAATTTCTTTTCCTTTTGCAGCAAAAAATTACTTTTTGAAACAAAACCTATGGCAATTAGGGTGCCATATTTATGCACATTAACTCTGATCCAATATTTTTATTGGATCAGAGCTCTTGTGGTACAAAAAGCATTCCAACATCCAATTTCAAAATCTTTCATCTTTTCTTCAGGGGCTGGGGGATGTTGACAGAACTTGGACAATCTTGGAAATGGTGAGCAGCTGAAGCATTTCTTGGAGTGTCAGCTGTCTGGAATTGGTGGACTTGGCAGTCCTTGAAAAAGTTGGTGCAGGGTGCAGTGTGTTTGCTTCCAGAGCGCCCAAGATACCCTTCACAACAGCAGGCATGTTATTTTGGCAAAAAATTTAACTTTGTCTTTCCATGTTATTTCTGTGTGGCTTTAGCACAGAAGGATATTCTCAAAGTTTTAAATTGTTATGCAGCAAGGTTTTCTTTTGTTGAACTGGTTTCAGTGGAATTTGCATTATACTTCAGTACAAAGTGGGACAGCCCTTAAAATTTTAGCTCTTTTAGCAAATTATTCTTGGGGTTTTTTTCAAGTATCTGCCTAAAAAGGGAACTGGGCATCTGTCTCATCTAGGCCTTGTTATACCTACTTTCTTATCCTATTTCAATTTATAGGCCCCTCGGGAGCTGAAGGGTAAATCCTGAAAACCCTAATTTAGTGTGGAACTGTATTTTCCCACTGTCCCTAAAACTGGACTTTCTTCATCAAAAATGCATTAAAATATCT
The DNA here is from genome assembly GCA_013399915.1 of Illadopsis cleaveri. NCBI lineage: Eukaryota > Metazoa > Chordata > Aves > Passeriformes > Timaliidae > Illadopsis > Illadopsis cleaveri. The sequence continues at coordinate 373,735 of VXBB01002217.1, forward strand.
ATACTACAGCGTGTACTGGGGAGTCCATCTGGAAACAAAATATTTGTATGTGGCTTGGGCAAGTTTCCCAGTCACTGGTGAAGATCTGGTTTCTTTGAAAAAAGGAAGAAACATTGTCCTCAGTCAATACATGACTTTCCCCATCAGATGGTGCTCGAGGACAGATTTATTGGGCATTTCATTCTCTAGCAGACGAACTGATACAACATGAAGGATGTGTCTCCTCTGCAGGCTCAAAAAAAGCGCTCATGTGTTTTTCCTTTGCAGGAAAGAAAATAGAACGAAAAAAAAAAAAAAGAAGTAAACCTCTGACCCAAACCAGAGTAAGAGTTGAATGATAAGAGCTAACTGGAACAACATCTGTGTCACCTGCTGCTGTCATTGCTACTGAAAAGGAGATTACCCAGAAATCAGTTCCTAGACATGGCAAAGATCTGATTCAGCAGTAGTGGAAAAGAGCCTGAAAAGGGTGGGAAGGGCAGAAGTGAGGAAGGCAGAGGGTACTCTCAAGGACACAGAGTCCCAGGAGATTTGCAATTCTGCTGCACAGTGTGACCATTCTGTGGTATTCTGTGGATTTCAAAGTGCTTTGGAAAGGTAAAAACATGCTGTCATGTTTTTGAGCACCAAGAGCTTAAGACCACATTTCATAAAAACGACCTTCAATTTGATGTGCTTGTACTATGGGGCACCACTTTAAGCAGAAATAATGTGAGCATGCCCTGCATTAATGGGCAACCAGCATAGCAGTAAGGTTCCTGAAACCTGCATTCATTATTTAAAATTGTGCCATAAAAAATAACAACTGTTTGAAAAAAAAATGAAAGGTAGCTCTCCCCAGATAGACGCCAAATGCTTGGTCATTACCAGCACACAAACAAGAAAACTCCACGGACAGTAAACTAAATGTTGATGTGCAACATTTCACATTTATTTATTTTGGTCGGATTTCAGATCAGCCCAATATAAAACAGCTAATCTATACAGCCTGATCTGTAAGGAGGATGTTGTCTCAAAATTGAAATCAAAACTTGAGGGTTTTCTTCTTATTCAAACATTATCCAAATGATGCAGTGACATAGCATTCCCTGACAATTTTACATATGAAAGTACTTTCCTGTTGAAAGAAAAATTTAAATATCTTTTTAAAACTTGCTGGCTTTGTTTGAACCCAATTTTATTTTCAAATAAGAGATGATCATTAAAGGACAGCTAAGTATTGATTTGCACAATAATCATTTGCTGAGAATAGCCAAGAACATTTAACTGAGGTCCATAGGGTTCACACAGCCATTCCTCTGCAGCTTAGACTGTGCATTTGCCACTCAGCAGAATTTTACGTAGCTGGAACAGAGGAAAAATATTAAAAGATCTGTGCTAAGGAAAGAGTTTAGGAAGGTTTGATATTTCAAATACATACAGGAAATAAATATTTTGGAAGTGCTGTTAGAAAAAGGAAAGTCTTACATCGCCATTAATCAACCCCCACCCATGAACATTTGAAAGAAATCTACTTTGTGGTTTTAAAAGGAAACTCTGATTTTTAATAGTTCTTTCAAAACAAGCTTAAATAAAAAAAAATTAATCTTATTGCCCACAGTTTAGAAATGTGCTAATGAAAGAGAAAAGTTATGATTTCACAGTGTACATTCTTCAATGAAAGTTATCAATTTTGTAACAAGTAGAAAGAAAATTATTTCTGCATTGTGCTGAAATGTGTATCTGTGCTAAAGCAAGCTCAGTACTTAAGTGGGACAGAAAGTGCAAATTCCTGAGAGCTACAGTTAAGTATTTATTTTAATACACCCTCCCTTCCCATATGCCCTCAAATGGCAACCATTGATGCTAGGATCAAGAAGTCCATGTTATTAAGGTGCACACTGACTTCAGCTGATTCCAGGGCCCCACTGTGCTACTTTTCTGTAAAAACAAATTAGATAGAACATTTTTGCTCCTTGGAGTGCATCGCTCAGACAAAGAAAAGATTATCTTTCCCTTTTACAGATGAGGAAACAAAAAGTAAAAGAAATTAACCAGGGTCACAAGCATGAGTTGAATGAGCTTTCTTGAGTCTCAGTGGTCCCTGACTCAAACAGGAGACTGCTTGCTTTGTCTACGCGCAGTACTCTGCAACTATTCTACTGCTGTGTTTGCATTACATTGCAACCAAGTAACTAAGGTGCAAAAAAGCAATTTTGATTCAGAACATTATTTATCCACTTGAAGTTTTCTGATTTTAGGCCTTCTGGTGTCCTGCTAAGTGCTCTCAGTTCTTGCTGACATAAGTGAAAGCCAAGGTAGTTCAGTTTTTCTTTGGTGATACTTAGTACCTTTCAAAGGTAACATATTGCCAAAAATTCAGAAAGTAAAAATTCAAGCTATTCAGGTCTTTGTTGCAAGTCCTTTTTATAAGCTGTATTTGCAATTCTGCCCCTACAGCTTGTTTCTTCTCTTCTTTCTCTTTTTCTGCATCAGAGGTCTTCGAACAAACTAGGCTTCAGGAATATATTTATTCTTCTTTAGAAGTCTATATGATAGGTGCATTGTGCAATTTTCAGTGTTATTCTTGTTGAAGCTCTGGTTAAAACAAGTATTATTGATTATAAATAAAATCTGAAATGATACACAAGTTTTGGGGTATTTTTTAAGAATCCGTTCATCACTGGACTTTCAACAATGATTTCAATGGAAAACTGGGTATTGAACCTTCATGACTTGGTTCCATGAGAAATGATGTGATAAGGCACATTTCCATACTATTTTAACAGTGGAAACAATGTAATTAAACTAAAGCATTCCCACAAGTTATTTATAAAAGAGATGTATTTTTTTATGTCTAGCTTTGCAATTGCTCCAGTATTCCTTTCACTTAGTTAATGGAGTTGACTTAACTCAAATGGAAGTGGTTAGACCCAGATTGAGGCTTGCTTTGTTATTTTGATGGATCCCATAGTCTGATCAGATAGTTTAGAATCCTAATTCAGTATGTCTGTGGTTTATTATCAATAGTTCTCCTTTGGCTATGTTCAGTACAGCTGGTTCTCAGGCTTATTTCTCTGCCTGTCCCCTTGTGATGCCTGCCTAACTAACCGTGGTGGTGGCATGGGTCTTGCTGAGCCGTGGTCTGCAGTCAGATCTTCCCTGCTCAAAGTGCCAAATCTTGGTCTGGTCAGCAGCGGCTGCCTGAACGCAATGGACGGCTGAGGCAAGGTGCTTGGGTCCTGCTGCTCTCCTCGGCCGTCCTGGCTCCCGTCAACTTCGTTCTTCCACTCCACCCTAAACTCAGGCAGTGGCCTCTGTTGTCTCAGTCTCTGCTCTCTCAAGATTTTCCCTGCTCTGGGCCTTAGATTGAGCACTGTGGTAGAAGCATCCAACTCAGAGTCACTGCTGTCACCCACTGTTAATGGAAAACAAAAAGTAGAGTTTTAGGTGTAGAATATAACTGTTTCAGGAATATTTGAGTAATAGCACACTGAGCCTTTGCAGCCATATAATAATTTCCCCATGTTTTTCTATATTCAGTGTTTTCTGATTAGACCCAGTAACAGCCTCTTAACTCTGTCAAAATAGGGGATAGATTTGACTTAAAAACATCCCTACCCTCAAAACTGTGATTTTTAGAAAGGCTTCACTCAGCTGCTTCTTGATTTCCAAGTGCTTCCTTGATTGAAGTAACATTTCCCCAGTTCTGGGAAATTTCCAGTTCTCTGGACAGAAAAAAACTGCCTCCCTCTGAGCTTAGGGTCTAGTCCCTGCTTACATCCAAGCAGGATACCAAAATTAGATTTTTGAGCCTCCCGTCTCATGAAATCTAAACCAAGAGGCATCTCCAGAGCACAACATGTACAGGGGCTCTAGAAACTTAACTTTGGAAAAGGAGCATCAGTACCAGGAAAAGGATCTCTCGAGGTCAATGTACAGATGGGTGGAAATATCCCATCCTTAATAAGGCTGAATGTAAGACATGAAACAAAATCAACAAGGCAAATCTTATAAGTTCAAGTGCTGCAGACTCTTCCTCCTACTCACAGCAGGGTAGAATATGCTGTAGGGAAAGCTGGCATAATTGTTTAGGGAATGCCCTTAAATGATCATTGCCAGGTAAACCAAGCTGGATATTATCTGGATGCACACATGTGCATATATTTTTCCCTAGCAGACTTCTTTTCAAAGAATCTTCATCAAAACATCTTCATCAAAACTTGCACACTTGAGTCATCTGATAATAATTTTAACAATAGTTTGTGAATGCCTCAGATTTGTTCTTAGACTTAAATCAGATATGACGTTTTAAATATATCAAAGTAAACAACCATGTATTGTGCAACTCTCATAGGAACAATTTAGATTAGTAGCCTTCATGTTATTTCTTTTAAAAAGGTGAGGAAGAGGTCAACAAAACATATCACCACGTAATTGTCCATTCACCCAGATAATTATATATCAAGGAAGGTCTTCATCAGACTGTGTTTTCAGGCTTTTTCCCTTCTAAATATGTCAAATAATATATTTTTTGACAATTGAATAATCTGGAGGCATATTTTCTCTTTAATGCTAGGTGACAGTAGGTGACCTCTGCAGATTAACTACAGAATAAAAGGCATCCTACACTCAGGAGAGCAAAGATCAGTATTAACAGACAAAAACACAGTCTATTGTTAAATTAATTGGGAATAGTGAAAAACTAATTGGGGTGGAGATCAGGAAATTTTAGCAACTCTGCAGAGATTTCTTCTTCCCTGCAAGAGATCTTGATGACAGCTCGTCATGAAAGAAAATGCTCCTGAGTATGATATAAGCATGGTGATAAAACCAGTAACAATCAAAAGTAATATATAGAAGTGGGCAAAATTTTCACATCAAATATTTGTGCTCCAACAGATTGTTGTTGTTGTTGTTGTTGTTGTTGTTTGGTTTTGTTTTTGTTTTGTTAGAACTACTATATAAAACCTTCGTGAATTTAGGCAGGGAAAAAAAATAGCAATTTGGTTGTAAACCACAGCATTTTGAGCATGAGAACAATAAACTAGATCTAATGTCCTCATTACCCTCTCTGGTTTGGTTCTCAGAGCAGTGTCCTCTACCCCGACCCCAGAGAGAAAAGAACCAAATAGGCTCATAATCCAGGAGGGATATCTGGACATTATGGAATAAATATGAGGAGAATGAGCCATGGCAGTATTCCTGGTGCAAAAGTGCAGCAGGCTGCTGCTTGCTGACATGAGATGTGGTAGGAGGACTATGCCAGTATGGAATAGGAAGTGAGGAAGCCCCACAAAACCCTGCTGTCCAGGGCATTTCTCTACACTCACATTTCTGCTATAGGACACACTGCTTTAAATGCTCTAATTTGCTGATTTCTCTACATCATCCCTAGAAAATCCTTCCTTCCATGTAAGCAAAATGACTGCAGCACAGTAAGAGAAAAGCAGAAAAATTTCATTACCTCTGGAAGATGTTTTATTTCTCACTCGCAGTTTCTCTGGGAGTTTAGTGTTTTTAGGAAGTGAAAGGAATCTTTTTGTATTTGCTGCAGCCTGCATGCAAAGAAAACCAAAACATTTTAAGTCACTGCAGCGTAGTGTACCTGCATAATGCATGTTAAGATACACAACTGAGGCTTGAACAGGTTTATGCAGCTAAAGGGCTGGATACATAGTTTTGGATTAGCTAATATGTGATCTTTTACTACACACTCAGTGCTGATTCCTGGCAGAAGTCTGTGCTAACTAAGGTAAGGGCTGAATACTCTCAAGCAGTTTAATCAAATGAAAGCCTAGTGATATGCCCTCTGAGATCGGAGTTAATAAATGTATGCTCTCTAACCTCAACCTTGTCTGCACAGATTTTCCCAAGAAAGGCAAATGCTGTAAGCATGGCACTTCATGCAGCTCCATGTTTAAAACTCGTTTAAAACTTTTTATTAGTCAGCTGCAAAAATTTGGGTAAGACTGAAGCTTGGGCTCAAGAACTAATCTGTATTCTGATCCTGCAAGCGCTTTATACATATAAATGACTTTATACAGTTGACTAGTCACACTGAAGTTGATGAGGAAGTTAGGCACCAGCATGATCATTTACCAGTTCAGGGCATAAAATCTTGTTTTCCCTAGACTAAGATTTAAAGGCTCTGGGAACAGACCACACTTCATACTTCCTGGAAAATGAGAGGTACTTGCCAGGACAAGTTGCTTTTTTGAAATGCAAAAGTTTCTCAAGTACATCCTTTCTTACATTTGCTACAAATTTTTTAAATCTTTACAGTCTACCTGCTCTCCTCTGCTCATACCATTACTTGCAGCAAACCCAAAGGGAACCTTGAAAGGAAATTTATTTTCCCTCAGAGGTTTTTCCTCTTTGGATTCTTACTCTTTTCCTCTTTCTCCTCTTCCCTCTGTGGAGGATTTATCCAAGGATAATTATTCTTAAAATTATAGGCGGTGTGTTTTAAAAAGTTATCAGACATCCTTTTTCTCTCCCTGCTGAGTCTCCTCACTATTCTACACAGTAAATAATTTAATTGTATGAAAAAAGATAACATATGTAACTGTAGTTGAGAGGAAAAAAAATCATTCAGGAATAGTCTTATTGTCATAATTAACACCACAGTAACTCTGGTAATGATCATCTGTGAGACACAGCCCTTTTGGAGATATTATCCCAGCCTCAACTGCTGAAGGACAACCGTATCAATGAAGGCAACAGTCACTAAGTATTCCTGTAACATCAAAATACATATTCACAGGATGGTTAATTTTCTTGATACCTGATATGACCAAAAGGATCAGTTTCCCTGCCTAATTATTGTGCTCCATTCCAATATGGTTAGAAGTAAAATTGCAGGATTGCCTCAGAGAGCCAAATATTATCATGCCACAGCAATCCTTTTAAGTGTAACGAGTTTTCCTAACCAGTGTCAAAATCTGAAGGCCTGACTACATTTTATGAATACCAAAGAAGAGCACACAATATTTTTCAAGTGAAGAGCTTGCTCTGACTGATGCAGTCAAAACTCCTCTCCTATATTTTGGAGCTTACCGCAAGTAGCTTTTCTATCTCAAATTCATTTTTAACCTTTAATGATCCACACTTCATCAAAATACTGATAGAGAATACTGATCATACCTACACTGTGTACAGAGCCTGTCCAGCTTCTCTGAGGTAAAATTATGGCAGCAGATCCCACTCCCATATCCCATTCTACAAGACTGAAGCTTTGCTGAAGGTATCAACACAAATTAAGGGGCTCATGTGTGCAACTCAAGGTGTAAGTGTGATATTATATGTGCAGTTGTCTTCCAAATTCAGGATTTTTTCCTGCATGTCAGAAGATTTTTTTTTTTCTGCATGACAGTTAGCTACAAAGAGCTGCTTTCAATAAAAATCAAAATTAAAAAAACAAACGAACAGACAAAAAAAACCCAAAAAACACCATAAAATACAAGTACCGGTCTTTCTCTTGACAGGCTGTTTGTTTTCCTCAGGCTCTCCCTGAGGCTGTGCCGGCGACGGATCAGAATTTCTTTGGCCTGCTTTTCACTTGCATCTGCAGCCAGGCTATGTCGGTTGTAGGACATTGTCTGAAATAGAAAAGCAGTGATCACAGCCTGGAAAGCATGATGTCAAATGTGTTGGACTATATGAACAGGGAAAAACAGGCTTTTTGCTTTAATAAGCATCATAAATCCTTGGGAACAAGATCATATTGCAGATGATTAAGAACAATAATAATAATTGTGCTGAGAATGTTTTTACTCATCTGCTTCACAACCACCTGGGCTTTTTTGTTGGTTTTTGGTTCATTTTTTTAAATCTGCTGATATTTATAATGAAGGACAAAATGGGAAAAGCTGTCTTAATACTGTTTTCACTCCCACATGTAGTAGCTTGGTCAGTATGTCAGTAGAGGACACATTTGAAAGTGATAAGTCGCCTAGAGGGAAGTCATTTTTACTTCCAGCAAGCTGAAGCTTGCTCGATTTTTGAATGTTTTCCAAGGGCTCAGGCATTCAAACTACTTAGCCACAGGAAGATAAATGTGAAATGTCCTTTTGCTTTTATTTCACTATTTTTCCAGTTCATCATTTCTGGTCTTAATACAAACAATTTTACAACTGGAGGCAAAAATGAAATTTAATCCCATATCACAAAGTGAGCAATATACTGATACAAGTAGACAGTGTTGGGTTGAATTGGCACCTATGAGCCTACTTTAATACTGTAGGTAAATCAGAGGTAATAAGACAAAAACATTAGGCCTTATCAATAGTATAAGATCAAGTACACAAAGGAATGTGAATATGCTATGGTACATATGACAGGATATGGATTCAAGGCAACAGAAGTAAATAAGAGCATTATTTGTCATTATATGATAGAGTAGATGTACTAGCTCAAAGATGTGTTAGGAAGATAATCAGTATATTAGAAGAGCAGTGGGATATTTATGTGGCAAAAGTTCATCCTTACTCGATGTCGTATTTGGTAGAGATTCTTTGTTAATATTTCTCGCATGTTTTCCATTTCAGTGGGAGAAAGGGGCTTTATCTTTCCTTCATGATAGTCACTGTGGCAGAATAAAAAAAAGGAGAATAGGGGAGAGGGAGAGAGACGGAGGGAAGGAGAGAGAGAGAATGTTTTTATTTTTATGGTCAGGAATGACATTTGAATTATTTCATTTGTTAGAGGTGGAAACAACATTTCAAAACAACCAAGTAATAGGTGAAAATGTAACATGTAGAAATGAAATCTTGATTTAATTTGAATCTGTCATAAGACACAAAATGTGATAAAAATTACAATAATTTGTCCATTGTATTTAGGTACTATTCAGAATGCTCCTCAGGCTTCCCTTGTAGCTATTCTCAGCAGACAGGCAGGGAAGGCACATGTTCAAGTTCACCTCCACTGTACACAGCAGATTAATGTTCCAGTGAGCAGCTGTCCCAGTAAAACTGCACACCCCGGAAGAACACAGCATTTCAGCAGAAGCTACAGGCAAAAGGCTCTTGTTTCACATCCTCTTACTGTCCTCTTACTGTTCTGGTGACATTAAGACACAAAGTATCCTAAGCCAAAGTGATTATCCTGCCTACAGCCTGGGCTGTGAAATAAATTATGCGACCCAGCTGAGACGCTTGGCCATGCTGGCATTGCTTGCTTACCTGAGAGACACCGATGATGGGACCTTGCTTATCATTCCACTCTCTGCCATCTCAATGGCATGCTTGATTTCTAGCTTCTTGTATAAAGAAACAATGCTGGATTTGGGCTGGTTCTCACGGATTAGAAGTCTTCGCAGATATTTATTGTCAAACTTTTTAAACCTGTACATGAGGCAAACCACCCCAAACAGTTAATTTTTACTGTGCATGGTAAGGAAAGTCAATATATTGCAGTTAATGACATTTTAAAGGACTTTATTGTCGGGGAATGTGTCTGTTCATGTTAGCAACATAATGCTGAGTAACCTAAGAAAGGGTCAATTTCAACTTCACTTCAGATAGACAGTCTTAAGCTATGTTTTGGTTAATATGGTAATGGGCAATCTCCCTAGAAGCAACTTTGAACTTTTAGGTATTCTATGTTATTAGAAAATATTATTTTTAATTCTCTGTTTTCATCAAGACAAAGAGAACATTAAATATTTACTGTAATAACAAATAAAAGGCCAAAATTTGCATCAACTGCTTTTTCTTTGAAATTTTAGCCTGCTTTTGTAAAACTTTAGAAGTTCTTCCTTTCTCTAAAGTAACTGCACCCTCTTGAATGCTTAGTGAAAAAATACAGACTACAGCTGGTGTTGATTTTGCTTGTCAGAAAATATTTTGCCCTGAAGACATTCTGAAATTATTCTTGAATTTGGGTGTGAAGGTCATGAAGAGGTGGGACTCTCTTTGTTCTGCAATCTTTTCATTAAAGATCTCACACAGACTGGAGGAGAACCAGGCTGAGTAAAGAAAAGTTGTACCCATGTCACGCATCTGTCAGCAAAGTGTCCTCACTGCATTGTCCCCAAGTCATTTGGAGAGGGATCTCCCACCATTCCTGCTGGTCCTATTCTCTCTTTATAGAAAACACTTAAATTCTTCTTGGAGCAGAGACTAGAGGGTGGTGAGCAGTGCCCATGCTTTGGGCCTAAAGAATTGGTGTAAAAGGAATTAGATCCAACCTAATGATGATGATGATGACTCAGCAGATAAACTAAAAATATGAATTATTCAGGTATTGGCAGGGGTAATCTTCTTAACTGATACTAAGTCTAAAATAATACCATCAAGAGCTGTGGAGCTGCCTGTCATTAGGATCTCTCATGTATCTCATGCCAGCTGCTGCCTCAATCTTTTCTAAAAGAAATCCAGTAGCTTTTGTATGTTTACCATCAAATAGAAAACTAACCCATCACTTAACTGCCCAAAGAAATACAGTTTGCAGGAAGACAGCTGGGTGGGATGAAAGGCTCTGCAGACATACAGGAAATGCTCTGCAACAGTCAGAAACATGCATCCTCAGAAAGTACCATATTTCACCCTGGGATCAGAGGGCTGTCTTTCTTCCCAGCTGGAGATTCTGTTCTACTTGCTTGGGGTTTAGTAAAAGACATTGTTTTGCTACTTTCTCTTTGAAACCCACATGTTCTAAAAACAACCATTCGCTTTCCAGAATAAATGCTGAAAATTAAATATGATGCCAAACAGCCTTTGCTTGTTGCTGCAGAGCCATTTCAGCCTCTCCTGTATAACAGAGTTTCAAATGCCACTCTTACTTATCTCTCCAAAAGTTGTGACCCCAGTGTCCGCACACATCTTCAATTCCAGTCTTCACGTGGTCAAAGAACTAAAGGAAAACATTGGTTCATTACATAAACTTATAGACATCACTTGGCTTGTCCTTAGACCTTATTAATTTCTAACTTACTTTAAAGAAAAACATCTAGTCACAACTCAGGACAATGCTTCAGTTTTACCAAAAGCAGTCCAAACCAAGCTCAAAGACAGAATCTGTTTCTTTCCCCCTGAATCTTCCTTAGCTTACAGCCACAAAAGGACAATTGCTAGTTTCCTCAATATCAATCTTGCTCAGCTCCTGCCTGAAATAAAAGTTTTTCCCATATTTTCACTTATTTGAAATTGCCTAACCACTCGCTGCTATGCCTGGAACTTACCCAGGCCCATCAGCAAAGCAAATATGACTTAGTGGAGAAGAGAATCTCACTGGACAGAAGCTGCCTACATCAGCACCAGCCCCTCAGGATGCAGAGACAGAGCTGAGAGCCAGCATTAGGTCCTGTGCTCCTATTTTAGGAATTTGTATCATCTTAAAGCATCCTGTCCACCTAATATTAGAAACACACTCTTCCTGAGTCTATTATCAATTATGAAAAACTGAACCGGTTCAGCTGAGGTCCCACTTGATCCCAGAGGCAGCATGTTTGCTTTTAATTCAGGAACCATGGTAGGGGTCTCTCAGTCTCAGGGAAAGGTTGTCTGGTAGACATGTCCAAAGGACAAGCTCTAAAAGGACAGACCTTTAGATGCCTATATTGGCTTCTTTCCCAAATGTGGCCCTTACTATTCCTCACTTTTGAAATTGCAAACCACTTGCCTCAGGTATGCTGCAAGGAGAAATATGTACAAGAAGATGCATGGCTAATAATCTCCAACAATTGGAGACACACATGTACTAAACATATATCCATAAAAAGGCTGATGATGCAAGAGTTAAGTAAGTTTAAGAGTGTGTTTAAGAGAAGTTTGCATTTGTTTAATTAGATTAACTCAAATGCAGTATAATGAAATTAAACAAAGCCAGAGGTTTCCTGACGTAGCCAAACTATAAAATAACATGTATCTCATGTGTGAAATAAACTACAGAAAGTTAATTTACTTCTAGATCTGAACGATTAAGAAAGTGAGAGATTCCAAAATAATGATACGTAACAATAACTTTGGTAATTGCCAGAAGTTAAATATAAGCTTTACAATTATTGTGCTTAAAAGAGCTATCAAAAAGTAACCTAGTACAACCTCTCCATAATACTGATGCTGAATGCTTGCCTGTGTGAACGTGACTAGGAATTTCATCTATACAAGGGTTTCACCTATAATACTGAGGCTGCAACATACCCTGTTATAAATCTCTTCACTGACAGCAGGCTGCTTTTTATTTGACCTTTTGACATCAAGAAACTCCACTAGTGGGCGAATTGTTATTCCCTGTGAAGAAAAAAAGAAGGCAATAATTATAAAAGTGAATTCATTCTTTTGATTAGCAGGTTTTGCACTGAGCTATAAAGTCCTTGTCAGCTCAGACTCCATTAATGCAATGGGAGAAAGAAAAGGGCACTCTAGAACTGAGAGTTCCAGGAGGGTCAGCCTAACAGAACCTACTAGGAATACATCGCCTATCCCATCCATAGTAATTTTAAACGGTTTTTTTTCAACAATACAAACAAATTTTGTTATGTGTTAGAAAAACATGAATTAATAAACTGATTCCCTGTAATTTCAAGATGAACATGCAAAGTCCTCTTCTTTAGTGATTACTTCCAAAATAGGTATTCAAAGACATGTAAACAGTACTATTATTGATATCTAAGATCATTAAACTAAGGTTTTTTGTAAATATGTATCTTTGCCTGACCATTCTCAGAGAAAGAACAAAAGGTTTTGGCTGTCCCTGAATAATATAATGGTTTTCAACAATTTTTTGTGGAAGAATTAAGATAATTTGTTTACTTGTACAGACACACTGGCACAGGGGAGAGGAATGAATCTCCTGTAGTGTCGAGATCAGTCCCTACTATCCCAGACATCCAGGTCTTTTCATAAATGAATCAAGCTTTATCTCAAAAGGAGTTAGGTTTCTTTGCCCCATTGCTCATAATGGAACACTCATCTTGAACCTTATTGTTCTGATAATTAGAAAGCTGCTTCTTAATTGCATCATGGTCACTCTGTACCACTTTGCTCTTGTGCCAACATTTGTCCTTTTAGTTTAAACAGTGTTCACTCCCTCATATAAAGAGTAATTATAGTCCCTCTTCTTCATCTTGCTAAGGCCAAGGCATCCTGGTCTCTTTTCACATGACAGGCTTACCAGTCCTGTGATCACTCTAGAACATGCCACTATGCCCTGATGGAAATACGTGTCTCAGTGTGTCCTAAGATCAGATTTGTCTTTCTTCTGTCCCCACTGTATTGTTGACTTAAAATCTACCCCATTACCAACTAGTACTCCTGCATCTTTTTCCCTTTCTATTTTTTTCCAAATCAAATGCTCCCATTTCACAAGAGAAATTCCTTGTAAGAAAGTCCTTGCAAGAACACGTTTGCACCCATTGCTGTTCAATTTCATTCTGTTCCTTTCATACTGTCCCTCAGTTCTTTCTACAGGATACTCTATCTCACGGTCACCCTGAGAACACTGTTCAAAATCTGTCATCAAGAAACATCAGCAACAAAAACTCCTACCTTTATGTGCCATGGTCAATGAACAAGTATATTAACTTATCCTTGAAGAATTCCTTTAATAATCTCATCAGCCTGTTATCTGGCCAGGGTGGCTGAATACTCAAGCAGGTGCCCAGAGAGGCTGGGGTGTCTCCATCCATCAATATATTCAGAACTCAGCTTGACATGGCCCTGAGTAACATGATCTAACTTGAGGGCGGCCTTGCTTTGAGCACAGGGTTGGACTAGAGACCCCCAGAGATCCTTTCTCACCCACGGGAGCATTTGCTTCTATTTCCATGAAAAGTCATTTTATAGTCATCCTAACGTCAATCTAAACCTCAGTTTAATGAGTAGTTACACTAACAATCTCCTCTGTAGTCCCCTCCCCAAAGATTTTACAATAGTCCAGTTAAATGAGATTACACTAGAAAATAAATTGCCTTATGAAAGAACAACACCAGGCTTTTCTTTGATAAATCACATTGCATCTCATAGCACATTCCATTTATCTCCATATTTTAAATGATTCTGTCCTTCAAAATTAGTTTTCACAGTTAAAGTCAACTAACTGACCTCCACCTTGCCTCTTTTCCCAAGCATGTGCACAGATACTTGCTTCCCACAGCACCTTTTTCCATGTAAAAGGCAGAGTAACATTTTTTTTTTTCCCACAGACCTGAAATTTCATTAATTGCCACTCATATCTCTCTCACTGCTCTAGAAAATGACTAGTCTGATATGTTTATTTGATGGGCTTGGCCTCCTCTACATTTTGTAGGTTTCAGTCTCTTGGTAACCCTTGACCAGGCCTCTATGGCCAGGTGGTCATCAGAGACAAGTTCTTCATGACCTAAAACACACCTGGTGTTTTTTTAGGGATATCCAGCTGGTTTGCAGCATCACTTCCTAACACCCAGATTCCAGTTCACCTGTCTGGGCCCTCAGTGTCTTTAGGTCACTGTGCACTATATCCAACACTGAACTCCTAAACAGGCAAATTTAAACGTTCTAGAAAAAGGAATTTGGGCTGAAGCTGTACCCAGATTATCTTTTGTCTCTACTCCAACCTCACTAGTCTTAAATACTTAATACTACTTATATGTTAGCGTAAGTATTTAGTGTCTGGCATATTTTTGCTACCTGCCTGTGGTATGCATAGTGTTTTTTTCTACTATGACTATGGTGAGTACCTTCAAGTATGTTCCTCACAGTAAGTAAGAACATTTGTTTTTCTACCCATGGCTTAATTACAACCTGTCTGAGAAAGAAGAAGTTCAGAAGAAGAAAGGTACTACCTGAATGAAAACGGTGAAGAATATCACCACGATAACAGCAGTGATGAACAATTTCTTCCTGGGAAACACAGCAGGAGGAAGCAGAAACACAAGTGAAAAACAAATTGCTCCTCGGAGACCTCCATAAGCGATAATGAATTGGTCCTTAAAAGTGAGAGGTATTGTCCGGAACACATTAATGATCTGAGTCAGAACAAAAACACCTGAGGGGAAAAAACAGAAATAAAGACGGAAGGGGAAAAAAGGGAACTTAAATTACACAGAACTAGCCCATGATGCTAATATTTGTTTTAAAACACTTCTATTTGCTTCTGACCTTTTATTTGCTTCTTCAATTGATATTATTACAGAAATGAAACATTAGTTAGCAGCCTGAAATACCATAATATTAAATTTAAAAGCCTTAGGAACATCATTTGGAATATATTTAGTGAGCTAAACAACTCGGGTCAGCTGGATTTTGGACCTGAAGCAGCTAATAGATCTCTAACAGACAGCTGTCTGCTAGACTACACCTCTAGAACAGCAATAATTCTCTGTGTCACTATAGACCAAGACTCCTAATTGCGTTTTAATAGAATTTGAGGTGATTTTGAAAACTGGTTTGTTCCCTCCATTAATCTGTGCCTTGAACCCTGAAAATTCCTGTTCACTCAATTTTACTCACACAGACAGGAAGGATGCAGAACTAGGGATGGGGAAGAAGATGCCAGTGCATGCTAGTGTACCTTGGAAAAAGGTTCCAGGGTTGTGGCAGATTGGAGTAAAGGTATAAAGGCAGGTGAAGAGAGCAAGCACAGGAGGCAAGAGCTGCATGCAGCAGGTGAAGAGAGCAAGCACAGGAGGCAAGAGCTGCATGGCAATCAGGCTGTTTGGCTGCTTTTCAGGAAAAAGTATTGACTGTGAGGGTGTAGGTGCAGTAGGAAAATAGTCCAGGTTTCTGCTCTGGAAGGAGACTTGGGAGCTGGATGCAGGGTTGCAGATTAAAGCATGACCCACCTTTACACGTGCAGGGACTGAATCATTAGAGATGAAGCTGGGGAAAGGATCAGACTTAAGACCTACCAGCCTGCCCTGCACTTAGCTCTCCAGGTAAAAGAAAAAGAGCTAGTACTGTAAATTCAGGAGGGATCAATTTCTTACAGTTTTTCTTTACACTTCAATTATAGCATTTCCTGGTTTGAAACTATTTATGTCAATGACTGTGAAAATCCCAAAGCTAGTAAACATAAATTAAAAACAAAACAAAATCGAAAACACAGAAAAAAAAACAACAAAAAAAAAAAAAGAAAAAACAAAAACAACAACAACAACAAAAACCCAAACACCACAAAAGCCCCACAAATAAACAAATAAAAAACTGCCACAACCTTTTTAATTGCTGTATGACTGCTAATTCTTTTTACCACAATTTGTTTATTTGTAAATAAATGTTTGCTTAAATACATGCATTGTGATTAACAAGCAGACTGTCTCTCACTTTAGGTGGGCAGGATCAGGGCAAAACTGATTTTGAGGTTCCATTTTAGGGAAAGGTGGAAGCTGACCCTGTGATATAGGGCATGTTACTAATAGAAAAACCACCCCACAAACTGATGAGTCCCTGTCTAAGTTTTGGCATTTTCTATTTGACAAGAGATAAAATATTTCATTTGCAAAGAATACTGAACCATAGTCTGAGACTTACTTACCCAGTGCCCTCCAGATTAAACAGAAGAGGAGGGTGAAGCTAACAAAGGCCCAGTTCCACTCATGGTTCTTCCCAACTGTAGACACACCCATGAAGATGAAGATTAAAGTCTCACTGACACTGCTCAGCATCTTCATGAAATATTTTATCGTTGTGTAGGATTTCTGAGAAACATTTTCCTCCACATATTTATTCATGGTCATGGCACAAGCTGTAATCCTGAAAGGTAAACATTATCCCATATTTCATTGGCTTTATTTTTTTTTTTACCCTCTCTTATATCTACATAATATTATTCATTTTCCATAGTTCTCTTTAAAATGCAAAGTATAACTTATTCCATAACCAATCTCAAATTTACAGGCTTGGTGAACCTACAATTTTGGGCACGATATTCTTCTGCAATGGGAAGTTTTCTGAGAAGACATAAATGTATATAGAGAGTTTTTTCACATACTAAATGCACATGATCTGTGCAGGGGTCACTCCAACTCTGTTTTGAAAGGGGCAGAGATGAGGAGAGACAGGGACACACTTGGAAAACAGGAGTTGCTGCATCTCTTGCTGCTGAGGGACAAGAGACAGGATGGAAACTGCATATTCTGGGGTAGGGCAGGACTTCCATCCTTCCCTACCAGCAGCTGTCCCACCTCAATGGCAGTGACATTAGCCAGCTCCTCTTTCCAAGCAAAGTAAGCAGCAAGGCTACAGACAGTTTGTCCTCCTTGACCAGTTTAGGCCTGCTCTGCCTGCACATAGGGCTGAATAGGAGAAAAACACCACCAGAAATCACAATGATGCTGCTGCACATTTAAAGCATCTACAAATGAATGAAATGGGTATCTCAGCTGACACATGAGAGAAAAGAAAGGGCTTACTGTAAATGCATCTACAAATCCATTTTCTGTGTTAGTAAACAGAGTTAGTTAATCCTCAGGAAAAGCAAGGAATGACAGTACTGGTTGTACATGACATGCTCAGTATGGCTGTCCACGGTACAGGAATGGCTGAGGACCACTCAGCTACACATTTACAAGTTTAAGGGTAGTTAGCAGAGCTGGCTGGAGGATAACTTCAAGGTGGTGTCTCAGTGTAGGGAAGGACAGTCTGAGGTAACTAATAATTATCAGGGAGGACAACTAAGGAAAGATACATTGTGAAACAGATGTCCTTCCTGGTTCTACTGTCTAAGGCAACAACATCTCTTCTTATTTCCCAGCTAAAAACATTATACACATTCATGTATGGGTTCTCAGTCAAACCACGCACACTAAATCTAAACAAAGAAAGAAAGATGTATTTACATTGTCTTCCTGAATACAGCCAACTTGTCTACAGTTATTTTTTCCAGTTACACCAGGTTTTCAGATATAATTATTTGCTAACATAGGGGATATTTCTTCATGCTGAAATCTCTACACTTCTTTCTCTCTCATGGGGAAGAGGGCAGGTTTGCTAGCATCTCTAAAAATTTCTCTTGAAATCTCCCAAATTTTGTGGAGATTTCACTGCAGAAACTCTTTTGCTAAGCATGCCTGCCTCTAATCCAAGAGACCCATCTCTGAACCTGTCTGAATCAAACAGCCCTGAATGTGAATGCAAATGGGAAGGCAGACTGGGGCAGAGCTCAGAAAAACCTCACTGACATCATGAACACACATGCCTGGGTTCTTTCTTCTAAATGAGGGATTTTTAAAATACTTCACAAAGCAGGAGGAATCCCAGAAGCAGCAGTAACTTCAAAAGGACCTTCATACAGTGAACTTTCCTTGCATTTTGCAAGAGGGAGTCCATAGCAGCAGCTCAGATTGTAATCACTGGCAGACTCTGAACACATTTCTCTTGATTATTTAAAGTTAGTTTTGTCCAGAAGTTTTGTTCTCTTACATGGAGCCATATTTACATCCCTAAAGTGGCTGGACAACAATACTTCTGAGAGACATGCCTGGGAGGTTGTGAACATTGGGAGAGGACACAGTGTACTCTGCTAACCTCTCCCAAGCAGAGGCCCTGAATGTACATCAGAGCAAATAAAACCCAAGGAAGGGGATGTGATATGGGGACAGATGCAGTCTGATGGGGCTGATAGTGGCTTACAGGCAGAATAGTGCACCTAAGGCCCTCACCCTGCATTTTTGTCCACCTACACTTGGTGATGGAGAAGGATCTAGTCAGCACAAAATAAAATGTCCATTGACATGCGAAGACTAACTCCAATCTTAACCAAACTCCAAGTATAAGAAGGAGGAAAGCCTCACTAAGACTATCCCAGACCCCACCTATATTCAGTATTGGCAGAATTGTCAGCCCCCTCCTCACTGTCGGCTGATTTGACCACAGTCCTGAACAGAAGGATCCTATGTGGTCCACAGGTAGCATGTTGCCTGGGAAGCAGAGCTCATCCTGGTTACACATGTTCCACTGTGGAAGATATAATGCAGATTTCATAAGCATGCAAGCTTTCTCCCTGGAACACTCAGTAGCTGAGGTAACATTTCTAGTTTGAGTACGTGGTTAGGATAACAGAGGTCCTCAATTTTTTTGCCAATACTGACAAACTGATGATGTTTTTCACAACTTTCCTCCTTGTTCTGATCTTACAGTTTCCCAGACTGGGGACTTACAACAAATCCCACATTATGTGTCTGAGCAAGAAAGTGGGAGAGGACCTGGCACATGCATGGATTTTGTCCTGACGAGCAGCAACTTGGTCAGGACATATATACTCAATCCCAGAAGCTGTCAAACACTCCCAGGTTCCTCAGTTTGCACACAGTTCTGATGATCAACCACAGAAGTACATGCACAAATCTTCCCAAATCTAACAAAGTTAACACTTTGACCCTCCAAAAGTCTCATACTGAGTGACAAACCAGCTCTTCACTGCACTGACACACCTACAAAGATCTCAGGCCATGCCATGGGTTGTGACAGTTCTACCGTGTGTACACTGCTTATTTGCACAAGTGTAACAAGTCTGATGCAGCCCGGCCACTCAAGCCATGGCACTCTCAGTGGAGCTGGCAAGTGTAGGGGCAGCAAATACAAAAGAGCAAGAAGGCAGTGGGTGGGCTGGAAAACAGCCATTTCTAGGCCCACAGTTATTTTAGAGTCCCAAAGCAGCAGCATTTGACTGTCTGCATCAAAGGCACAACAAAACACACAGTACTATTTATTACCTTCTTAAAATAAATAGTTTTCATGATTACAGTAATTTAGGAAAGCCCTGCAGCATGGGGAGCAGGGAATCATGCTGTGGACATGGTTTGGTTTTGGAACCTGAGGTAATGGAGACACTGTAAATAGATGTCTGATAAGAATCTGTCATCAGATTAATCAGAATCCTTGTAAGCTGTAACTTAAAACATCTACCATGCTTAACCACTAGAATTTAAAGTGATAACACTCTTATTTGCAGTCACATTTTGCATTCATTCAATTACTGTCAAGCAATTGATGAGTTGGTTCAATGCTGTAAGAAATAGAGACGTACATGATATGTTACTCTTCAGGTAAGTAATATTCCACAGCTAATCACTGCTCACTTTAGAGTATTTATTTACATTAGAAAAAAATGTTGAAGTCTTCTTCATTTGAAAATTTTGTGAGGATATAGTGTTAGAATTTAATATAAAATCAATGTCTTTATGCAAGATTTTATGTACATTATTATAAAAAGTTCTTCACAAAAAAGTTTTTACTGTCACAATAATCAAAACCAAGTTTAGATGTGTTTTATTTTACATTTCTTTTCCACATACATTAATCCTGGCTTCCAATTCTGTGACCTGAGTAGTTGCCCTGGTCAAGAAGGGGAAGGGAAAAGCATTTCATTGCAAATAACCTGCAACATTCTGTACTTCTGAAGAATAAAAGTCTCACTGTATAAACAGTACCATTTCTTTCAGGACTGCAATAAACTAGGCCACTGGGTTCAATCCTCAAGTTTCCTTGACCTACTAAATTTACAGTAGTTTCAATGTTTGCTCCTTTCACAGCCTGCTAATTCATTGTTGAAAAAAAAAAAAAAAGAAACCTATATTAAAAGTTCTGCTGCTACACAACCTTTATGAGAAATTAGTAAGCAGAAAATGCAGCATTATAATTAAAAATGGAAGCAAGCTAATAAAGTTCAGATTTGGACCTGTACATTTTACATCTGTGATCCTCACTCATGCCCAGCTCTAGTTACAGAAGAAAAACTTTTTCCTCTCCTTCTGAAGAGGATTTTCTCACTGCAGCTCACAGGGACATGGTTCAGTCCCTTCACTATTTCAGCCAAGTAACCTGGTGCAGGGGTTATATATGGACATTTCAAGAATCATTTGTCCTTAGAATGAGTACACAAACTTATCAGAAGCGGGACAAGTACCTTTCATTCCCTTCTATTCCTCTGCCAGTGAATTCCTACTTGCCCAGGAATGAGGCAATCTCTGTAAGTATCTTATTTATTTGGTAACACTGTACTCTCCTGCTCATGTCCTTCCTCTAAAGCATGGTACAGCATGTAACCACAAGGTCTCACTGAGTATCTTTATAA
This sequence comes from Illadopsis cleaveri, assembly GCA_013399915.1. Taxonomy (NCBI): domain Eukaryota; kingdom Metazoa; phylum Chordata; class Aves; order Passeriformes; family Timaliidae; genus Illadopsis; species Illadopsis cleaveri. The sequence continues at coordinate 394,714 of VXBB01002217.1, forward strand.
ACCTGGTTATGAAAGAAGTGGGAATCAGTAGTTTAACAGACTCATGTGGATATGGGTGAAAAAGGGGAGACCAGGCAATTATGCCTCATAGGCTGAACTGTAAATGGCCACAGAAGCAAATAATAAATAAACAATCTCAGTTGTAAGGGACATTCCAAGGTCATTTAGTCCAACTACCTCCTCAGAGGAGGGCTGACTTTTTAATCAGACCCAAGCAATCCTTATATGAGTCAGTCGCTGCAGAAAACGACAGGGAATTCAACACTGGTTCATGTTTTTGCACTGTGACACCGAGCAAATTACTGTCTGCAGTTCAAAGGCCAAAGAAATGTGACAAGAACAGGGCAGATTTACTCCAAGAGGATGTAGAGATTGCAGGAGGTCCAAGGCTGTCAGCAGCACTGGTGGGAGGGGAAAAGCTTTAGGGCTTATAGCAGCTGAGACCCTGCGTGACAGCAGAGAGCCCTTCTGTCCCAGCCGGGGTGTTACTGCTGTGTACAGTTCTGTCAGCTATTACAAAAAATGCTTAGAGACAAAAACAGATAGAACATTTCAAAGATAAACCATTTTCTATCGTGCTGTTTGAGGGCAAAAATACTTTGTGTTTCTTCTTCTGCTCTGCACCCATTCACGGGCCACTGCACAATCGAAAATGAATAGGTTGTTAGCGCTGTGGGAAGTACTGGTGGGCTGGTGGCAGGCACTGGCATGTGGTGGGTCCACTGACCCACCAGCAGACCCACTATGCACTTTGCATTGTGTCCTGAATGCAACAAGTCCAAATCAGTATTTTCATGAACACCGCCACAATTTTTTCCATGTACAGTTTAGCCACACGTTTTTAGTTTAGAAACCCTGTAAGTATTTGATCATAGGATGTCAAGGACATTTGGCTTAAGAGGTGGAGGAAACTAGAAACCACACAAATGCTATGAATAGAAGCTATGAAAAGACATGGCACATTTATGAACTCGGTCAAAGTGGATGCATATGTTGCTTTATTTAGGCTCATATCAGAGAAAGAAACCCATGCAATCTTTAGCTCTTTACTTACATTAAAGTTCTAGCCCCTGTGGTTTCATGGCATATTCCTATTTTTATACTACTGAAATCATCACCTGTAAGTTTCCTAGTAAATTGCTTCCCAGCCCCAGAAAACCTTACACTGGCAAGACTATGATATTAAACCTATCTTCACTTGCCTAAAAGATAATAATCAGATGAGGCATTATCGAGTATTAGTGACACTCAGCAGTAACATCTGAGCTTACACAAAAAGCTCTGTTTCTCATGCTTGAATGACTCATATTTGCCGCTAGAACAATAAAAAGTCTTTAAGGAAAGTTGACTTTAAAAATATTACTTGGAACCAGAGCAAAACATTTAATTATATCAAGTGTCATCAAGGCCCTTTTTAATGTTGAAGTTGTTACAGTATAAACAGAGGGAAGAGAGAGGCTGTGGTCTTTTTTTACTGAAAACAAGGAGTGGAAAACCAGAAGTGAAAATATTTCTATCTGTTGGACGTGGGAAGAAAAATATTATTTTATACATAAGGATGTATACAGAGAACATTGTAACACACAGGCACACGTATCAAGATACTAAACTATAGGATTATATTACCATTGGACTGCAAATTTTACATTGCCCCAATCCTTATTGTGCCTGTAATCCAGCACAGGTTTGCCTTAATGATATATACATTGTCTTCATTGAATGGTGCTTGCTGGCTGCTCACATGACTAACTGTTAAACACAGTTTCACAATATATTGGCATCGAAAGTGAAGGCAGCTCATGAAGTTCCCTGCTACCACTGTCACTTCCTCTCTGCCACCATTGCCCCTACCCCACCGTGGGCCACTCCTCACCCATGCCCTTATGCCTAGTTGAAGGGTCACATTAGGACACGGGTCACCAAAGTGACCTGGGTTAAAAATAAGCCCACTGAAAATACAAGTGAATATTTTTAACTTGGAACATTTCAAAGATATGACTTATGATGTGATGCCATGAGCAGTTTTAGTGACACAGCTGGTGTGGTGGCAAGCTGAGAGAATGGGGTGGAAGCAGGAGGGAATAGGCCGGAAATCCTCAAGCCAGCAGCTCTGCCATGCACCGTGGAACAATGCCACATGGCAAGATTTGCAAAATCTGATCCTCTCTCCAATTTCCTTTGGCATTCTTACTTGGATTCTACAATTACTGAAGTTTGGGGTACTTACGCCATGATGCCCGAGAGATGAAACATTTCAGCTGTTATGTATGACAAGTAACTGTACAGGAAGACAAAGAGTGGCTCAATCACTCGGATTTTATGGGTGAAACGGGTGGTAAAGGCTGCTACAAATCCCAAAAGGATTCCAATCAAAACTCCACCGATCCCCACTATAAAGAAGTTAGCAATCCCAGCGAATATGTCAATAACCTTAATTGTGCGCATCTGGCAGAAAGACTTGAACAAATTGTACAGGACCTATGAGGAAAAAGAAAGCACATTATCTTTTTGAACTCTTCCTAATTTTCCTTCATGTCATTATGTTCCTCTGCTTAAATGCTGAACTTTTAATTTCTCTATCTACCTTGAGTTTGCTTTTTACATATGCTGTTATTTATGTCTGGCATATTATTTGTCATCCATATATACCAAGGAGATACACAAAGATATATATATATATAAAATTACTCCCATTTTTGCAAACGGGACAGATTTCTTAACCCATGCCACTCTGGGGACCAGGAGCATAAATCTATCTAATTCCTCTTTAAAGTCACTTATTTACAGAGCTCCTAATTTCTTCACAAATGTCCATTTCAGATTTTCCCCAGATTAAAAGAAATAAAACAGAAGGAGAAAATAAAACCAGTTTCCTAACCAGTGAAAAATCAGGCTATTTTCAAATCTGTTTGATCTACATGACACTGAGAGGTAGAGTACTGAACTAGGCCACAGATTCATCTAAATTGCTGGGGTAGGAGGGGATGTTGAGACAGCTGGGGATGGATAGTGACCATCTCAACGAGTAAAAGAAACAGTGCTCTTTCTCAAAATTATTGACCATTAGGAATCCAGTGGTTTAAAGACTGTTCAAAATATCAAGTATTTCTAGATATTTGGATTTCATTGCCATTAAAAAAACCTGTTGCCATGTGTTCGCCCAGTTTAATTTTCAAAGCGTTTATAACCATCCTTCAAAACAAACTAGATCAATGGGATTATCACATTTTCTTAGCCAGATATCCATTTTATTTTATATAGGAAACAGAACAATCTAAAGTCCACATTCCTCTAATATCCAGTATTTTAGTTTCTCCAAAACAGAAACAATGGAATTAGTTACTCTTAAAGAAACTTTAAAGGGTTGCCCCATCAGCAGATCCACTTGGGAGATTTAACCAGTCCCTGGTGTTGCATGTATGCTCCCAGCCCTGCAGTACCAGGGTGGCTACACTGTCCCCTTGTACAGAGCTAACTTTGGTCACAGGCACCTATTCCTGTCCCAGTGGGTTCACAGACTAAGCCAGTGAAGACCATTCATCTTAGACAACTCGCAGGAGTTAAATCTCTGCTTTCTTCCTGGACTTCTTAGTACACCAAACAGGTTTCTCTATCAGGAATGCTATTTGAGAGAACAATGTTTTATCAGTATTTGCATTGTGCCAACAAAGTAGGTGTTTGAGTAGTGGCTGTAGAAGGATTTCTCATGTTTGCAGTCTTGTTCTCTCCCACAGGACAGAACACTAGCTGTTCAGCCCCTCTTAGTGTAAGACTGGATAAGTCTTACAAAACTATAAGTTTAATGCAAAGACATGGCTTATTGTGGGTCCTTTGGGCTAAGGGAAAGGAAAGAAATGAAAGAGAAAAGAGAAAATATATTCCAGAGCAAGCATGAAAATAGAAGGTTAAATCAAACCTAGAATGGTCACCAGTAATTTTCATTACAAAGCAGCAAATACAGTAAGAGCAGGATCACAAACTATTTATTTGATAGGATGATGCTCTCAGAAGGAGTCCACTTGGGAGAAGTGTCCTTTTTCATCTGGACAAACCCCTTGCTGCTCTGAGGCAAATTCCCAGCCTTTTTTCCCCATTCCTTGTTACTATGCACTGTGCCAGACAGGAAATCAATGTCATAGGCTTCACAGTTGTTCCACCTGTTTTCATTTGCAGACCTCATGGATTTGCATGGAGAGAAGTATACCAGAATTAAACCTATTGACAGTAGGAGTGTCTTTGCTGGTCACTTTACAAGGACCTCTCATTCCACAGACTCCCAGGACTCCATTAATCACTGACTGAAGAATACTGTTGACTTGTGTTGTGTGCAAAGAGTTTCCCTGAGTCACCTGTTGAAACTTGGGACGATTCCAGAGTTGCGTTCTTCTCTAAGACACCAACAGAATTTGATCTGACAGAATACTCTCGTGGTACATATTAGGGAAGCTTATTATTTTATTTAGTTGGAGTTTTAAATAGTATTTCTTATATTTTAAAAAGTAACTATATAAATATATATAAGGCTAGTTTCTAAAGTAAGGGAACTGCAAGGTTCTTGTAAAGAAGCAGAGAATTTTGATCTATCTAAGCCTTTCCATAATGTCACTTCATCTTCACAGCAAAGTATTCACCCTGCAAATAGAATGGAGGCTGCTGCTCCACATGGAGTCATCCTCATAAATCTTAAGTCTAATGCCATAAATTATTTGAAAGAAGAAAAGCAATTTTCTCCTTTGTACCTCAGCCATGGTTAAGGCAGTAGCTAAAACTATGGAATGACATGAACAGGATTTTAACCTCATTCCTATTGTTTTTTATTTGCACTGTTGTAAATGAGATCAAAATCAAGTTTGCTTCCCTTTTACTCTAGAGCAGTTCAGTTTCACTGAGCTTTCTCTAAACTTCCAGGTGCAGGAAACACCAACTCTGGTCACATTTTTAATGCATTTGATGTGAGAACAGGAAGATTTTTTGAAGTTTACTCAATAGCCTTCAGCTGAACTCACTGACGGACACACCAAGTAATATTAGTCACTGACCACTTTTTAATCTTGTCTCAGAGTATCTCTGAAACACTAATTGCTTAATTTCATCAGTTCTCAGTTATTCAGTTTTTAATTCTAAAATTACTTTAAAGCACATTAAAACAACGTTGTCAGCAGATGCAGAGTACAAAATACTGTTGTAATGTTTTCCAACATAGGAATAATATTATTATAATGACACTGGCTCCTTCTTTCTGATTTTAAGCCCAGAATTGGAGTTTGAACTGCTAACACTCAGCTGTAATCTTATAATTTATCATCACCTTGCCCATTATGTCTGACTCAGCTTTTTGGTAAAGCATCAGCTCTGATCAAGAATCCAATTGTCAAACATTGTCCTCTGCTAAATTCAAGTTCCAAAATTCCACCAGTGGGGAAAAAAGAACATTCAGATGCACAGACAAATCGCAAAAACTATTAGGCATGGAAGACCACCTAAAAAAATGCAGCAGAACTGATATTCCTGAGGAAACACACTTTTCCTGGTATACAAAATGAAGGTGTGGGAGCATGTTCTCTGGAAAGGAAAGCATAGATGACACCACTATTCTAATAAAAGCACATTTAATAAAGCCACTCCGTTTTGCACTGCCTATCAGTGTAGCCCCTAGTTTTTTGATATTGCAGTGGCCATAGGAATTAGGCAGCTTCCATGGGTAATCAATCTGCATTGAATTCCCTTCCTACTTCACCCCTACCTCCCATTGCAGGCTTCTGCCAGAGCAGGTGGGACTCAAGGGCTCCAGAAGGTAAAAGCTGAAAGGCTCTGAGCTCTGTTGGTCTTGTCAGCTCCCCGTTAAACAGGAGCAGAGGAAGGGAGAGTACAAAACGTCACCTCCCCCAAGCACAAGGTTGAGTAGCCCAGCAAGGGCTGCTCCAGCAGTATCTACTGTGGGCAGGGAAGGCAAGGTCCACTCAGGACAGCCCCAGGAATCCGTGTGACAGCCTGGGTCACATTTTCGGTATAATCACATGATTGCAGGTGTGCAAAAACATAACAAAGAACCATTAGCAGACCAATTCTGTGCATGTGGAAACAACTTGATCTCTGTCTAGTGCTACCTTTAAGTGATAGGAAGAGCAAAGGTAGTCTATATTTCTTTCACTCCTTCATAAATATATGTAAGGCCAGTGCATTACTGGACTGTCCCTACAGACTCCTCAGATTATCTTCTCTCTGTTAGGGGATCTGGGATGGCAGGCCATAAGGAAACCTCCAGAGAAGGCAATAATGATGCCTATAGGAAAGCTACACAGTAAATTGCTATGCCAGCCCCTATAAAAATGGTGGTTTAGATAAATTTGCCTTTGGGAAATAGCACATATGAATATGCCAGTGGTCAGGATGCAGAGTTTTCCTAGCAAATCATGCTGTACTAACTGCTGCCCCAGTGGCTGACTTTATCATTGAAAAAACTGATTTTTGTTGCAAAAATCCACCATACAAGAAGTTCTAAATAACCAGATCCTTTTCCCCCAGAAAAAATAATTGTATGAATAGACATCCACCGCACAAGTGGCCATTGGAGTGACCAGAGACAGACCCAGCCATGGCTGAACTGTTAATCCTTTTGAAACTCAGAATGTACACCTATTTATTTACAGGACTGGATTAAAGTACTAGTTTAGCATTGGTACACAGTTTCAACTCTAAGCTAATGAGAAAAGCTAGGCTTTAAGGCAAGCCTGTAAGAGGAGATGTGATTCAACTGACTGGATAGCAACGGATTCAGGTAAAGCATGCAGTGTAAGTGAAAAAATAATAAAGTATTCCCACAGACACACAAGAATTTATCAATATCAAAGCTCAGAACAAATTATGACATATACATGTGTTAAGCAGGTGAGGGAAAGTCCATGAAAAGGGAAAAACAGGTAAGATAAAGTCCAAGAAAAGGGGAAAACAGGAAAATTTGCATAGAATGGGACTGGAATGAGAAGCCAGAGACAAGACAGTGCAGACCCAATTCATGAATCTTTCTGATCCTTCCAGCATATGAAAAACTGGACTTCTATGTCTCACCAAACAGAAAGCATGCTGGACATGGTTGGATGGGCAGGATTTCAAGGCATGGATAAATGGGAGTAATGCCCCAGACAGTATCATCAGGTACAAATGAGGGACACTGGGGGGAAAAATGAAATTTGCAGATTGCTGTCCTCAGGTCAGCACCACAACCCCAGTTCAGCTAGTTAATGATTAGAAATTATTGCCTCCAGGTGGCTGTCATATCTCATCTGTAGCCTGGGATACATGTATTGGTGATTTCAGGGCAGTTCCAAGTGGATGGGCATATGCAAAAAAGTTAACCTCAGCAAGGTCCCGTGCCATCTCCATGATTTGCCATCCTCCCCATTAACACACTGCAACATCCCATACTGGCCCTTTCCCTTTCCTGTCCAACAACATTTGTGCAGGTGAGGAAAGCCTACAGTTTCAGATTACAGAAGTAATAAAATTACAAAGATACAGAAACTAGAGTGATCAATAGTAAAATCCCTACAGTAAATATGCTACCATTACTCTCATGTAGTAAGACTACCGTGGCTTCTAAATCTAAAGTTTAAAGAATTAGCTAGACACACTAGCACTCCTTGATTTCCATCTAGTAGCAAACTGTAATAACCAGATACAAAGATATACAATGGAGTGGCATGTAAACAATCATTCATCATTTTTATCAATTAATCATTTATCAAGTAACTTACCACTGTTATAGCATCATTCAGCAAAGACTCTCCAAACACCAGGATATAAAGCTGCTCATTGACATGGATATTTTCAAAGACGGCTAGCACCGCCACAGGATCCACAGCTGAAATGAGGCTGCCAAAGAGCAAATTCTGCAGCAAAGTGATATCAGTCAAACCAAATGCACTGATCTGACAAATTCCATACAGGGAAATTCCAATGCCAATGGCATTCCAGAGTGTGCCCACCACAGCATACCAGAATATGGTACCAAAGTTCTCAAAGAACAGGCGAGTCGGCATAAAATATCCAGCGTCGAGTACAATAGGTGGTAACAGATACAAGAAAAATACATCACTGTTCATTACAGGTGGGGACTTCTCCTCTGCTCCAAAAATAATCCCACCAAGAAGCAATCCAACCAGAATAAGGAGACAGCTTTCAGGTACTATTGAGGGCAACTTGTGATAGAGATGAAAGCCTTCAAAGGAAATTCAAACAAAAGAAAGGGAAATGGTTACTTGTACAGAATCCATAAGATTATTCTGGATTCTGTTATTGTCATTTCTATATTAAACAGAAAGCAATTTGATTTTCATTGCAAAGACTGAACTGGACATCCACAGTGGATCAAGGCAAATATGTTGGCTAGCATAGTCAATTCAACTGATTTGGTGGAGAGACAAATTAATAGCTAGACATTCCACTCAACAGCTAGGCTGGATGGTGCTACTGTGTGCAAGGGTTCTCTCTGTGAAACTGTGGGGCTTTTTTTTAAATGTGGAATCCTCTCACAATCCAAACACTTCTCTAGTAAATTACATTAATTAATAATTAATAATTAATGTAAATCACATCTAGATGGAGAAAAAAAAAACATACTAACCACTGACTCTTCTCTGGAGAGCTTCACAAAGGAGTTTAAAGAGTACTTCAACTTCATTTTTACTTTTAGAGTCTCAAAGCTAGTGAGGGGAACTAGTACATGTGACCTCCACCCAGTCACCCATGATCACTTCCCTTACCCCCAGGAGGAAGCATTTACAGATACAATTATTATTTTTTAGAGGAGCCTCCAAATTAATTTCACAAGAATCAACATGTTTTCCATAAAGTGACAGTAAATTGTAGCCTGTATTATTATGTTCATTCTTCTGTATCGTATGAGTTGTAGTAGAGTCAGGATTCTCTCATAAAAATATGCAAAGTAGTGAAGAAATTAATTTAAAAATGTTCTAAAGGAGGACTTAAGAGGTTGAATGTTACTTAGCCATCTAAAACTCTCAAAGGCATGAAGTTTTGATTTAAAGATTCCAATTATTTTTAGAAGGATAATTCTAGTAATGAATGGGAAAAGTTTTGAAGCAACTTAGTCTGGCCAATCTAATGGAATGATCAACCTTATGCACCAAGGTCACATTCCAGGTCCCAGCGATGCCAATCTTTTCCAGACTCCTCCTTATCTATATTTGGCACATATAATTACATAGAAATTGATCCACACCCACAAGATCCCACAATCCCTGCCTAACTAAAAAGCATTTTAATTATTTTAAATGCGAGCTGCATGGAAACACTGGGTGTGGTAATAACGGGCGTCTATTTCAGTAAAACTATTTCAGCAAAAATCACACCTGTAGTCGAAACAGTTAAATTACTGAGATCTTGCTATAGTTTACATCCAGTTTCCCAGCTCCGGGTTATGTATCTTGTAACACCTATTTTGTTAATTCTCCTTTCACCATTGATTTTTTTTTTTTCCCCAGTTAAAAGAAAGCCTGAACTTATAATTAGGAAAAAGAAATTGTTAAGATGGAGCAAAAGGAAAGTTGTTTTAATCTATGGATTTTTTTATTTATATATTCTGTAACTATTAAAGCTATTTTTAAAAGCAAGCAGCTCAAGCTGCATTTTCTTTCCCTTTTTGAATGAACACAGACTGCTTTAAATAACTAGAAACACAGCCTATGTGACTTAGTAGAAGGACTGTCAAATTCACTGCCATTCTTCAAAACCACAATCATCAAAGTCCTATATTGGCAGAACAGGTAATGACCCTGGAAAAATCAAGAATTTGCAGTTGGAGACTTGACTCTTCACCTTTCAGCAGTTTCCACATAAACATTTTATGATTCATCTTAGTTTCAGCAGTGGCAGAAATACAATTCCAAGGCAATGGTCAGGAAGCTTCCCCTGAGAAAGCAGCTTTTGCCAAAAGTTTTTTAACCCTTCAAGAATAAATTTTAAATCACTTCCTCAACAAAAATTCAAGAGAAGGGAAATTTTGTAAATGCAGTTTTTGACAAAAACAAAAAAAATCCCAATCAGTTTTAATACTGCAGCAATGAAATGTCGACTGTGAATAAAAACATTGAAATCTTTTCTTCTTTACAAATAGCTCTGGAAAGCTCATAGCCTCTCAGAGATTTGGGATTCTACCTCATTCTTAAAGGTAATGGAAAGCCTTCCACTAAGTTAAATATGCTTTTTATTAACGCAAACAGTATCAAAACTCCTGGAAGACTTCCTGCCTACACGGAAAGTATTCAAGGGTGATTAGGGACACGCTAGGCTTCCTGATTTGAAGGCAGAGAGCAAAGATTTAGAATCCACTGCATGTCAAGCCAGTAGTAGATGTCCTGCCCAATGAAGGACGTCTTCCCTGCTCTGATGGATTCACAGCCATAGGGTCAGGATCACCCTGACAGCAGATCCCCTGTAGTACAGGAACACTCAGACTTTCATGCTGAAAGCAAGACTACAGCTACTTTCTTCTCCTCTGACCCTGGCCTTGGGCTTCAGGTTAAGCAGTGACTCAGCTCCAACAGCAGGGAAGATCTTTATTGAGTAAGCATCCTCCATATATCATGGCAAAAATGGCAGTTAGGACATTTATCTAAAGTCAAGTTCATATTTCAAGATAAAAGTCCTTAGAATCTCAGTTTCCTTCTTTTTGGGTGAATTCCAGTGCTTTCTGATGCTGGAAATGGCACTGAGATGAGTACCTCTGAACAGCTTAAACCTTCTTTCAGGAGAGGAGGGTTGGAAGGGTATCAAATCAATGGCCAGGAGAAACACTTCTCATTGTGCATTTGTGATTAAACATAGAAATAACAGGAATCTGGATTGGTTACACAATATTTTGTAGGTTTAGTAGCATAAAAATTAAGCAAAACTGGGGATTACATAGACTAGTCTCACTGCTTAAAGGCTCCAGCATATTCAGGTGCAACGGTCCCATCTAATATATTTATGGAGTCCATCAGCATGTGAGTAACATACATCTGGTATCAACATACAAAATAAGAAATAAGTAGAGGTAGTCATAAAATAATTCCATTCAAGGCAATATATTAGATTTCAAATTGTGCTCCTGTTCTATACAGGAATAAAAAGTACCATGTTCCTAACATCCTTGTGAAAAGGTACCTGGTCAAAATGTTCAAGTTCTGCTTGACAACTGCAGGCTTTCCTTTCTTATGCTGCCTTTCTTGCTCCCTCTAAACCAAGCTTAACAGTGACATGATCACAGGCAGGATCAGACAAATCTTTCAGGTAAATTCCCTATAAAAATTTGCAAATGCTGGAATATTTCAGCTCTGGTGAAACTACACTTCCGTGAAAATATATTTGTAAAAACATCCATAACTAAGTGCTGCAGTTGAGTATTCTTTGGGATCTTTCACCCACTGAGAGAGCTGCTATCACACAGGATCCTATCTTCTGAGCTCCTCACAGCTGAAAAGACCTTAGGGATCTGTTCATAAAGGTTTGATACTTGGCAGCGCCAAATGTAAGCATTCAGTGCCTAGCCCCAGAAAGGAATTTGTGATGCCAGATTAAGCACCCAAGTTTCCTGGGCAGTGTGGGAGTCTCGAGGTGGATTTCATGCTGCCTGGCATGTCAGGGGCAAGATGCCTGTGCTGCCCAGCAGAAAATGAGGAGGACAAGAATGCATCAGAGAGCCTCCTCTCTCAGAGGGCCCCTCTTAGGGCCACAGGCAGTGAGTTGGGCTGGGAAACCCATCTCCATCCTTTTGAATCGACACACATGGCTCACTCCTAGTGACCAGTAGGACATGGCAGAGCACCATTTAGATATCTTGGTGATTTAAAATCTGGGCTACCTTCAATAGAAAACAAGGCATAAATCAGTGAACATTTGGTATGGAATGTGACTTATGAGAGATGGGAGCCTGACCTGAGAAGGTTTACCTGATGCACTCACTGGATAAGGAAACACAGACAGATCTCCAGGAGCAAGAACTGGATGTTCTTAATTCCAGTCCTGGAGTCAGGGCGCCTGCAGATAGGTGTGGTGAAGCTGAGCACTGCCACACCTAGGGCCACTCCTGGATCTGGCCCTCATTGCTCCGTGCACACACACTGACAACAGCGTGCCCTAGATTAGCCGCATTTGCTTTCATTTGGTGTAACTGAAAGGATCTAAAAATTATATGTTTTTCTTCACCTACGCTGTTTGCTTGCTTAGTTACTAGAATCAGACTGGAAAAATAAATCAGTCAAGGAGCTCCCTTTTTTTTGAAAACTTTTTAGATGCCTATGCACTAGCAAAATACCATGATAGTTAGAAAGTATAGTTTTAAAGAAATTATATATTATTGTGTCTGTACGTGTATTTACATGTTTCAAGTGGCTTCCTTTTTAATAAAAACCTTTAATAAAATTAATAAAATTAAAACTTTTTCAATAGTTTTAGCTTATTCAAGAGTCTTTGCTTTATCTAAACTCAGAAGCCAGAGCAATTTTCAATACTCAACAGGCTAAACTCTCTACCAAACTCCCTATTTCCTGATTATTACAGTTCACAGTGTATTTGAGTGTAACATATTTGAACTAATACCTAAATGCATACTTAGGATTAAGCATGCACCTTTAATGCATTAAGACACATGCATCAGGATGCATGCCTGTTTAACGGCTGCCACACAGTATTTCTGCAGGAAGTAATGAGAGCAGACCAAGTTACCTGGGTCAAGGATCAGGCCCCTATCTACAGTGTTAGACATGGCAGAAGGTGAGTACAAATTTTTGGTTTTTTCAGAATCCTAATTACCTAATCACTAACCAAATTGTGACACAGTCTATTTAAATGTCACAAGCAGAGGTTAAAAGTTTTAACTTTGATAAAAATGCTTTATCAGAATGATCATGATACTATTTTTATTGATAATCTGTGCTGCAAAGTCAGAGTTCTGAATGAAACAACTGTAGTGTGGGTAAACTTACTTATTTTGTTCCCAGAGCATTATTCCTTACATTATCTTCTAGACAAGAAGATACAAAGTTCATAATTCATAGAGATTTACTGGATTTTGAATAGCTATCTAGCACACCATTACCTGACATTCTTTAGATTATTATGCTGTACTCATTTCTCTGGGACATAGAAGCTAACTAAAAACATGACATATAAGCTGCACAAAACTCAGTGAAACTATGCAATGCAAATGTTTTCCACATGAGGGAAGAGGTGGCCTTTCTTACTCTTACGGTGCTGTCTTTTATATTTTTCTCGGGAAGCAAGTGAATGGTAGAAAAGCAAAGTAAGGTGGAGGCACATACTCTACCCTCATAAATACTTGCTTTTCATCGATCCGCTGTTCTGCTTTGAGACTGTCATTATACCCGGCGTTATTTTAAGAAAAAGAAGACCGTGCTCAAATGACAGCAAGGCGATCGAGAAAAAGTCAGTCATGCACCGGGTGAACTCCGGGTTTCACGGTCCTCCTAGCCCGGGGTTTACCAGTCTCTTTTCTCCTCCGCACCTTTCCTAACTGCGAGGACCCCGACTTCTTCCAGCCAAATCCCACCCGGTCATCCCGCTCCGTGGAGGAGCATCAGCGCCCTCCGGCCGCCCCGCGCCCCCCGC
>VXBB01002217.1:408891-438750 GCA_013399915.1 Illadopsis cleaveri
ATATTATTTGTATATAATATGTAACACATATATATGCATATAACATATATTATATAATATATAATGAGAATATTATATATATGCATATGAATATTTATATATCTGTATAAGTATTATTAAAGTAATTTTTACATATGTATGTGTGTTCATGAATATATGTATTTCACCATTACCAAGTGCAGAAAAGGTGCTTCTACCACATATGTGGTAGAAAGACAACATTCTGTTCGCACTAATTATGAGTAAAACTCCATTAATTTGGAGAGTTAAAGGAATACACACTGTATACATAAATGTATGTAGGTTCATATATATGTATATGCCTGATATATAATATAGATATTTTATATTCTATCACATATAGTTATTTCATACATGTATTTATTATATTTAATATATGAAATAATATGTAGTATATTGTCTATAAGTTTCCCCCTCTCAAACATGTGATAGGCACAATCTCATATCTCTTAATTAAGATATATAAATTCTATTATTTCAGGCAGTTAGAAGTGCACACTGTATAAGCATATATGATTGCTCATACATATATTCTTATATATGTGTATATAAATATATGACTGATAATATATTCATGTGTGTCTCAGTGTGTGTTGCAGATATTGAACATGTGATTATCAAAATCCTGTTTCTAAAGGCACTGGGATTTGATTCCATCAGATACTGCTGAGCACCAGGTTTCTGTATTTCCTGAAAGAATGGAATCTCACCCGTGATTTACTCATGACTTCATCACTTGTGAGTAAGACAGTATTCCAAAGCTCAAACTCATAAAATCTTTAGAGCACACCATTCAGCATGCCTCTATAGCAAAGCATGTCTTTCTTGCCTTCCAATAAAACTAAAGCCGGAACTAGGAGTTATTTTTCCCACAAATTTATTGGTGGCTGTTTCTGTAGAGTGTTAAAGTTCAGAATCAATTACCTGAATATCTGTAGTTGTCGTTTACCTTCAGAACCTGAAAAAAGGCACTAAGCCTGTGGTTCTAATGACAAAATTTAAGACACAGTATTAATAAAAAATTATTCTTTATTTATCTACAATTCAGTCATGAAAACATGTTACATTACACACCATCTAATTCTCTAGCTTGATGCAATATCTTCATATCTTCTTTTATTTGTTTTATTAGATTCTCTGATATAGGAGAAACACATAAACATTGCCACTTCTGAAGACATTTCCTTTACATGGAAAAGGAATACAAAAAGAAAATGTTCTTTCATTTTTGAATCTTCTTGTTCCAGTCAGACCATCCATAGGAAGAGATGTCTAACCCTCAGGTGAAGGTGAAAGCAATATTTATTATAAATAATAAATATAATTCAGTCTAAAATTACAATATTTAATGTAAATTACAAGATGTAATGGCACTTGCATGTCTCATTTTGTGACCTTTTCTGGAGATGAAGAAAACCTTTCTGAAAAATACAGTTATGAAAGCATCAATACCTCCTCTCCTAGGATCCCTTCTAGTTATCTACCTGCAGGACACTGCACTGAACCGAGACTTATCTTCAGTGATGTCGAGTATTGGCAAGAGCAAGGTGTCCCATCGACCCTTTTCTCTAATATCACCTCATCATTCTGATCTATGCTGGAATTCATCCCCTCATCCAATAACAGAGCCAAAACACACCACAGAGCAGGGAACTGAGCCACTGTGCAGCAGCCCCGCAGGTGCACCAGCCCCCTGACCAATGTTTGGAAATTTGTGAACAGCCTGAGGAATTTCACTTTGCCATAAGAGAGGGAGGAAGACTTTGAGTGGAGAAAGACTGAGTCATACAAAAGTGGAGGAACATCCCTTCTCATGGAAAATGTTCCTCATTGCTGCCCTGTCCATTACAGTCAGTGAGGGATGACAGAGCACAGCTGCTGCATGCTGGCAGAGACAGAGAGATGCTTCAGCACCCAGGTCATGTGCTTTTAGTCACAAAGTTTCGCCCACACATGGGAAAATGGAGCCTTCCTTGGGGCACCATCCAGATATTTGCCAGTATTTGTCCTCTTACTCTCCTCAACTCCAAAAATAAAAGGGCACAGACAGCAGAAATCCTTCTAGCTCTGACACTGTTGGGGTTCTGGTTAATAGGCTAACACTCTTTTAATATTAAGAAAATGAGAAGTTGGTAAATGGGAATAAAATACAATGACAGAAAGATGTCATTAGTCTTGAGCCTGAAGACTTACATGCCAGTAATAAAAAGGAAATTAATACATTGACACAGACCCTAAAACATGGAGAGAATAAAGAAAATGGAAATTGAGATTAATTATTAGAGATTAGAGTCTATTATTACACCAAAGTAATATATTTAATGGATGGATTGTATAGATAAGAATATCCACCATTTGAATAGGAATTGCCTTTACAGAACAGAATGATGCAGCAGGGGAGTGGACCCTATTTGACTTTGGACATAGCTGAAAGGGTTGCAGTGAAGCTCAGCATGGTATGAGGTACTGAAGTGCTTGTGAAGATTCTGTCAATATATTGACACATGCCACTTTTCATTGTCACCAGCCCTGGTTCCACAGATGCTGAGGGTTTCACCACAGGTGGAAGGTCTTTGAGTCCAGGCAGAGCTTTGCCTAAGACAGCAGAATGGGGTGTGATATTCCTATTCCCTCTGCCTCACCCAGGCAGGCTGTATGAGACAGCAGCAGCAGCTTCACTCCACTGCCCCTCGCACTGTGCCAGCCCTGCAGATACCTGTGCAAGAAGCAGCTTCTCCTGAAGCCATGACTGGGGACCTCACCATACAAAGAAAAATATCCCTGAGCCTCAAAGCTGCCCAAGAAGGGAAGGGAGGGGGCTCAGGGAGAGCTACAGGGGAGACGTGAAGGTGTGTTCCTGGCGCCACAGTGTCTCGTCATGGCTCTGCGCCTGACAGCTCAATGCATCTGCTTCCACTTCAGAACAATTTTCTGTCAGGTCGCTCCGCACCATTTCAGTGATAGCACAAACAGAAAGCACGTACGCCGCACTTGCCTGATTCCAGCTGATCCATAGAGGACCTTCCCGCAGTGCCCCCTCCGCCGCCTCGCCGCCCGCGCTGCGCCCCGCCATCTGCCCCCGCTGTACTTTCATCTCTTTAATTCTGCTCTCAGGCATTGTCTGTTTTACCAGATACAGTGCTAACAGCATTTCACGTGACAAAGTGCATGTTACTTCATACATCAAGATGATGTACACGATTCAGTTTGTTTGCCTTTTAATCCGTTTATTGGTTATTACTGAAAATTGCTACCAGAGCAAGGGACTGACTGCCCAGGGTACCCACAGAATGCTGTTTGAGAAAGGGAGGCATTGGCAGATACACCACACAAGTTTGCAGTAGCTTGAGTGGTTCATACAGGTGTTAGGACAGTTTAGTTTTACTTTTTTTGAAGTAGGCACTGGGACTTTCTTATTGGAAGCATGGCTTTGAGTTACGGGGTTGTGTGATGTCTGCGTTTATTAATCCAGCTTTATATTTCAAGTAGGAAAGATCAATCCATTGCTATTATAAATATTATAAAAACTTTGCTTTCACAATGAAAAGCAAAAGAAGTCTTTGAAAACAATGAGAACTTTCATTGCATCATAAATTTATAAATAAATTCCCTAAAAATCATGAAGTCATATTTTCATACTTGATGTTCTGACCTGTCTTGGTCATCAGAGAAGTATTCTGGAATGTTAATGTGACTATTTCAGCGACTGGATCCCCTACAAGAAATGTTATAGGTCTTCTCTTGTAAATATAATCAAAAATCAAAATAGTTGGGGGGAAAATCATAAACATATTAATAAATATTTGTCCATAATTTTCATTGCTGTTTTAGTTTGACCGACAATTTCAGCAGATAGTAAAAAAAATGTTATATTCTACTGCTGATGTTTTATTTTTATGGAAATTAGCCCTGTGCAGAGAAGCTTACTCTTGCATACCACTCAAATTTTCCCTCACACAGTCCATATAGCAATATTGTAAAATCTGTACTCCTTGTTCAAAAGAAAAGTATAACTTTCACCATTCTTCCTAGTGAGTTCTCCAAAACAGCCAAAGACTTTTTCCAGTTTTCTCCAAAAGTATTTTCCCCTAACTCACAGGAGACTTAAACACAGACCACCTTTCTGAAATACATTAGTGTGTTACTAAAATAAATTTGTTTAAAAATCTAGTATTTCCATGACAAAAAGGAAGGAAGTTTCCAGGCTATATCAGCCAAAGAGATGGTTCATCTTGACATCTGCAGCTGTATGGGAATCACAATTACACAAGGAAAGCCTGTGCCCATAGTACATGCAACCATGATGTTCCAGGAGTTAAGTGAAAACATGCACCAAAAGAGGGGACATAGATTTGTTTTTTACTTGTTTAGAAGTAGCCTCATTGAAGATTTAGGGATTGTAAGATACAAACATGCCTGACTGAGAGTGGTTTTCTCTGGGAGTGGGGGCTGGTCACTCACCCACATGCATTATGTTAACAATCATTTCTCAAAACCTATTCCATTAGGGATTTGATTCTTTTCGTAAGGGCTATGTCATCAGGGCCTTGGATCTGTCTGTAAATCCATTAATTAGTGAATGAATATCTCAACTATCAAATGATTTATTATCTGAAATCAATAGTCCATTGAGGATGTGTTTTTCCACAGACCTTTCCAGGACTGCTTAGCAACCGTCCCCATAAACCAGGTCCACCAGAGGCATTATACCTTGTTCATGTTGGCACTTTAATGGCAGCAATTTAGCTCTGCAGGTCTGAACTTTGGTTAGCCATTTTAAGGCCCTTGCTCTGTTAGCTGTTGTGTCTGCACAACTTGTTTTATTTAATCGGAAAGAGTTGAGAGAGGTGACAGGCATCATCAACCACCTAATATTCTAGGCCTCCAGGAATGGTAGAAGCAGCAGATTGTCTGGTGACAGATGCAGAACATGAGGGAAAGAGCATAACTATTTTTTTAATCTTCAAAAGCAGCCCCATAAATGAAGTGTAGAATTCAGAATGATGAACTCTGCTTTACTGGGGTTTCCTTAGGCCACACTCAGCATCAGTCACAGCACTAGTCACAGTTATTCCAGCATGAAGCCCTGAGGGAGCAATGTATTGCTGCTTCTGTGGATTACAGGCAACCACCTCCCCAAAGCCAGGACTAATCTGGGTATCAGAGTAATTATACCCATGTGAACACTCTCCTAAAGACTTTTCCTAAGGCTTTCCCCAGCCAGCAGGTGTGTACACAGCACTCTCCATGAGTAAGCATCTCTAGCAGATTCAGCCAGGAAGCCCTGGAGAGCCTTTTGTGCCTCATACCAAATAATAGAGAAGTTTTAGCAGCACTACAGGGCATAAGAATTAAATATCATCCCAAAGAACAAAAAAGAGACCTGTCATAAACTGCTGTGGGAGGGCTAAGTGATGTTTCTAGCTCCAGAGGGACATATATAACCCAGGAAGACTAATAACCCATAAAGTTAATTTCTGCTATTAATTCAAAGTAAAGTGCCCTTCTGTTCATAAGACAGGCAAAATCAAGAGGTGTTGCCCAGACAGTGGTTGTACTTTTTTTCCTTTTATTACTTCTGTTTCAGGTGATCTGAATATCACTGAAAAATTACCTTGTTGGGCACATTTGCTGAAAATCTAGAACTCGAGGTGTCAGACTGGTCTCATTCTCTTAAGGCTTAGAACAATCTGATTGTTTAATAGATAAGCAACATGTTTAATGTTTAAACAGTAAATCCCCTCTTTAGCTCACTCTGCACCAGGACACTTAGTCATTGAATGATTTCTGAGGCTGTGTCCCCATGCTGGCTGTCAAAAGTAGCCACTGTTCTCAAGCTTAGCACCTGTCACTGCCATGAATACAGAAATACTAATTTAAATGTTTAACTTCTGGGACAAAAAAAGTTAATGACTAAAAGAATGCCACCAGTTTTGGCCTTATAATGCCATCAGCAACAACGAGAATTTTCCTTTGAGACCAGAGTTTGATAGATTATGGCAGATATGATAAACATATTTAACCCTTTTCCATGAGTTCAAGCATTGAAATTGGAGGCTGAAGTGATTAATTTAGTGCTGTAGCCCATATTTACAACTCTGACAACCTTTGAAGTGGAGAGGTGTAACCTCTGTTTGCAAAGGGCAAGGTAAAGACTGACCCAGTCATGCTACGCTACATTTCTGTCTCAGTCTTTGCCACTAGATCAATGGCACAAGTGTGTTGAACAAGTCCTGCTTTCAAAAATGCTGAGGGGTTGTGGATTTTTTCCCTGAAGTTTCATTTTTTAAAAAAGTTACAATGTTTCTCAAGCAGTTCTGAAGCAAGCAAAAAATGTGTGGAGGCTGTGTGCTCTGTCTCGAAGGAAATGAATTACCACCTTATTCTCAGTTAAGCACAGCCTAAACTCTGCTTCCCCCTCACCAACACAAGCTGGTTTGACTAGGTATTGCAGGTCACATTTAGGCCCTTAATAAGGACTTTTCTATGAGAACTCAGATCCTAAGCAGGAGTCTAGAAATATCTTCTGGGATGCCTACACAATGCTATCTTGTGGCAGTGACAAAGGTCAGTTGATAACAGTAGCTGGAACAGCATTAATATGTGGTATTAATTAGCTGTTCATCCCACAGCCCCTTTCTCATCTGTACCTTGTTTCTGACACCCTCTTGTTTCTCCTCTTTATCCCAAAAACCCACCTGCAAAATACAAATAAATGCATCCAGTGCTTCCTCAGGTCATCACTAGCTACAAGGAACAATCGTTTAGCAAAGGCATAAAAATCTACCTTATATTCTCTACAAACCTCAAAGCTGACTCTATCTTGAGTAACGCTGTATGTATCCCACTGAAGCCAGGGAAGTGTTCCTGACAGCTGAAGTAGCCCCAATACAAAGGTGTTTTGCAACTGTGAATTGCTGCAGTGGTCAGCCAGAGAAGTAAGTGTCTGTACACTAATACGTGCAGGACTTAAGTATCAAGCATATGTTATCTAGAAAAAAAATTACCCCTTAATATGTGGTAATTTTTATAGACTATATGTAGATTTCTGTTAGTATTCAGAAAGACGCATTTCAAGAGTTAATTAATTCTTCTTTTCACTGGCTTTGTGTTTTGTTTATCTCTACTCAGTTTTCCATTGCTTCTCTTTATCCAGCCTACCCACTGAAGTCAATTAGCCATTGCTTGCATCTCTTATGTCACTATATGTTCACTGCAGAAGGTTCATAAACGCTTGCAGAATCTTCAAGTGCTTATCTCAGCTGCTTGGCTCTACAACCAAAAGGCAGCTAGTGTGAACACAGATTTTCCACTTGGCTTGGTGGAGTTCGGCTTTAAATTTTACACAGAATGTTATGTGGGTTTGTTTTCAATAAAAATCAGTCCAGTTCATTGTTCCTATGATTCATGTGTAAAAATAAATCTTCTTCAACTCTTCATATAATCCTGTCTTTGGGAAAGTTAACACAAACAATCAGGTAAGGAATAAAAGAAAATAATTCATTCATTCAAGACATATCATGGGAAAGTCCACCTTTCCCACTGATTCTTTAAGAGGAGGTGTGTTTGTTAGAATAGTCAGAGAGGCTGTGAGAGTTAGAAGAAAACCTCTGTTTTGAAGACACCCTTAACTTAGAGTCAAAAGGACTACAGCTGTTAAATTCTGTCTCTGCACGCCAGATATAAGGGATACGACATTCCGCTGCACAGGAATCCCTCCCCAGCCTACATCCTGGATTTTAGCACTTCTGAAGTGGAATAACATCAGTGTGTGGGGTTAAGAGAGCAAAGCTACAGTGCTTAGAGCATGCAGCAGCCAGGCATCAATTTTTTTTTTTCTAGACAGATCCTTCTCATTATTTCAAAGGCAGTACTATTGAACCCTATGATTCATTTAACATTCCAGAAGAGTATCAAGAAATACTCTTGTATTCTTGAGCTGAGAACAACATTTTAATTATCAGAGTTTTCCAAATGACAAAAAGAAAGTAATAGCAAAAATTGCTGATATTATCAAACTTCTCAAAGTATTTATATGGCATTTTAAACTGGGAAGATGCATACAGGAGCTTTCAGGAATGGAAAATGTGGACAGTTATTTGGAAAGCTTTGAGAAGAGTGGAAATCTTTGTTAACAAACTAATGGTTTCTCACTGGTATAGAAACAAATTGGATACATTGGCATAATGAGGAATATGTCAGATTTTCTTTCAGTGAAATTATTTCAGTTAACTTTCTCAGCATTTGATAAAATTTTAAATGCAAGATATACATAACATACTATTGAAGAGATCTGATGAACATTTTCAGCATGGACAATCCTTTGGTAATCACTGGCTCCCACACCCCATACCCTCTTCACCTATCTATAACCTGGTTTTGATTATACTCAAATGCTAATAGCCTAGTAGAGAACAAATTTAATGCTTCCTCAATGAGTAAAGACAGCCTCTTTTCCTTTTACATATATTTAGTATCTATATCAATACATTTACACACATACACACATGCACATATATATGCACATATAAATGAGTATAATTTTATTTATATTTTATATATCTTCCATGGGTACCAAAATGTGAACATACTTTTTAATCAGAAAAATGGCTACACAGGGAACAAAACCTAGCAAACAAACAAAAAACCTTAGGAAGAAAAGAAAAATAAACAAACAAAAAAACAACTAACAGAAAACTACAGCCTGAAGAAAACCATCCTAAGTACTCTAGCAGAAAAGTGGAGAGGAATGGTAAAGTGTGTCCAATACCTACAAGAAACAAATCTACTGGCAGAAGCCATGTTAGAATAGCATTGATTTATTGAGAAGATTGTATCCATTTCCTTGTAACCTAACCTGCCTCTGATTACTTTCTTATGCAACAGTCTCTCTTGGAACATTGCGTCATGGAAAAAAAAGGTGGAGCAGTTATATTCACAGTCATTAACTACCAGTATTTTTTTCAACTCCTCCTGTGTGACACTCCGCCTATACCTTCTGAGGAAGGAACACACTGCCAAGATGCACAATTAGCAAAATTTCTGACATAACTAGCAACAGGATTTATCACCTCTTGATACCTAGAAATAAGCAAATCCCCTTTTCCATTTGCAGGTGCCTTGGGAAATGCCAGTTCTGAGGAGAGGAGCAGAGGCTGTATATCTGCCCTGTGCAATTAACCTCTGCTTGTCTTGTGGTGAAGTAAAGTGGTCACACAAGCAATTTGGTTCTCATCTCAGCTAGACCAGCATGTTGGTGCCAGTCCTGTAACTGCAGCAAACACCACCCCTCAGTGTTTGAAATAAACCAGAGCAGTTGTTTAACAGAAAAACCGTAGAGAGGAAAGAGGAATCTGCCTGACCTGTGTGTTCTACTGCAGAAGTCAAATACCTTGAAACTCGAAGTGTATGAAGTCCAGTAGTGAAGAGCTAACAAATTTTTGGGCCTGCATGCAGTCCAGTCCTAGCAGCAGGATTCCCAGACTGGCTCAGTGCCACACACATGAGCAGATACATTCTGAAGGCAAAATAGATGGGCTTCTTAAATGAACATGGGCATGGAGCTCATGATAAAGATGATGATACAGCTGCTCTGATTCTAGATATCACTTTTTAAGAGCCCATGCAAGTCTGTTGGTACAGAACTAGAGCAAAAAGTATCAGTGTGTTTTTTAGCAACTACTCTCAATTTCAGCCCTAGCATCACATAAAATATGTTCAGATGCTGGTCTAAAAAAGACCTAAACCTCTTAAACCCCCTTCAGCTGCTCAGAAAAATATAATTATAATTTTATTTTTAGGATGCCTCATCTGTCCTGTAGCAGTGGCACCTTGGGATCTATTTAGGGCTCCTGGAAAACAGCAGGCACTTCAAAAAGGCCTGCTTGTTGCTACCCAGGCCCATCAATCACTGCCTGTAGATGCTGCCTCCTAGAGCTGAGCACAAAAGACTCCCTGCCTTGATAAGCTGGGCACACATCTGAAGCCAAATGTGGTGGATTCAAATCCCACATTTGCACGCAGCTAATATTAAAGTATCACAGGCCAGCCTAGGCAGGGTGCCCTCTCCATGGCTCATTGGATGTACCTCTTTTCCTGAAGATTTTCTTACAGTGCTGGGATGGAATATGAGTTTTGATCCTTGCTAAAAAATCTGTAGGTGTGCGCATTCTCCAGGTATTTTCCAGTTGAGTACTCACTAGAGGGGAGTCATGGATGAGGGTTTGGAGTAGATGACCTCCAGAGGCCCCTTCTTAACCATTCTGTGATTCTATGACGAGAAGGAATTTTACCTATCACCTTTGTAGTTGTTTCCTCTCTGGGTGCATTAGATGAAGCCTTCTCTCCTGGGATTGAGACTCAGGATTCTCTCACCTGCATCACACTAAAATAGGATGAACAGAGAGATACAAATTGCCAAAATTATGAGGGTCAAAAAAATGGCAGATTGAAATGCAGTTTTTGGAAACAGGCATAATTGTTATGATTCAGAGCTGGCACTGAACAGACAAGTTGGCTTCCAGCTCAGGAGGTCACTCAAATTCTGGGTTTGAACTATCCAGTTTACCCTGAGAAATCATACCCGAATGCTTCTGTGTAAGGCCAAAACCAGAAAGTATGTGTCTCCTCACTGTAGAAAATCAAGCAATTGACCAAACCAGCAATTACTGCAGGATCCAGATAATCTCTACATACAGAGAGGAGAAATTGGGGTTGTTTGAAGAGAAAATCCTGCTTTTTTGAATTCAGTGGCAAAAAAATCCAAATCTAAATATGATTTCACCCTACATTATGCCATTTCCAGTGTGAAGATTTTTTGGTTATAGATAAGGATCAGCCAGGGTTTATTGCAAAGTTTATTTTGTAGTAAGCCTGTAGCAGCAATTAAAGTTCCAAAACAGTTTTCACATACTAGTAATTTAAAGAAAAGTACATCTCTGAAGATGTAATTTTCCATTTTTAATCTCTATCCAAAGATATTCATTAACTTTGAGCAAATTCCTGTCAAAGAGTTATAATTGTATGAAAAAGATACTTTTGCAGATATAAAAAAAGATGACTGCTGACTTTTTCCTTTCTCTCCTATAAGATAAGCCAAAAGAGATGACCTCTAAAGACTGGTACATAAATAACAGCTCAGGAACTTGTTCATAAATGCACTACATAATTAAACTTGAAAAGAACTAAATTATAAATCATGTATTCTGGGTAATAACAATGCACAGTAGAAAGCAGTGATAAGATATTTTGATTCCTTTCAAGTCACAACCTTCTTCCTAAAATGATACCAGAGGTCACAAAGCTAATACAGGTGAAAACTCAGTTTTAGCTCAGATGTCAGAGCATAGGTGATTTCAGTCTCAGTCCAAAAGTTGTAGCTATGTACAATATTACAAAAGTTCCTTTCATAATTATGACAAGCAACCTAAAAAAAAATTCTTACCACAAGGCTGGATAATTAGAAGAAAAAAATAATTCTTTATATAGAATGGTTCTATGTACTGTTCTAACATAGAATTAATTTACTTAATATGTAAACTCCTCCAGAAATAGTCTTTTCTTGGTTTATATTTAGCATGATGAGTGGGTATTTGGTGTCTTTTAACAGGTAGAGGCTTGTGTAGGATGATGATATACTGAGGAAAAGAAATCTTTATCTAACATACTACCCAACTATACCTCATATCCTGCACCACTGTGCACAAAAATTTGTCAGATTCATGCAGAGACAATATCCAGATATAATTTCCCAGCAGTCAATGAAGATCCTCACCAGGATAATTAATTATGTATAGAAGATATAGCAATACTTCCTTCATGCCTGGCAGCAAGTAGTTCTCAAAGAGGCAGCTATAAATATTTGGCTTTACTCTGAAATTCCTATAAGGACACCATAATATTTATGGCATCTATAACATATGCAAACTGTGATTGGTTTTAATTCTTTACACTTTGTGTATCTTGATATTCTTAGACTGACAGACCAAGTACACATTTAATATCTAGTTAATGATATCATATCATATTGTACTGATGTATTATTTTGGGGGTTATATTTATCTGTATCAAAATAAGATATTTCTTTATGTATCTTTCCTATTATTTTTTTATAAAAAACAGAATGAACTTGGCATTTTTTCCCTCCTTACACTTGCAGAAATCATTCTCTACAAATCCTGAACAAGAATACTGTAGTAGATACTAGTAAAATGTCATTAACAATATCCATTTGGCTCTTGTGAGAAAAATGTTTTAGGCACAGCAGTGGTTCTATGAAGTATATTAAAAAAAAAAAAATTCTCAGGCTCTGGTGCAGGCATTATCAAACTGAAATACCTGAACTGGGAAGAATTCCATCTAGGTAATCACAGTCAGACCTACCATAACACCTGACACTGAAAGAAACCGATACCAATTTCTATCACTGTGGCTCCTGGAAAAGACAAACAATGTGGGTACCAGTTGTTTACTGGGCAGTTTAGAAACATAAAATAACTTTAACAACACAAAGCCCTGCCCCTTATTTATGCATTTGTTTAATACTGAGTAGTCCTTAGCAAAGCCCCAAGTCTGAAAAAAATAAAGGACATACTACTCNACTACTCTCATTTCCACAAACTACTTAGCTCTTAATGGAAGCTTTCTTATTGATTTCAACAACTTTATTCATATGAGATGAATCCTTAAATGCTTGCCTCTAATGAGACTCCTCCCAACCTTGAAGTTAAGCATTAAGGTCCAGATCCTTGCGGGTATTTACGTGTTTAATTATTTTCCTGTATCAGAACTAGCCCATAAAGACATGTTCCAAATTCTTGGTCATAAAGGCATGACAGTTCCTAGATATTTCTTTCTGTCACAGGCAGCCTGCCAGCTGGAAAGCTTCTTTGCCTCAAAACTTCAAGAATACCGAGTGTCAGTCTGGCATGGGGAACTGGTCGCTAAATTCAGGTCATGTAATACATGGAGGCAGGATGTTTTCTTTTAGTGATATAAACTCCTGGAATGCACTATAGCACTGCAAAAACCCACATCTCCCTTCTGTGTTATGTTCTCTGTCTTTATGCCAATGGTTTTTAATCCCACACACACATTGGAAAAAAAAAGGAAATAAAGGAACAAATTTTCTAAAAATAATTTTAAAAAGGCAACTACCCTGATAAGGTTTTCTGACTTCAGTAGGTGTTAAGTGTGGGTGTCAGTCTTTTTCATAGCCAGCCTGAAAGTCGTTTTTTCTTAGCACAGCTTGCTTTTTGTTCTATTGATTTACAGCAGAGGATTTGAATGTGGCACCTTTCCTTTTTGGCTCTTTAAACACATTGCTTAATTCCATCAACAGAGGTCACTGCAGCTCCTTTCCTCTTTGGTGAAAGCATTCCTCTTCCAGCAGATAAAGCATAATTAATGTTGTCATCTAGCAGAAGTTTAGTTTATCCATTATTTTAGAGACCAAAGAGTTAGTACAGGAAAATTTGCACATAGTGGAACGGTAAAACCCCAGATCAAAACAAACTAAAACAAAACCCCACCAATAACAATAACAATAATAATTAAATGAGCTCATTTGAGCTTTGGAACTTAACCTAATTCATGCAAACGTGTTTATATGAAATTTTGAGCTTGGTCACTACATCCATCTTTCTTTACATTACCTAGGAACAAGACATGCAAACCTGATCTTGGCACCACCCGTTCTATCTGCTCTGCAATTCTTGGTAAATCAGTATCAGGCATTTCTACACGATGGAAAAGTAAGAAAAAAGTTCCTGAAAAAGCTCCTTCAAATTGCTAAGACTTTTGTCAGGAGTCATCACTTTCATTTGAATCTATATTTGCGTACTTCTGAAAATGATGAGGGATGATTTTGGAATATTTATCATTACATGGAATTCAAGCCAAAGGGTCCATCTGAGGCTGCAGTGATGTGAGCCTTGCAATTTTCTATTGCTAAAGCCATTACAGCTGACAGAGCCAAATACACTTGCAGACAGAGAGTCTTTTAGAAATGAAGAGAATATGGGAGTTGCACACAGTTAGACACTGTGAAAGATATATTTTATATATATATATATGTGTGTGTGTATGTATATTTATATCTGTGTATATGTGCTTTATCAGTACATGTGGAAATAGCTTAATTTATTGAGGAGAAAAAGAATATTTGTCTCAAAGATAAAGCAGTCATAATGCCTTTCTTTGAAAGAACACTTTTCTTTCATAAGTGCCAAAAGGATCAGCTTAGTGGAATACTAATTCAGGAACAGGGAGTTGCATTCATTGTTCACCACTAAGGTGTCTGCACATGAGGTAGGTGTCTAAGCAATCACTGGGGTCAGTGGAGGCAGAGCTATTTATCAGGTCACTGCAAGGCGGCCATCCACATGTTCAATGGATTTATGCCCTAAGTGCCACTGGCTGCCTTGAGCAGATCCCCACCAATTTCAGCCCCAGGGGTTCTGTCCAGCTGCCCTAAAGGTGCCCCAAGAGGCCTCTCTGAGCTCTGGCTGCTGATCCATCAGTCAAAGAGCTTCTGTGGTTCCTCTGCCAAATGTAGCAACTCAGATGGCTTGTGACATCTGTATGTGCCTTAGCCCTGAGTGTCTTTAGCCCTAAGAGACTTGTCCTAGTTCTAAAACCTGTGCTAAATATCTCCAGCCTCCCATCCCCATCAGACCAAAATGGAAGAGGAGCAGCTTCCAAGAGTTTCTGTTCCATTTTCCAAGAAAATATTCATTTCCAACCATGTCAACAGCTTTTGGATGGAGCTAAGAAAAACATGCAGAACATACATAGTTTTTTGAAAGGAACAGTGAATGTACAAGGGAAAAAAGAGTGGAAATTTTTTTTTTTACATTACATATATTTTGTACATGTATCATAAATATCGCAAAATTTTATGACGTTTTCGGACACTGTGTATTTGTAAGCAGCAAGTCCTGATGTCTGGCTTGAAGCAGTGCATAAAAAAATTTCTGTGTGAGTTGTTTCCTTTTTTGTGGTGTGAGATGAATGAAAAGTTTCAGCCTGTTCTTTTGTTCCTTTCAGTAGGTTTCAGTCACCTGAAAGCAAAAAGGGAAGTAAAGGTAGACTTGGGATCAAAGAACCAATGTCTTTTGTTCCTGCATTGTTCCTGTGTTACGTGTACACACAGATCTTTTTTTGTGCAAGTTTCTCTACCTCACACATTGGATTTCAACACTGGCATAAATCTCAGGATGTCCTGACACTGAACTGTCTGTGCTTTGCCTTCATGCACCACCTGGAAGACACTGTGCACCACAGCAAATATTTTCAATATTCATTGTCATGTAATATTGAAGCTGAATATATGTGGGTAGCTGACTTTCATATACATATTGTTTTCTCACCCAGTCCAAGCTTCTGTGATGGGAAATTTACTGTCCTGGTTCAGGACAAATTTGGAAGGGAACTTGCAAAGGGATGATTCCCTAAAAGGCAAAATTCAGTGGCCCTTTCCTCTACCTGTTCAGAAGATAATCTCCTTCTAGAAAAGTGAAAAAAACCTGTTATTTAACAAACAAAGTATTCACAAGCATAAAAAATGAATAATATTAAACTATAAAACCTCTCGTTGTTCTGAAGAGATGACAAATTCAGAAAGTCCTTCTGTAGTTCAGAGAGAGTCCTCTGTGGGTGTTTTTTGGCTCACTGAATATCTCTCAGCTCCTCTGGTGCTAGAATGCAGTGTCCTGAGCTCCAGTGGGCCACAGGCATGAGCTCCCAGTGTTTTTCTGGGTTTTCAGTCCAGGGCAGGGCTGAACAGTTCCACAAAAAAGAAAAGCCACCATCCAGGGAACTTCTCTGACTCAAGTAGCTAAAAAAGCAACTAAAAGCAAAGGAGAGCTCTCTCCCACTGTCCATGCTGCAGACCACACAGTCTGTGAGAGCAAGCTGAAGCTCTTATCTCTACGTCTTTGAGTACAACTGCAGAAAAATTCCACTGCTTTTTCTTCTCCCCAGCTTTGCTTTCAGATCTAGATTTAAAAGCACAGAGCTCAATATCCAGCATAAGGAGAATAGATGTCTGGGAATACAATTCATCATCATAATGTCACCCCAGGGCATTTACCCAAAAGTCATCATTATAGCTATCTAAAGGGTTATAGGGTTTATTCCAAGATATCCTAAAAAAACCTAAGAGTCCTTTTTTTATATCCATTCATCCATAACTCATTATTTTCACCCCTTATCACTGCTGATGATTCATTAGAGCAAGGAGTAAACGGTGCTAGGCTTAGTACCAAATAATGATTCTAAATTAATACCTGGCACAGGTGCCAGTAGTTTAACTTCAAGCATCTTTTATGATAATTTTATATTTATCAGAATAGGTTACTGATGAGAAAGCATTGAGCAGATGTCTAATAATATGACCTGTGTTTGCACATGTAAAAGGGATGTTCCAGATGACTAACACCTGTGCCCACAGCTCACTGTGGCTATATTTGACAGATACTTTTTTTTTTCTGCATTTCTCCTACAAGAATAGTAGAAAAATAAGTAAGGGACAATGTTCAGTTTGAGTGTCTACTCCTGACCAGCTGTTCACTGTTGGTGGGGCTGCAATCTGCCCTGCCAAAGAAAACTCTGAAAATCGGAACTTGACATTGTTTTCTTCAGTCCGTGTCACTTTTCTTATGATTGTAGTAGTCAAATTTTTCCATAAGGATGGGTGGACTAGAAATAAACAAGAATCAATCATTTTTTAAATTTAACACCTGTGAAACCAAAGAAGGAAAGAAAAAGGAGTTTCACTTCTGGTTAACACTGAGAAAGGTTCTCAAAATAAAATTAACTAGGCAACTTAGCTCAATAGACTTTCAATCATTTTAACTAATTCAGAATATTACTCATAGAACCTAACACCCCTAATTAAGGTTCTTAAATTTAGTGAATTTGGCAAAAAAATAAATGTAATTGGCCTACCTAAAAAGCAAACAAAATATAAAGATAAGGTAACTGCTTTTCCAGTCAGTGTTTGTGTTTTAGGCATATATGTAAATAGCAAATTTTAAAAAGAGTACATATGAAAAAAGGAAGCTTGAAAATATTTGTTGCTATTTTCCAGTCACCCACAGGCTTTTAAATAGCAGTGTCCTCTCATATATGACAATAAAATGTAAGGTTTTGAGATCCAGGTTTTTGGGCAGAAAAACAACTTGAAAATGTTAGTTCTCAAAACTGACACATCAGCAAGAAAATAAGGAATATTTCATGATTTTTTTCATCTTCTGTTACTTATAAGTTGTGTTTTGCATCCACAGCAATTTGATGGTTTCCCCTACAGATATCACTGGTCCTCTTTCTTTGACTACCTCTCTCATAAATACGAATTTTTTTCTTCTCACATTAAACATGATCACTATAAGCCTCTCCAGCCTGAAACTCTGACCTTCTTTCCTGAATCTCATATAGCTTCCCTGTGCTGCTCTGAACACATCTGAACTTTTGTCATTTAAGCTGGCGTACTTCCTTGGCACACGCACAGCACTAAGTCAGTCCACCTAGAACTCCCGCCAGGACATTTGCTCTTTTCCATCTGTTCCAGCTCCTTCTCTCTGGCTGCCATAGACATGTGCCTGCTCCATTCACTGGTGTTTTGAGTCATGCTACAAGGGGACTTGCCTCCCCCAGCCCCTGGTTCTGCATCCTTTGCCAGTGTCTTCCCCTAGAGTGACTCAGAAACTCTTGGGTCTTTCACAACATCCTTCCCTATGCTGCTTGCTGGCATTATCCTGCAACCTGCAGTTTTCCCCTTGGGTGCTGTACAGATGGCAGCAGCCCTGACTGCTCAGGGGTGGGCACCATTGTCCCCTGAAGAGAGGCCACCGCAATGCCTCCTTCCAGTGCACCCTGTTAACTTGTATTTCTGGAGGTCACAACTCAGATGTTCCCTGCACAAGCTATCTTGTCCTGATTGCCTGATTGCTGGTACCCCCGTTGCTGCTGCATTCTTCTTGCTCAGTTGTCTAAGGGAGAGATTCTTCTTCTACTACACATTCTTACTCACCAGGGATGATAATTGAAAAGCAGTAACTGCAGCAAGAGCAACAAGATCTAACAGCTTATAAAAATACAATAAATATGAAAGTACTGCCGGCTGCTCACAACATATTACTGACCTCAACAAATCCTTCTCTTTTTCTGCAATATTCTGCTTGACCATAATTGCTTTTACTACTAAAATACGTTCTCATTATGACTGTTCTTGCCTTATTTTTCTCATTGATTAACAAGTTCTGTTTAGGTGTGAGCTGGTTTAGGCTGGGATAGAGTTAATTTTCTCCAAAGTAGCTCATATGGGCCTGTATTTTGGATTTATGCTGGAAACAGTGTTGATAACAGGATATTTTTGTTACCGCTGAGCTGTGCTTAGAGAGAGTTCTATGAACACAGAGCACAGACCTGTTCTGCCTCTCGCCCCACCCCGCCAACGAACAGGCTGGGGATGCCACGACAGGACTGCTGACCAACTGATCAATGGGACATCCCACACTGTGTTTTGTCATGCTCAGCAGTAAAAGTTGGGGAAATAGGAAGGAAGGGGAAGACCGAGTGATGGTGTTTGCCTTCACAAGTCACTGTTATGTGCATGGGAGCCTGGTTTTTGTGGAGATATCTGAACCCCTGCCTGTCCATTGGAAGTGGTGAATTAATTTCTTGTTTTGTTTTGCTTGTGTATGTGGCTTTTGCTTTACTTATTAAACTGTCTTTATCTCAACCCACAAGGTTTTCCTCCCGTTCTCTCCCCCATCCCACTGCAGGAGAGTGAATGAGTGACTGCATGGGGCTGAGTTGCAAGCTGGGCTTAAACCACAACATGCTGTATCTCTTGTTTTCTCTACTTTGAAAGGTAACGGCTATTCATTATTATTCCTTCATGAAACTCACCTGTCCTTCTCTATCCTCCAGCCCAAAGAAATAGTGTTAATTCCCTCACTGGATTTTGAATAATAATCTTCACCTTCTGGGCATGAGTTTCCTGTGGCAGTTCACCTTAAATCAGTGTGGAATTTAAATTCCTGAGTAAATAGAACTGTACCAGCCTAAAAAAAAAAAAGAGGTCTTGAATTAACTTACCTTTGTAAATTATCAGCACAAGGTTCCTGGATGTGACCCAGGTTAAAGAGGTTAAGAATGCCAACACACTGGATTTAAATTCATGCCCTAAACCATTTCAGCTTTCTTTATGGTGAGGTCTGAAAGCCTACGGACATGGATTAAGTTACTTGTAATAAGATATTGCCGTAGTTATTGCTATTTAAAATGTAACGTACATCTCTTAGGAGAACTTTTTTGTCCACAAGTAAGGAAATAACTATGAAAAAAATAAAATGTTCAACATTATATTTTGGAACATATTTTATATAGGCATCTGCAGCATTTCTTCTTGGCCGATGGCCAGCAAAGCCATTAACAGCAACTAATGGCACAGAAAGAAAATTTTCTTCCAGTACTATTTACTAATTGCTGGAAAGAAAACTAAAAATAGACTTTACAAGACTGCAAAATCTGAGAGCACTCTATTAACTTCTAGCTGCTCTACAGATTTGCACTCTCTGAAGTTCTGGGTCACTGATTCCATCAACAAGAAGATTAGGAATGAAGCAAAGGAGAGAGATTTGACTCCATCCATGCACTAATTGTCTTGATATTTTATTATTTTTTTCCAGTCCTAATATAAACCCATAATTAGAAAATCAATGTTTTGTTCCTATTTCTGATGGGTAATTATACAATGCTCTACAACTTCTACAATATTTGAGGAATTTAGGAGTCGATTTTCAGCATATCTGTCAAATATACACTGGACAAAATGCACAGCCTCCTCTTTTTCATTTTGTATGTCTAGTCCCTTCCCATGCCATTCCTGGAATCCCATTAAATGTTTGTCTCAGAGTTTGTCTCGGTCCAGTTCCCCTAGACAATTCATTGACTAAATCTTCTTAAAGATGAAATGCTGAATTTGCAGCTCACAGTAATTTCTCCATTAAAGCTGTCTCTCATGAGAGAGACATCTCCCTTGGAAGATAAGACACTATCCCTTCTTCACCTTCCTTTCAGATTTGCCCATTCTCTCTGTCCCCAAGGATTGCCAGCAGTTCATATGACCCACCAGCCAGTTTTGGAGATCCTGGACCTCCATAGTTCTGCCATGCAGAAGCAGGTTTCACACCTCTGTTGCCCTACTCCGTGCACCTCTGTGGCCTAAGACCACATCATATGGGTACTAATTTTTCCCTCAATTAAACATCATGTGGCAACCGTGTGGCTCACGGTTTGTATAACTCTTTCCCTTAATATCGTGTTTTAATTTAGATTTATGATATGTCAATATAACTTGCTGTAGGACTGAGATCTGGCTCAAGGCTTTTGTTTAAAAACACTGTGAAGCACTTCCTCCTTTGGTGGAGCTGGGTTTATTTGTTGATTTTCAGGTACAGAACTGTATTTCACTGCTAATTCAGTATCGGTACAGAAGAAAAATCCTCCCGTTTTAATAATGTACCACTGTTTTCATAAAAGGAAGTCATATAATTTCTCTGGCACAACAAGGAAATACAAACAGATCTCAAGTTCCATAAAGCTTTGTACAGTTTCAGTACAGATGACTCATTATAACCTGCTAAGCATAAAAGCTGCAAACATGAGAAAATGGGGAAAGGGATTTGTAGGGGTTTTTTTTCCTCTGGTGGTGCTTTTCAAGTTTGTTTGTTTAGCTTCTATCTGTCCTGAATCAGAAACCCTTTTTAATAAATGTGAAATCATAACTAACAGAAATAAGTTCTTTTGTGGACCGGGACATACAAGCAGTACCAGCAATATTAAAAAAGAGAAACATGCAGGTAGCACTGCTATCTCTAACTCTTGAATCTCTGACTCTTAGAGTGGCATTTACAGGCCTTGAGTTGGGCATCTAAGCAAGGTCTGAGTGGAAGAGACAGAGGGAAACTTGACAAAAACATGCCTGAATTTGGCGCATTCCTTAACCATTGATTAGACTTCAGTGCAGCTGTAAGGGTGGGTTTATGGACTTTTGGACTCAATTCATCTGTTTGGATAAAATCATTTCAGCTGTAGTGCCAAGACACAGAAAACAGTGGCAATGCTGCTTCCATTCTGCAGAAAGGAACTTCTTCAGAGAAATTAGGTGTCTGGGACTTACCTAAAATTGCTAAAGACCATACTTCTTGCTTCTCCTGCGGCTAGGGAGACCCACCATTGAGAGTGAAGCATGAGCACACAGAGCCACTAGGAAGGGAGCTCCATAGAAAGGTTGGGAGGTCAGGTGCTGTAGCACATATCCCTCTGGGTATTTCTGCTTTTTTTGAGGAAAAGCTTCTCTGTACAGCATATAGGAAGACACATTACTAAAAGCTGGGAGACAAACACAGGGCCTCTCTTTCCTGCTAGCCAGCAGGCTACAGTGTTGGGCTCCCTCTACCTTTAATCCCAGTTTCTTGCTTCCTATCTGCATTGTTGGTCCCGTTCTAGTGTGAAAAATGGTGCATGCATTTGGGCACACAAGGTGGGAGTGGGGAATGGAGAAGTTAGATACTTTACAAGGAAGCCTTCTGCTTGCTGAATCACAAAAATATTGTGTATGTTCTTGCCATTCCGTGCTTACATATAAAATTCTGACAGCACTCCTGCCTGAAAGCTCCTATGGATTTGTACATGCAAGGATACCTCATTTATTCATCCAAAACAACTGTAGGTGAGTGATAGGAGCCTACATATTGAAATTGATTTAAGTAGCTGGAGTCATGGATCATCCCAGTAGATGACTTTATGCACTTTTGCAGAGCCAAAACCTGAGTTACCAGGAGGTTCCCAAGTGCTGAAAATGTCCACTGAAAACCCTTTTGGCTTAAGATCTTGCTTAGGCATCTTCACTGACATTTACATTCCCTAAAAAATGTCTTTCTGTTTTTAACTCTTTCCCAGAGTGCAGCTGCTCTGANATCATCCCAGTAGATGACTTTATGCACTTTTGCAGAGCCAAAACCTGAGTTACCAGGAGGTTCCCAAGTGCTGAAAAACAAAAAACCACCACACCACCAAAAAACAACACCACCAAAAACCACAAAAAACTCTATGCAAGTTGGGGTAATCAATCTGTGCATCAGGGATGCCTTTATATATTTCTATCCTCTGGATGCAGACCATGGTATGAAACAAAGGCAGTGTCAGCTTCCACCCACAGCATTGCATGCATCCATCTACTGCTGTTTAAATCCACGTCCAAACCCCTACAAATATCATGTTCACCTCTTTCCTGCAGTGTTTTTTTGGCAAGAGAGCTCGATATAAGTACATAAGAATTTGAGTCTTCTCTGAGCCACTAAGTACCTTAATACAACTCTTGAAAGGGATACGAGAACAAGTACAGTGGTTCCCAGAGGAAAATCATAGTTTGGTTCATATAAAAGCTTTGTTATTTCTTTTGAAGCAGCGCACCAGGGGCCCTAGAGATGCAAACCCTGATCTTCTCTGCTCCTCATATAACTAATGGCCTGGCTGGTGCCATTGTTTCTGTCTCTTCTTCTGACTCATACTCCTCTACTTCTCTGAGAGTGAACTGAGCCTTTGGCATTGGAGTTGGATTGTCTGCTCTGGTGAAATGATGACGACTGACTGAATTTCCTCTTCGACCTGACAGGTTGGATGGAGCTGCTGCTCTATCCAAATGTGCCATTGGAATCAGTTCTTGGTGGTGCTTTGCTTCCAGTGGCCGTAGTCGGGGCTGGGATCTCGATATTAATGGGAAGGCAGCATCAGAGCCACTTCTATGCTGATCTAAAGAAAAATAGACAGATAATGCATTTTTTAAGGAAAAGAAAAGAGAAATTCCATGGTATTGGAAAGGAGAGATAAAAGGTATAATACACTACCCTGGAACTGAAGCATTTTAAATAATTACTACTGAATAAGGAAGCAGTCAAGAAGTAAAAATAGCCCTAATTTCTAATTTTCATCTCAAAACTGATGTTTAAAAGATTTTATTTACCTTATTTCAGCTCTGAAACCCTAGAAGATAAGCATATTCACCTACCGTTTGGTATCTCACAGACCTGCCCAGTGCCTACACTGCAAGGGTTAAGGGCAAGAGTGAAATGCGAGAGTGTTCCTTTAGGTAATTTAAATTTTTCTCAAATTTCACAAGTGTACCTAGTAACATGGTTTAAAAGTATTTTTAAACCCACAGCACAAAACAAAAATGGGACAAAGGAGAAAATTCTGGTCCATCAAAAATCAAGTTTGCCAGTGACCTATGACTAACAAGTGGGAAGAGAACAGTTTCATCTGAAACCAGGGGTGCTTTGATTACTTTGGGTGTGTCAGATCTGTTCCTATCAGCTTGCTTTGCCACAAGTACATTGTAAAAATTTGCCTGCAATGGGCCAATAACTGGTATTCTCATCCTGCTGAGTTTCTAGAATATACTTTTTCACTTGCCCTAAAGCCTCTTGTAGTCTAATTACACAGTAGCAAAGTAGTTAATGTAAGAAACAACTCCTAACAATCTAAGCTAGGAGGTTCTGGGATATAAGCACAAAGGTCTATGAACAGTAAAATTAGTCCAAATTAGAGTACTCATGTATTGACTATGGTCACAGTGTCAAAATTTAACAAATTATTGCAGATTCATAACTATTAAATTATTTTAAGCTAATGTTTATTTCACAGTTGGCACAGTGAAGCACTGCTGCTCATAGGCCACACGGACACACTACACCCTAAGCAGGATAGGAATTCTCAGATTTCCAGGGCTTTTACCTGGCCCTTTGGGAGCATCACAACTACAAAATATGAACGATATATACTGCCAAAGAAATAATTCATAAAATCATAGGCTGGTTAGGGTTGGAAGGGACCTTTAAGATCCCTTACCTCCAGTTTCCCTGCCACGAACAGGGAACCTTCCAGCCTTCAGACCAGGTTGCTCAGCCCCATCCACTTCATGAAGGCACTTTGAAGGTTCATGAACCTTCAGGAATGGGGAGTCCATAACTTTTCTGGGCAACAAAAACCTCTCTGGACAATTCATTTATATGAGTGACAGAAAGAGCTGATAGGTGACTTAAGGATCTATTTGTGGTCATTTCTGACCTTTTAGTTACTAAACTTTCTGCATATACTATATATAAGACCTAAGCCAAGCTT
Source organism: Illadopsis cleaveri (assembly GCA_013399915.1). NCBI lineage: Eukaryota > Metazoa > Chordata > Aves > Passeriformes > Timaliidae > Illadopsis > Illadopsis cleaveri. Next base: position 433,102 of record VXBB01002217.1, read on the forward strand.
GCTGGAAGCTGGTTTTTTCAGGCATAAATGGAAGAGATGACATTCATCTCTGAAAATGCCTATGTGCATATATGAGGTTGTCACTCTAATTCCCTACATACTGATTAATTCTTAGTTTCCAAGTACAATTCATCTCATCCCAACAGTTTATGAGAGGATTTAGAGTGGCTTTTTCCTGCTGAAGACACTTAAAGTGGTGTTAATGCTACACAACGGCCCTAGGGTGGGGTCAGAGGCTGGACCAAAAAGTCTACTTTTTTGGATAGATTACAAGGCAAGGCTTAAATTCAGGGCTATCTAAAAGAAAAAAAAGTACTTGTATTCACTGCTTCAGGATTTACCGCGCTCCCCACTAAAATAATACACCTCCTCCTACAGCAGCATTTGTTCCCTTGAAAGTGTCTGCAGTGATTTTAGGTCTGAGACTGCTGTGTGGAATACTTTAACTCTTTTAGAAAGACACATATCTCCTGTGATGATGTCCTGATAAACAGAACAAAAAAAAATCCCTTTGAATAACATTTATTATTCCCTCTAAGTAGATCCCATGGGTTTCCATTTTGCTATCATCATGTGTGTGTGCCCATACAGGACTTTGAATGGAGTGTTTAGGGCAGGAACCAAAGACAGTGAAAGGAAGAGACTTGGGAAGTCCAGGGAGAAACAAGTGCAGGAAAATAAAGTAAAAAGAGGATAAAAAGGGCCAATTAATATATATGTCCAGTAATGCCATGCACTTGATCAACACAGTCTGTCTTGTTTTTTGAAGCCATTCACTTCTGGCTCTCCTCCTCTATCAGCAGCTCCCCATACTGTGTGCTTGTGTGGGGGGCGCCTGAGTGCCAGCAGCTGGAGGGACTGGGGTGCATCTGTCAGGGCAAAATTTCTGGCAATCATCAAGCCAGAGTAACCATTAAGCAGAGCAAGGGGTTTGGAAACTGCCTACTGGAGCAACCAGGAGTCTGGAACAAAGACTGAGGAGGGCAGAAGGTCTGTAGGTTGACTACTGGAGGGAGCAGGAGGTCTAGAGCAGTGACTGAAGAGACCGTGGGATCTGTGGTTGGCTACTAGTAAGGCCGTAATGTGGACTGGGTACCAAAGAGGCAGGTTTGCATGTGTGTGTCCCTGTGTGTGAGGCAGGAGGAGACTGAGGCATCCAGGAAGGTGCTCCAGGGAAGACTGGTTGTCCAAGGCCAGCTGCTGGAGGGTCCTACAATACGTGAGGTGGAGTCTAAGACCATGTCTCTGTGTGCATGTGTGTAGGTCTGTGTACCAGCAGCTGCTATGGGGTTGTGTACCCAGGGATTTACATGCCCAAGTGCCACCAAATGTGCAGATGGAAGCTTCAGGGCCAGCTACAGAGCAGAGCATGTATCTCAGGCCAGCTACTGAAGATTCAGATAGCATGTATGTATTTATAATTTTTCACTAACAGTCTGTCAGTCTCATCAGCCAGAGAGGGGACAAGGATGAGGCCATTGGTGCTGTTTGCATTTGTGTGAGCCCCGTGCCATGTCTGTGCTGCCCTCTGTCTGGCTGGGTACACAAGCACTGAATTTTGGTGTGAGGCTGCCTGTTGGGAATATCTGGGCAGTGTTGGTACCTGCAGACCTAGGGGCATGGAGCTCCATCAGTCTCACCTGGACTGGGCTATAGGTTCAGTGAGTCATAATAATTTTGCATCCAGCTGTGTCTGTGGGGCTGCAGGGAACAGATAATTTGGGTTCTTGAGCTTGGCCAGGTGGAACTGCAGGGATCACAGGAATGTTTGTTCAAGAGGGAAAAAAGAGAAAAGCAGGAGGAAAGCTGGAACAAAACAGAAATTGCTGCAGTAACAATCATATAAACAACACAGACAAAACAGAAAGGAGAGAAGGGTGTAGCTCATTTAATGAGGCTGCTGACTTCCATGGGAGTGTGCATGTAATACCGTTAAATCCACCAAACAACTGGGCAAGTTTATTTCACTACTGGAGTAGGATACAGGGTAAAGCACTTCCATTACCTGTAAAAGTAACATGCCTGGCTTTTCTTCTAGTGGGCTGGCGTGGACCCTGAGGCAAGGAGAGGTAGCGTACTTCTGTGGCGTTAACCTGTGTAGGAGACAGAAGTGTGTCCAGTGCCTCTGACTACTTTCACTTGGCACTTACTTGGTGAAACAGTGAAGAGGTATGGCAATATGCTGCACCTTCACAGCCAAATTTTGAGAGGTATGAATAAGATCAATGCTTGGTTTGGATGGTTGAACGCAACATCAGCTCCAGTGAGAATGCCTGTCTGATATAATAACCAAAGGGGTTTTTTTGCTGTCACCAGAGAAAGACATGTTCTTCTAAGATTCATCTTTCTTGTTTCAGGTGAAAAATTTGAATACAACTAATCTATCCAACAAGAACTTATTTATCTTCCTTAACCATGATTATCTCAGCTATAAACTCCTGTGCTGTTCAATGCCTACCTTTGGTCAGACAAATCTCTTACTGACTGAGAGCCCAAATCATCAATATGCCAGAGGCTTTGCATCAGGCCTTTTTTGATTACACTATACTATGCACATGCAAAATCAATGCAAGTTACATTATTTTACTGCATACAGTCAGAGTAGTTGATTTCTGACCAACGTATAGAGATTGGACATCAAAACTTTGCAGCTCACATGTTAAGTGAAGCTCTTTCTTCTTTAGGTGCTGCATAAGCACACCAGGAAAGTAACCATTTTAATTACAACAAAGAGCACATTAAAACTAGTGTCTTTCCATATTTACAGAGAAGCAGAGGCATTTTTACATAAATAGTAGATAGATAACAGGATAACGGTACCTGTCTGCCCCAAGGCAAGCTGTTTCCCTTCCTGCAACTTTGCCTCAGGCTGTGTTCCCTACGGATGAGGATTTCCTGTGCTTGTTTCTCACTTGTATTAGTAGGAAGATTGTGCCGGTTGTATGCTGGTGCCTGAAACAGAAAATGCAGCCAGCTCATTTTCGTTGCATTTGCAATGTTAATCAGTCTGATCAGTCACAGGGCCAAGGGGATATCTGCCTCAGCTCAGTCACCAATCCAACACAGATCCCTGGTATTACATGACAAAATGCAGCAATGCACAAATCTCACTGCTGCAGAGCAAGTTGGGAGGAAGCATGAACACAGCTGTAAGTCTCAGACCTCAAGGGCTGCAATTTGATGCCATTTTTGATAAACTCTTACCTGCTCAAAGTGCAGGTATATAAAATATACCTACCTAAGAAAGCTGTTATTATCTCTGGGTTTGTCCTGTCTTTGTCATCTCTTATCTCATCAACTGTAGTTGGGAGCTACAGATATGAGGCAGGTCTCAAGAAAGAGATAACTGGTTACCTCAGCTCTGAGCTTTAGTACTAATATTACTGAGCCTGGAGCAAGCTTCAGATGCACTCAGGACCAAAGAATGTATCTCCAGAATGAGATGCACAGCTGAGTTTCCTTTCCTTGCACAAACTACAAATTAATATTACCCTAAAACTGAGCATCACTTAAGACAAGCTTTTCAGTTTTTCACATATGTCTAGTGAAATTAAGGAAATAATTATCTGCCTTAAAGAGAAAAATTCACTGATGTTTATAAGCCCGCTTAAAAAATAGAATCCGATCTCAGTTTCATTTGGAAGAGTCCTTTGTAAAGTTGGACTGGTGAGCAAGAGCTTCTCTGAGCTGAAAAGAAGTATGAGAAGTGACCTTATTTTCCTTCCAATCTTTCATTTCCAAAAACACACCATTCTCAATACTACATAGGAAATGACTGGCACAAATAGTCATTACTGTAATTGATTAGGAAGAGAGAGAGTTCATTTCAGTAAGGTAAGAGATAACTATATATGCAAATTGTTGCTGGTAAGATAAGAAATTAATATCATAAGGATAATTAGCCATGGCAAATCAAACAACATTAGGAATGAATAACATATTAATAATGTCACATTTAAAAGAGCAGGCCCTAGTATTTTCTAGTACACTTGTGTTACATGAATTACACTTGTTTATCGGCATAACTTCAAGGTTACTGTAATGCATCCTCTACCAGTCATTGCTGTGGCCGAGCTCTCAATTGTCTATTCAGTGCCCGAGACTGGATTAATGCATCAGGGTCACTACGAATTTCTGCAAAACAAGTCCTGCTGAGGTATTTTCACACCACTTTTACAGGGAAAAAAACCCACCTAAATGTGTAAAACGAAGCTTGGAGAAAGTGAAGAATTTTTTCCCTTGTTTTTTTTTTCCCTCCCGCGGTGCGGGTGAAAGCCGCTCCCCCGCGGGGCTGGGGGAGTTTTCAGGCCGCCCCCGCAGCGGGGTTTGGCTGCGGCCGGAGCCGCGCCCGCCGCCCGCCTGCCTCTCACAGCCGGGCTGCGCTCCCGGAGGGAGCCCGGGGAGCCCCGGCAGCGCGGCTTCCCATCCACGCTGCCGAGCGGCGAGGGAAGCCTGACCTCTACAGTTCGGTCACGGATTTTCCAGGCTTTTCTCGCTACCGTCAGGGTGAAAACCTGATGGTTTAAAAAAAACCAAAAAACACCCAAACCCAGCTTTCCTTTATTCCCAAGCCCGGGGTTCTTCCCTCCCTGCCTTTCCTGGTCTGCTGCGGGCTCCCAGGTCCCCGCGGGTGCCCCGGGGCCGCGGTACGGGGAGCGCAAACAAGGCTGCGGGTCTGCAAACACAGCGCGACAGCGGTGGCTCACACACCCTTTGTCGCACTTGGTACAGGTTGTGTGCCAGAACATCTCTCATGGACTCCACCTCCGCCGGGGACAGTCTGTGTGCGCGCTGATTCCTGCCGCTCCTGTAAATAAAAGGGAAAATTAAATATGATATGAATGAGCTGATTAAATACTAACCCCAAGAAGTAATGCATGGTCTATTTTCAGTCCTAGAACAGAAGCCTTTCAGTGTAAACCCATGTAGAGACTTTCAGTGACCAGCAATATCTGGAAATCATCCAAAGATGAATAAAAAAGGGTCAAATTTTGCTCTTTCGTTGGTTTTACCCTTATAGTGGATAGTCAAATTGGGCCCTAAGCCCTCACACAGCTGGCAGCAGAAACTCTTCTTTCTTAAACCTCCATAAGGAAGTTCCCATTTAAGGATTAGATTAGGCCATAACCAGCTCAGGAAAGCACTGTAAGTTTCCTCCTCTAGCTGAATAAAGACCTCAGCATGGTCTAGCATGACCCTGAGCCTTGTCATCTTACTTGTTTTTACTCCTTTGAGAAAGTGAAGAAAATCTTTAAGAACAAAAGAGTATGTCAATTATGAAGTCTGAGAGACCTGCTCTGTGATGAGGAGAACATATAGAGTTTCCTTGCTCCTGAACCTGTTTCTCCATTTGAAATTAAAGAACCACCTAAAAGATAGTCATCTTTGTGTCTTTAAAAAACTTTGACAAGCCCACAGTCGCCTGTTTTTTTCCCTAGTGAAACACTGAAGGAGGGCTGCTGTGAAACGTTATCAGGTTTCACTAAATCAGTCAATCACGGTGAGAGTTAGTGTTCAGATGAACTCCCAGGAAAAGAAAGGGATATAGATAGCGATCATCCAGGATGAATGAGTTCGTCTTGTTGTTTCTGATTTTATCCTTTCTCCATTTTGCTTCCTTTTCTCTTAAAAAAAAAAAAAAAAAAAAAG
>VXBB01002217.1:438798-483820 GCA_013399915.1 Illadopsis cleaveri
AAAAAAAGTGATTGCAGGTGGTATTTTTCAGCTAAGTGATGCCCTTAAAGTGTTGTCTGTAGATTGTGCAATTAAAAAAATCAATGATGATCAATGTACGGTATTGCCAAAGTTTTGCATGCAACTGTCTCACGCCTTCTCTAAAAAAAAATTAAATTTTTAATGGCAAAGGAAGATTGATTGAAGCTGAACTGTGATTATGATGTAAACATAGGGAAGAAGGTTGGAATTTGCAATTTCTTTTAGTTTAACAATATTGCTACTGTTTTGTTCTGTAATCTACCATGAATATCTTGAAAACTTGTAGGACCAACATGAACTGCCTGGATTCTATATTTTACTGCCTTTTAAGTAGACAGTGATCCCCTGGTACACTGGCCCCTATCCAAAGCCCCTGGAATATAAGAATTAATTCCTGATATAGTTCAAGGTTTTGGACTGTGCTTTTTTATTCTGCCATCAGACTAAAAGACAGATCTGACTTTTTTTCTGTGAAATAAAAACAAAGAGAGAAATTAACAGCAGGTTGAGGTGTAGTATTAGAGCTAGGACTGGAATAAGCAACAGGTTGAGGACCTCACTGAAGCGTGAGCGACCCATAAGCCTGCCACTGAGCTGCTGGCAAATCAGTGTGACAGAAAAGGACTGCCTTTCTTGATTTGACCAGAAATCTAATCTAAATACTTCCCAACAAATGTTTAATTGGCATTCATCAATTCTCAAAAATTGCAATAACAACAAAGTTAGTTAGTTGTGGTTAGGGAAAAAAAGACCTTCACCATCACCCCGTTCCAGGCTGACTGAGTGGGTGGGTGCATTGGTTGGTTGGTTCTTTCTTCACTTGCTTTCAGTTCTCCAGGCTTGGGTGCACCTCACCTTTAGTCCCTACTGGGTGTGGTGTGTCTCAGACTGGGGAACAGCCCACGTGTGCTGCCCTCCACAGCAGGGAAACCACTCCTTGCTGCCAGCAGCCCCTCTCTGATGCCCCTTTGGACAACAGGGAGACTCTAGTTACACCTGAGAAAACATACACAGGCACAAGCCCTGGTGACTGTCAACAAGTATTGGTCTCTGAAATACAGGCTTGGCTCATTTGTGTAATGCAAATGGAACTGAAATAGTTGCTGCCGGTGGCTTTGACATCACAGGGAACAACTGCCTCCCTGCTTTGTGCTTCACTGAATGCACCCACAGGGTCTTTATACCTAACAGTTGGGAATAAATAGGGGAAAGCATCTAAACAGGGAAAAGCTTGACTCCACTGGGGAGATTATCAGATCTCTACTTTTCCAGCTGCATACCTGAATTTCTCCACATGCCAGCACAAAAGTAGCCAGTTCTAAGTAATTTCAAATCTTATGATTTTGCTCTTAAAGTGAATTAAATAGAATAAATAAAATTCTTTGAGTCTCAGTTGACCAAGAGAAAAAATAGCATGAAGGTAATCTATATTGTTTTGGAGCACAAATAAAAATCCATCATTTTTTTCTTGGGATTGGAAATGAACCTACCCAACTGATAACAATGCATGTATATGGTAATAATGAACAGATTGCTTTTACATTTTGCAATACATTAAGAAGGGCCTTTCAAAAAACCCCAAACATGTTCAGTACGTTACCAAACCCATAAAGTAATCCTTATTGAAGCAATTCTTTTGTTCTTATTGAATCTTCTGACATGTTACAACAAAGAACAGCACAGGATATACATTTCTGAAGAAAAAAAATTATATTATAATATTGCATGAAAGTTGTCTCTCTGTAATGACTGCCATGACATTATTTCTTTCTTCCTTAGATATGGAGATAGTTGATACTTGATACATTGATACTTGCACAATCTGGGTAATATTATTTTTTTATATTATATCTAAAATTCTGAGCTTTCTAAACTCTCCATTAATTTTCACTTGCCCTGTGAAGGAATAACTTTATTTGGCTCAACTTTCTCATAACTGTACCACCACAAATGACAACAGTTTGTTCTGATCTGCACTGTATTGATATAGTCCAAGATTTACCAAAGTCAATATTGCAACAATATGAAGCCAGCACTAAGTAAACTCAGTATCAAAACATGTCACTCTCTAATGGTCATATTTTCTACAAAAAACAACCATAAACCCACAGTTTTGATAATATCTCCTAGACCTCACTTTTGCCATTTCCATTCTTATTGATAAGGCTTATATTCTCCAAAATATCATGACCAAATGCTCTGCTTTCATTCCAATGTGGATTCTTTGTTGCACAATCCATGGGTAAATTTTTTCACTCCACACTGGGAATATTTATTGGACACCCACTCCACCTGCAGGAATCATCCCAGCATGAATGTAATTCTCTAATTCACAGCATGGGAGATCTACTTTGATTTTTATAAAGTAAATCTCCTTGCGTGCATAGAGGTTGCAAAACTGATCAGAAGTGTGAGTGGGAGTTTTCTCACTACTCTGGCACTGCTAATAAAGATTTACATGCCATACATTGGAATTTTATTTCAAATCTCCTCTTATTCAGGGCCGGAGTTTTGTATCTTCACTGAAGACAGGGACTTTGTGTACACACTGAATCACTGACAGCAATCAGACAATTTATATATACATACAGAAACCTTTTACACAGGTTCATTTAATTGCTATGGGGAAAGACAACAAGAACTGCTGTATTGGCTCAGACCAAAGATCCACCACCTAGCTCAATATCCTGTCTGCTGCAGTGCTCAACTGCAGACACTTATCAATGAACAGAGGTGCAAAAACATGTATTTTCCTAGAGCACTCTCACAGCCTGCAAGATCAGAAGGGCTTTGAGCCACAGGCTGTTTTTCTGAAGTTGACACTTCATTTTAAAAAAGGCTTTCTCATCAGAGGATGATGCACAGTAGAATTCAATTATAGCCAGAGTAAAGATGGCAAAAATTAGTCCATCGTATCAGCTGTTTATTAAAGAATATTTTCCAATCTAAATTCTCAGCTCAAGAGAAAATTTCTGAACTATGCTGGAGTGATTTGTCTTATTTTCTCATTCCCTCAGGAAAAGAAGAGGGATGTGGTTTGATTGCGATGGATTGTCTAACAACCTTGCACATTTTCTCTTGGCTTAGCATGGTTAAGGGATTACAGCAGACAGAAAGGAGCCTGACATACATACAATCTTTTTTAATATCATCCATTCAGCAAAGAATAATTTACAGAGAAAAGGGCTAGGTCTTACACTACATGCTGACATCAGTAGAAGAAAACAGATTGATCTTGACATGATTAAGCCAAAGTTTCAAGAAAGATTTTAATTTAATATCCAGTTGATATTTGGATTTTCTTTATTGGTAGAGATCATCACTCAAAAAAGGTAATATGCTGGACCCTATCAGAGGCTGCTGAAAAATCGAGTTCTTTAGGGACACAAGAGGAAAGAGAAGGCAATAGCAGCAACAGTGGTCAGCAAGAACCTGGGAAAGAAATTATGGAGCCAAGCACCTGCAGCAATACCTGTGCTCTAGACAGTGTGTTGCAAGGCAAGGATAAATACATGCATACCAATTATGGTATGCAGGACAGAAGATTTGTGCAACTTTTCCCCTAGATGGTAGTTCCCTCTGTCCGCTACAGATTTATGGAGATCCCACCAGATTTGTCCCCTGGTCTGTCTGATGCCAGGTGGCTTTACTGTTTGATAGAATCATAGAATGGCTTGCATCTGGTTCCAAACCCCTCCACAATGACCAAGGGACATCCTCAACTCTCTCAGGTTGCTCAGAGCCCCATCACACCTGAGCTGGAATGTTTCCTGGGATGAGGCACCTGCCATCTCCCAAAGCAACCTGTTCCAAAGTTTCACCACCCTCATCATAAAAAATTATTTTACCTAGTCTGAATCTACCTTCTTCTAGTTCTGGTGTTACAAGCCTACTAAAATGCCTGTCCCCATCTTTCTTGTAAGGCCTCTTTAAGCACTGAAAAGCTGCAAACAAGTGTTCCCCAAGCCTTCTCTATCTCCTAGGAGAGGTGCTTCTGCCTTCTGATAATCTTTGTGGCACTCCTTTGGACCCACTCTAACAGGTCCATGTCTTCCCTGTACTGAGGACCCCAGAGCTGGACACAGCACTGCAGGGTCTCACAAGGGCAGAGTAGCAGGGGAGAATCCCCTCCTTCAACCTGCCGGCCATACTGCTTTTGAAGCAGGATATGGTTGTCTTTCTGGGTTGCGAGTGTGCATTGACAGTTCATGTCCAGCATTTCCACCACAAGTATCCTCAAGTCCTTCTTGGCAGACAGCTCTCAATGTTTAATTGGACAAATTTGTTTGTTTTGGCAATACCAAGCTGGTTTGAGGGATTGCAAGCTGGAGCAGCAAAAACTGCAAATGCTACAAAGAAATCTGCCCTCAGCAAAAATTCATGATTGGGACAATGGAGTCAGGACCTGCATGCTAAGCCACCCTGCAGGTCTCTCAGCACCTGGCAGGAATTAAGGAGACCCATTAGCCAGGTAAGTGATAAGTACATCTGTCTTGAGCCACTACTGTGATTTAAAGCAACCAGAGTGGCTTCTGCACCTGACTCATGATTCCTCTTCAGGACTGCCCATCATGGAAAAGAAACAGAGGAAATGTCCATGATTTTAATTTTCACTCCTGGAGCAAAGAGCAAATATGATGAGCACCAAGTTGCACCTCCTCTTTTCATACCTATCTTATTTTTTCTTACATTTCAATTAAGTAATGGAATACCTTGGGTATTTCCTCATTTTTGTCCCTGTCCTCCTGTCCCTACTCTGCAAAGGATCAGGAGGTTGGTACTCACTGTAAAGAAGTAGTGGATGATTTTGAAATTTTCATGCCACTCTCAGCCATCTCAATGGCCAATTTTATCTCCATCTTTTTGTACAATGACACAAGGCTGGATTTGGGCTGGTGTTCCCGAATTAAAATTTTCTTCAAATACTTATTGTCAAACTTCTTAAATCTGCAAAAGAGATATCAAAAACAAAGCATAGAAAAGGAAATATGTTTTCATTTCTTTAGTACAAGCTGATCTTCATTCAAATGCATATATCTACAATTCAGTGGTGGAAACTGAATACAAATTAGAGGCACCTGTGGACTCCTGAAGGCCTGGTGAGCAGAGACCTTTAGGGGGATATTTGGCATAGTCTACCAGTCCACAGAGATTGCAGAGCCCGCTAGACAAAAGAAAGAAACAAGCTGCAATCAGAGGAAAAAAAAAAAAAAAAAGGCTGTGTGTATGTTTGCATATTACACTGCCACATTTGTCAGAAAAGAATACGGCCAGTCTCCATGCTGTTGTACAAATTTTGCATTATAGTAGGACATAACAGCAGCAGCTGCTTTTACTGTAATCCTGGCCTATTCAGCCAGCCACCAATGAGGCTCTAAGTGGCCCAGCAGTTACAGTAGTTAGGGCCCATTACATTGCTGATAATTTTGAATCCTGACAATTAGAGCAGAGAAAATACATTTCTTTGTATTCTGAATAACAGAGAAATTGAAAAGACCCCAAAATACTATGTGCTTGCATGCTGCAGATTGTAAAATATCACTAATGTGTGGCATAATTTGAATGTGAATGTGTGTGTATGCCTTGGAACAGGTACTTGCTTTCAGGCAGACATTTAGCAGAAAAACAGCAGATCTTCAGCAGAGCAACAGTTCTGTTTCTTTCAAAGGAACAGTTTACCACAGCAAGGTAAGGTACTCCAAGATGCTGGGAAAAGCACTATAGGATTTGTATCTTTTTTTTTTCCTTAGCAAAGGCCATTTTTATTCATTAATAGCAGAGGTAGGTACATAAATATTTGCACAGGGATTAGAGCTCTTTATGTCTTCCTGTGTATCAGAAAGCCTCCTAGATTGTCATTGCTTAGGTAATTAATTCTGATACACAACTTTAAAGTTGCACACAAAAGTTTAGGGAATACTTTTTAATACAATCTTCTTACATTAAATATCTTCAAACATGGTGTTATTTTGGATCTGTCCATGAACCAAAACACTACATTTATGGCTAGTTTGGGAAAAAATCTCTTTTCAGAGCTATCAAGTAGGTGTGAGACAAAGGGATAGCATTTACTCACAGATATGTGTAAATGCAGCTGTTTCATTGGATTTACTGCTCCAACAGAGATTTTCTCAGTTTATTGACTGCACAGACAGTGGTGTGGTCCCAGAAGGTCCCTAAATCTATCTCTGTACTGTCAGAGCCAAAAAGACAATTTAGTTTCTGGATATGCCCTAGTACATTATATCATTACTCCCCATTGGGACAAGAATTGGATACAAACTAGTCACCCTCTTTCCACTCCTAATTCCTGGTTTCCATGAGGAGAAACCTAGTCACGAAAGGATTTGTCACAAGTCCCAGCAGACACCCTTTGCTGGATTACTGGAGTCCAACACTGAAAGGTCAGACAGGATTCCAGCACAGAAGCCTAGGCATAACTAGGGATTACTTTTAGCCCACAGCATCATAATAACATGTTTGGGGGCAAAAAAAAATCAGTCTTTTCCCTACTTCCCTTCACATGCTGTGGTGGTGGCCAACATGTCCACAGGGCTTCCTTAGGGAACATGTAAAGGGAACAGCAGGGAAGGGAGCCATCTCTTCGGGGCAGTGCTTGGAAGAGCCACAAAGCTTCACAAAACCACCTCATCCTGCTTGTGGAAATGACAATGCATTTCTGACTAAAGACTAGCTTGAGAGTATCCATTTATGCTACTGGATACTTAAATTCAAACATTCCCTTCAGCACTCTTATTTTAGATATTACTGAATAAAAAGACCGGTGAGTAATTATTACTGAGTCTCTACTCACCAGCAAGGGATTCTATTTGCTGTGGAGGCTCACAGCAAAAGTCAGTGAAGCACTGACACCATGTGTAGCTCACATTCTAAATGCAGAGTTAAAGAAACATTGCCCGGGATCTTAGGTTTATACCGAGTCTAGGTACAGGCTGATGTCTGCAGCATAAGTCCCCAAGCTATGTTTTTCTTTCTGAAGGCTTATTTTCTGCTTGTGCAGATCCAGTTCAGCAGGAAATGTATGAGCATTGCATTCTCAAGAGTTAATGGTTACGCAGGAGCTCAGTTTCTAAAAAAAGATATGGCACATGACCCCAGCATTTTGATTTCCTGTTCTATTTACCTATTATGTTTCACATGATAGATAAGTTATTTTATTATATTAGACGGCAATAAGAGATACTTACTTATCTCTCAGCTGATAATGACTCCAATGTCCACATATGTCTTCAATACCAGCCTTCAAGTGATCCATCAGCTATAGAAATAAACATTGAAAAATTTTATGTAGCCATTATGAAAAAAGAAGTGTTATCTCAAATACACACTTGTTGACAGGATTTTGAGATTTATTCTTTTATTTGTGAATGTAAGTTGACCTTCTGAAAGCACCTACATTTCTCTAAAAATCAAGGCAAAGATGCCACTGTGGCAGCTTGGCTGCAGTGGCAGCATTTTAATGGAGGCAAAAAATTGTCTGGTCCTTTTTGTCTACTGAACCCAAAATATAAATTCTTGGTTCTATCAAGCAAGTTTCCTCTCCTCATGTGTGACTTTCCTGGGAGAAGCACAGGACCACATACCAACACCTTCACCTTGGCTGGTAAGTTCTCTGAGGTTCTGCAGAATGACATGAGACTGGTCACTGCTAACTACTATTATTTTCAGTCATTTTTTGTGTGTTTCTAGCATTATAGAGACAGAAAAAGGCCAATTCTTACAGATATACTGTCGTAAGGGGTGCTTTTAAATGCAAGTTCTCTTCAAGGTTAAGTGTAAAGGTTGGAATAAGAATTAAATTCACTTTAAATTCAAAATCAGTTGTGATGCTCTAATTTTGCTAATGTCTCTGCATGTGTTTCATTTCAAGGCACATCTTTTCTGTTAATTTCAAACATATTCCCTATTGTGAAATGAAAGAACATGCATATCGTTTCTAGAACATTGTTAAGTCAGAAACATCGTTTGTGTTATTTTATTTAGTAGGAGTTTGAGAATTGAAGTAAATGTTTGAGAGGAGAAAAGATCATTACTCAGAATAACTTGAAACTAAGTTTGCAGTCCAATGGTCCAACTCAGTTCAGTAAGTCTGATTAAAGACTTCTAAGTTTTCAGGATGTCTAGAAACATTCAAAAGGTGGCAACAAATGTATCTGACTAAGCTAGCAAGGATTGTGAATGAATTTTGCAAACTTTTCATTTCTGTTTCTCTCCTCCCACGGTCACAGTACCAATAAATAAGAGACCTACTACACTGTGACACTTGTTGAATGATAGTATAATACAATTATAAATATGAATACAAATGAGATGCAATATTTTAGAAAATCATGCTTAGGGTTACCTCCATATATTGTTAAAAGCACTGAGTGCCCAAATCCACTGAATTCCAGGTTTCCAAGTGCCTCTCTCTTTCCAGCTCTTTTAGAATACCTGTTCTTTTCTTTTTGAGATACCAGTTACTGATATCAAAAACTTACTCTCACATGAATTTCTTCATTGATAGACTCCTTTTTGTTCGTCTTTTTAACATCCAGATATCTGACCAATGGTCCAATTGTGATTCCCTGCATTTGGAATAATGAGTTGAATTGTTAACTATCTTTTAGGCAAAAATGGAAAAAAAGCAAAAGGGGATAATTTTAATCAGTTAGGAAAGCTGTGTCTTAGCAGAGAAATGAACCATTATTTGTATGGAGAGATACAGAAGAGAATTAAAAATCAAAAAAATTTTAAAAGGCGTTTTTTTAAAGTGAGATTCTATTTATTGGCACACTCTAATTACGTAAAGCAACTGACTCATTGGCAATCATCTTCAAAAGAGGACTCATTTGAAAGAAAATATTATCTTTGTGAGGTCTGGAAATCTTGAAACCATTTACTTCAACATTTTCAGAATTAAACATTCCAGGGGTTTTTAACTTAGAAAAGGTTTTCAGTTTTTCCCATTTCTTTACTGCACTGCAGTAAACCATACAGAAAACCATTTAAAAAGGAGAAATAGAAACAAATTGGTGTTTTATTAAATATTCTGGTGGAACTTAAGTGCCTTGCTTAGCACAAGTGCATAGTGGCCCATTGGCACCCTACAGGATCTGACACTTCAGTACTGGAAAATACAAAATACGGGATGCAAGTTCTCTAGAAGTTTCAGTTCTTCCAGGTACAACAGTAAGCCAGGTAGAATAATCCAAATATCTAAAGTAGACACATGTACTTACAAATGTGACTTATTCGCTTTATTTTTTTAATATTATTTTACAAAGGCTTTTAAAATATTTGTATTTGGTCTTCAAGATGGACAAAGATAAAAGTGTAAAATTCAAAATCTGTCACAAAACAGACATGCTGTTTTCTGGTCAGTTTTAGATACATCACTAATGAAGAATGAATCAGTGTTGAAATGTAAAGTTAAAATACTTCTTAAATTGGAAGCACCAGAAAATGCACGTGGAATGAACATAAGCTATTTTAGACACCAAGTGCCCTCTCTCCTGAATATTTTAGAAGATACATATTTTCAATGCAGAATTTTTTGTATTACCTAAAAGCCCTAAAAAGGCTAATTACACAATGCAGTGCTAAATCTGGCCCTAAAATGCAATAACTTGACCTAGCTAAGAGTGAATTCAATGCAATTTTCACCATGAAGCTTTCAGTCACCTCTATCACATGAAAGTTATCCATTAAGAAATATACATACTTGGATGAACACAGTGAAATATATAACCACAATAGTTGCAGTGATGAATAGGTTTTTTCTGGGGAAAAGATTCACTGGAAGCAAGAATGCAAGAGAAAAGCTGCTGGCTCCTCGGAGACCACTGTAAGAAATAATGAGTTGGTCTTTGTAGGTGAAAGGATACGTTCGGAACTTGTTACTGATGTAGAAGAGAGCAAACACACCTAGGAAGGGAAAAAACCCACAGCTATTATTAATCAAGGATAAAAAGAAAATATTAAATATTAAAAGCAAAACAAAGTCTTGGCTCAGGGAACTGTTGACAGCCCACTTTTTTCAGTTTTGGTGTCTTGTAGCTTTTCTTTGACCAACTGCTAAATTTAGCTTGTGTGAAATATCTCCTACAAAATACTGTGGTTCCTAATGGCTTCAGGATTTTAATTCATTAACGCAATTTAGAAAAGAGATTAGGGAAAAATATTTACTTCCTATATTGATGTTGCATAATTTTCTCCAAAGTGTTCTGGAGAAAAGAAAAACAGCTGAGTGAGAGTTTTCTCTGTACCTTCCCTTGCAATGTTTCCTGCTTTCTGCACAGTATCTGCCTAAAGTGTTTGAACAGTGTTTTACCAATAAGTCCTATGGACTGATTCACTGAAAGACAAAGAGTAATAGCGTTTTAATCCTTGGGCTCATTGTGTCTCTAATTCTTTGTTTATTTCTCCAATTTCGTTTTACATTTTATAAAATTTAAAATTAATAAGACAATATGTGGCTGTGTAAGAACTGCAACTTGTCTTTACAGAGTACTTTTAGCAATTTGTTTAATTTAGTCTATTTTCTTCATCTTCCAGAAGAAATATGTACCCTATGCCCTATGTGGAAACTGTTAAATTACTGACATAAAAGCTGAAAAATGCTGATAATTGCTGTTATTTTACACAGCTGTCACTGATACACTCAGATTATTAGAGGTAAAGCCAGTAGCAGTATCCTCTTATTTAGGCTGCTGGATACCACTTAATGCAAGACCTTTTCTGGCTACTTATAACTATGCAAGACATCAGGTGCTCAGACTGAAACAGCCTATGTGAGGTATCACACTCAGGCCACTACTCTTTACTTTATTAAAGCTTCAGAGAAAATGATGAAATCATTTTAGCTCACAAATTTAGCAGAAAATATTTTGGCCTTCCTCTGGAAAGCTCTAGCACTCCCCTTGGTGTCTGAGAGAAGAATGGACATGTGGCTGCAAAACAGCTTTTATATCAGGAGAGCACTCTTTCTGTCTTAATTGGAAGGATATTTCAAAATATACAGCAAGCCTTTAAAAATTTAGAGGCCATGCTTGGTTCAGATATAGAAAGAAAATATGTAATTACTTTCTTTTGGCTACCACCTCCAGAACACCAACCACCAGCCCTCTTACTCCTTTTATCTTTTCAGCACTATTTTCAACCCATCCTGGACATTAGGAGAAGATGAGAAACTGTCTCACAACTCATCTGACATTATCTATAATGCCCTGCCCATGCTAAAGGAATCCCAGTACCACAGGTCAGGGAGTAGGAGACCTTTACATGAATGGCACATGCTATGTGCAAAAATGGAGTAATTTCACATGGGCACTACTTCTCTAGCAGTTTAAAACTTTAGACTTGACTTGCGAGGAGTAGCAGCATAGTGCTGTCAGCCCACGTGTGGTATAAGTTTCTGTTCAGTTATCTATCAATGCTAATTTTCACCTTCCCTCTTTTTCTATGCCTCCAGCACTCCCAGCCCAGGACCTGTAGTGTTATAGCACTGGAAGTGTGATGATATACATTATCTAATTTGTAAGTTAATGACAGTGTGTGGTGAAATCATTATGAGGCCCACATACCCAAGAGGCATATAGTAAATTAAGATATAAACATCTCTATGAGCATAATCATGATAATATTTTAACTTTGCTTAAAAATTCCCTTTTCACCTAAAGTCTGTGCTTGGAGACTGGCATTCAGATTTGTGTGGGGCTTCTTTCCCTTTTTTCTCTATGTGTAGATTTCTGAAATTTGTCACTAATATAAACCTATTAAATTTGTTCTTAAACCAGTTGTGCCAGTCCCCACACACTTTTCTGACACAACTTTGTACCAAAGAGATTTTCTCAGAGGTGCAGAGAAGGTTGTCTGTGAAAGCTGACTTACTCAGTGTCCTCCAAATGAGGCAGAAGAGCAGAGTACAGCAAATGAAGGCCCAGTTCCATTCATGGTTTTTCCCCACTGTAGACACTCCCATGAACACAAAAATCAGGGTCTCACTGATGCTGCTTAGCATCTTCATGAAATATTTTATTGTGGTGTAAGAATTCTGGGAAACATTCTCCTCCACATATTTTTTCATTGTCACTGCACATGCTGTCATCCTGTATCAAACAAAACATCAGAGATCAGCCACAACCTGCTCTTTTCAGCTAAGGACAACATCAATTATCATTACCTCCACTCTCCACCACTGGATTCTGACCTTCATCATAACAAGAAGCATTTTATTTCTTCAGTAACATTAGCTATTTCATTAGATAGAAAAGCATCTTCATCCAGGTTTACAGATCAGTTTTACATACAGGATAAGGGAAGCAAACTAGTCAGCCTTTCTGACAAGGAAGTAAGGATATCACATTCCAGTTCAAAGTCCATTTTATCCTGAATGCCTGACGTGGAGCCACCAACCACCAAATGTTTGTCTCAAACAACAGGCAGATTGGTTTAACCCGCTTCTTAGTGATATTCTCCCTTGAGATGGCAGTGGCAGATCATGGTAGTCCATGCCAGGGCCATAGCTCCCTGGCAAATCAGCAGTGCCAAGGCAAGCTTCAGGACTCTCCAACCACAGCAGCCCATTGTGGCACAGCAGGAGAAAATTCAATTATCCTACAGAGGTGTCCTTCTCCTTTTAGTAACCTAGGGTGTGGGGAATGTGCCTAAGGAAGCAAAGGGATGTTTTCCATTTCTTCACTGCTAATGAAGACTAGAGCCTGCATCAGAGGCATCAGCAGCCACACAGCACAGACACTGGTGACCATCCCATGGAATAGCAGTCTTTCATCAGCCCTACTGAAGGGGATTCCCTTTTCCCCTCTGCATTTTCCATAGGTAATACACAGATTGAGTGCTATGCTAGTAACATATTCCATCACCTATTTAGTTCTTACAGATATGATTTTAGTGTCTGGGGACTTCTTGTAATGATATTTTTCCAAACCTGTGAATTCGGAGAATGATGACTGTTCATTAAATAACCTTCCTCTAGTTTTGGTTCATTTAATTTCCACTGAAGAAATCTCAAGGGTATCCTGGTGGAGCTGAGTCATTTAGCATGTCCAAGGACACTTCAAGACAAGGCCATTAGGCATTAATGATTAATACTGTTGACTTTCAGATACACATACATAATAGACTTTCATGATCCAAGTGAAAAATGAATGAATCCTCAATAATTCAGAAAGGTGGCAATAAGTTCCCATCTCTAAAACAAGCAATAATTTCCTTAATGAAGCAGTAAGAATAATAAATACAAATTATATTAACATTCTTATATTACTAATAATTTCAGAACTCTAATGAAAATAAGAAGTGAAAGAAATAAAGAGCTGTGTAGTCTAGTGCAAGGAATGGATGAGGAAGCAGTATTTTGGGCAGTGCAGGTAGGAAAGTGTCCATATGGTATTACTGTTCACTGCATAGCAGATACAATCCTGCTCAACTACAGTTACCAGTCACCTCAATCTGAGCATATGTGTTGAGTATACAAAACATAGTACAGGACTCATCTGCTTTGTCTAATTGTCAAGATAATCTATATCCTATCTAACTACATATGTAGTATGTTTAAATATTCAAATACTGCTTCCCAGAGCCATCCTACAAAGGTTTTACAAAGGCAATTCTGCTCTGAAGCTGAACAACCCAAGGTACTTCAGCCTGGAGAAGAGTAAGTTTCAGGAGCACCTTATTTCAATATTTTGACATTTAAAAGAGGCCTGTAAGATGAGAACAAACCTTTTAGTAGCACCTTTTGCAATACAATGCGGGATAATAGTTTTAGACTAAAAGATTTAGGTAGATTTAGACAAGATATAAGGATTTTTTTTTTTTTACAATGAGAGTGGTGAAGCACTGTAACAGGTTGCCCAGGATGGTGGCAGATGTCCCACCTGTGAAAACATTCAAGGTCAGTTTAGACAAGGCTCTGAGCAACACAATCTAGCTGAAGACCTTCCTGCTCCCTGTCAGGGCTTTGGACTAGATGCCCTTTAAATGTCCCTTCCAACACAAACCATCCTGTGATTCTATGAAATCAGAGCTTCACAAGTTGAGGCTTTACAGGTGAGTAAATGCACCTGTCTGGACATCAGCAGCCATATGCTTGTATTTTTTAAGTTTAAACTGGTTTGTCCTCTATAAAGGGAAGCACTTTTTGGAACACAAGGTCCTCCAAGACCCATCATGAAAGCTCAGAGCTAGTAGAGGCCATGCAAGGCTGCTGCTACCCACCAGCTGTGCACTGAGCCTACAGCAGCCAGCAGCACCAGCTGGAGCATTTAGCAACATGAAGTCTCCATCTCTTTATGCTTTACCTTGCAGATGGGTTGTGTGGTGTGGTATCCTTGAAAGTCATTTGCCAGCAGCTTTCTCCTCAAGTCTCTCACTTCCATCCCTATTCTTTCCTTTCTCTTCCAGCTCCTTTCCTGCTGCCATCCTCTTTCCTTCCCACAATTCTCATGCTTTCTGCATTTACTCCAGTCAAGAACCTATCTGCTTTTCTCTCTGCAGGAGGCACTCATGCCATCATACTTTGAGGAACATGTCCCCAGCATTATAGCAGTATCAAGCTATCTTGGCTACAAAAAATTATAATAGTCAATATTCACATACATGAATATAAGTAGGCACGTGTAGGTGATGTTCTCTTCCACCTGGTTTTGTCCAGTTTCAATCCCAGTGATGCTGTCCAAATGTAATATAATTCCAGTAAATTGTGTTAGGGCTGATGTTCACAAAGAACTCAGATGTGCTTTCTTGTGCTTTCCATACCCATTGCTTTATGTCTCATAATCTGATGGAGAAGCTGCTTAGACATAAAAACTGATAAACTGATGTATTATCAAATCATTCTCTCCTGCTGCTGATCTTATCAGAGATAGCAGGCAGATGGTGGCAGCCCTGGCCACTTTACCCTCAATTCAGTACTTTTTGCCAGCGCTCCTTGGTAGCATATCTGTGCCTACACTGACTGTGGGTTTGCTTTTCCTAGTTACCACTGCATTTTACAGATGTCTAAGAAGGTGTGCACTGCCTCTCTAACCAGAGACTGAATACCTGGGTTGTACCAACCTTGAGCAAACCACCACAAAACAATGCCAGTTCCTCAAAGAAATCATCCCAAAAACCGTAAAACATACTCACGCCAAAATGCCAGAGATGTAAAGGGTTTCAGCAGACAGGTATGACAGGTAGCTGAACATGAAGACCAGCAGGGGTTCAATTGAAGAGACGTTCTGGGTGAAACGAGTCATGAATGCTGAGACAAATCCAAACACGATGCCAAACAAGACTCCACCCAGCCCCACCACGAAGAAGCGAGCAAAGCCAGCAAAGACATCGATGGATTCAATTTCTTCATACCTGTGCATCTGGGTGAAGGCGATGAAGATGTTATATAAAACCTACATGTGACAATAAGAAGACAGCAGTTAGGCATCTTTCTGAACCTGACAGGCTTAGTCATTTCATAGGTGAAACCATGTATGTGCTTAAGTGTCTGCATATGCCAGAAATTGCTTTGGACAGATCGGCAAAGTAACAATTGAAATCTCATCTGGTTCTTAACAAGTCCCAGAAATAAGAATCTGTTAAGTGTCCTGAAAAAGAACAACAAAATGAAGGGTAAATAGCTGGGGAATAGAAGTAAATTACTGGGGACCACATGCCATTGAATAATTTAAAAATACTGTCTTTTTTTGGTTTGTTTGATGGTTAATTTAATTTTTGGTCTTCATAGCAGAGATCCAAAGCCCAGCTGGGTGCCTTAAAACCCCCAGGCTCTACCCTCCATGGTCGCCTTCTGACTCAGGTTGGGACAGGGAAGGGACTAAGAATCACATATTTGATTTAAATACCATTTAGTTTTTCTACAGGATCAGTCAGTAGACCCAACAAACTTCATTAGATGGACATAGGAATGTCACATGTTTTTCAATAGTACTTGACACAGAAAAATCATAAAATATCACTGGGAATGGAAGGAAAAGAGGGAAGGGAAGATGGTAGCCTTAGTTTCATATTGTCTCTAGCTAGGCAAAAAGAGCCTCTCTATCATCATATATTTAGAGTTTGATGCCACTTAACCATCACCCCAGAGAATAATCTTGAAATATGAACCAAATACCGTGATACTCTAAATGTTCTAAAGACCCTGCACATATACACATTTTGACTAGAAAACTTGAAATTACAAAAATTAAAATAAAATATCAGATTAGAAGAAAGATTCAATTTAATGCAAATTATAATTTTATATGATGCATTATATAATTTGATCTGTAAAGATAATATCTTAGAGCAGAAAACTCTATCAAACTTCTATTAGCAATAATTTCTATTCTGCAGAAACTGTTAATGAAAAGTTTTCAGCATATTCCACTTTAATTCATCTTTTAGAAACTAATAGAAAATTTCCAGAGTGGTGTAGTAAGAAAAAAGCCTTAGAGGTTGCTGACAGTCAGTTAATATTAAGTCCTGTCAGATCTGTTTACAGTGAATGTGTAACACATGAATGTCACCTTTCAGTTTTGAAGAGAATTTGGGAAACAACTAAAGACACCAGCTCTCCAAAGCTGTTGCACTAAAGCATTAGTTCAAAAACAATAAATAGACCAAAGGTACTTGCATTTTATTGTTTTCTTTGGTCTTTCTTCTTCATCTAGTTAATTCCAGAAGGTTATTAATAAGACTAAAGCAGGTATTTGCAGGTAGAAGAGTCAAGCTCATTAGGATAATTATCTAATCTTAAATTGCTGCTGGGGGCACATAACCTTGAGCTGTCACAGACTATTCTCCAGGAGGCTCATTGCTAATAGTTTTGGGAGATAGACAAAGCCAAACAAAATATTTCATTTAGGAAAATGCCCAGAACTTTTTCCTAATGCCAGTGTATAAAATTTGTCTCTTCAGTGGCAGATAAGGAAAAGAGGGTTCATGTCTTCACAGTAAGCAAACCTCTCCCCTACCTTATACATTTTAATTTCAGAGCTTGTTTCCTCTGCTTCCCTTTCTTGTAGAATTTGATCTCTTCCTAAGGCTTGTGACTCTTCATAATTGATACCACAGCATGATTCTATGCTGACTTATGAAGAAAGAAAGTTATTCTCAGCAAATGACTTAACAAGAATTTTTTCCCTTTTCTAGTTCCTAAAGTACCTATATGATTTAACTGATTTGGCATCAAAATGAAAATTATGGAACTGTGACATAATTTCCTTTTTTTTGGTAACATGCTTCATGAGAGTAAATTCTTCTGTACCACAACCTGCACTGTGTCATACAAGTAAGGCTTGACTAAGTTACATTGCAGTGTTTATGCCAGTAAATGGATTACTAGAATTCTTTATATACTAGGAAAGCCTAAATCAGATTAGGAAGCTTTTGTTCACACAAAAAGAAGGAATGAATTGATAGTGGTCTCATGTAGAAACTCTGAGAACATCATGCTTTGGGTTGTTTGGAGAGGATTTTGTATTTTGGGCAGCTCTTAGAACCAGGGAGAGGAACAGACAGCATGACACTGTTGACACAGGGGACTCCCCAGGGACTGCTCCATGCTCCAGGTGTCTATGTACAATTACTGCACGTAGAAGCCACATCAGAAGCATCAAGAGAAGAGATTTTCAAGTGACTGCCTTAACCACCAACAGAGGCTATCTTGAAAATTCTTTCTTACCATCCTACTAATTCTTTCTGACCACTGTAGTTGGTTTTACTCTAAACACAGTGGAATAACTTTTACAGCAGAGCAGATAATATCTCATCCTCCTTTAGAGCATCCAAACCAGTGGTCAAAGTCTTTCTCAGTGACATCAACAAGGTGATTTCAAATCTCTTAAAAAAAAAATTACTTAGGTCTTCAACATGTATTAGATTTAACTGTTCTGCCACAAAGAAAGAAGAGAGGATTCCATTAGAGAATACAGCCAATGCCACTCATTTTGAGTACAGCATGATATATAGATGTTCTCAGTATTTCTAAAGTCAAGCCTCAGAGATGAAGCTGTCAGGGAATACTCCATTTCCTGATGCATACAGACACTCAGCTCCTGTTTAGAAACAAAATTGTCTGTGTATGTGTGAGAGCAGAGCTTCAGATGGCTGAAACACTTCACAGCAAAATCAGGGCATTTCACCTGAGTTCAGGCTTGAATAAGATCTGCACTGGATTTATAACCCTTTTTGAACAGAACTTTGAAATTCCACTAATGTATGACGTATCCTAGGCCCAGCCCTGTTGCTGTCTGAACTATTTTGATGCTAACAACCCACTCAGAAATAATGGGGAAAGAAACAATTAACAGCACTTGGAACCTTCTTTTTCCATCCACAGACATGGCCCTGCTGAGGAAAATGAGAAAAGGTACCAATGGGTAAAAAGAGTAAATCATTCACTTTTCTCCTACCCCCTTAAGGCAAAGTCATAACTTCTAGATTATAATTCTAATGTCTGTAATTTTTTAATATACCAGGATATTGAACTAAATATAGGAGACAGAGCTATTGCTGCCCCAAATGTAATACACAAGTTCAACAAAACTCATACCAGTTTTTCCTGCTGGGGAAAAAAATGTTCAAGCTGATAAGCAGACTGGAGAGAATGATGGGACATTTGTATTTAAGCAACAAAAAATATGTATGCTTAATATATCTTGGTGATATTCTCTTTTTTAAACACTTAGAGTTAATTCAAATGAAACTGTTAAGAGAGAAAGAGAAGGAAATGGTAAGAGAAGACACCTGAGGCAAATAGTTTTAAAGTCTTGGAAAAAAGTAAGTGGGATATTAGAGAGGAGAGAGTCACCTACTGGACTCTGTTCAGGTGACAAATATTTCAGTCTTCTTAAGCATGAAGCCAGGTAGAGATTTTGAAAGCTCAAATGCCCAGAAAGGGAATGAGTGGTGATTGATGCAGAGATGCAATAGCAGGAGCTGACAAACTGATGGCAATGCAGCTGCTCTGAGATGGGCCCTAAAGATGAGAGTGTGTGGAGCAATGGGAGCTCTCAGTGCTGCACCCAACATACCCCACATACAGCCCTTTCATCTCGTTTACTAACACACCTGGTGCTGCTGAGGAGTGCCTGAGTCCACTGCTGTAAAAGGCTTTCTGTCACTGCACATTTATACTGTAACAGGATCCTGACTGAAAGCTCAGTAAATACCATCAGGAGTTGAATCCACAAGATAAATAGCTGGGGGGAAAGGAAAGGCAAGGTAGTAAGCCCATCAAAAAAAGCACGAAACAAGTTCTTCCAATGTGAAAGACAGGCATTACATTTTTGAGGTCAGTATTTGAAGGAACAAAAAAGACAAATCTAAGAGATAGATGCATTGAGAATTTTTCTGTTACAACTGTAGCACCCAGGTAATTTGAATGTAAATTAAACAACATTTGTCCCTTAGTTCTACATCAGCCCTGTATCTCTGATCACCAAGAGGAAGGATTTATGATCCATAGGCTGTGGCTGCAAGAAGTTACTTTGTTCCTTTTTCTTTTCTCAGTGCTCATAAACGGCTCTCCTCCCACAAAGCCTTTTCAGCAGTGAACTCTGTACAGATTTTACAAGTCCAAGTTGGGCTGTACCTCATGTATAGCAGCATCTGAATAGTTTTTATGTGGTTTAGATTCCTGTGATTTAAATTCTGTAAAGATCTTATCTAGCGAAACTTCTTAACCTGCCGTTAACTTGTACCACATGAGCAGTCCTGTTGGTTTCTGAGCAAAAAACTTCCTGCTTGAAATTTCTTCCGTGAAAAACATGTGTGTTAAATGTTCTTGTCACTTCTGCTTACAGCTAAAATTTCAGGTTGCTCCAATTTTAGCAGAACTAATGAGATAAGGGGAAAAATATTAGCCAAAGGACCTTCGTAAAAACACTCTTCTCCTATTAAGAACAAAAAACCAACAACAACAAAAACACAACCAACCAACTAAATCTCTCTCATTCAGGAAACATTGTTTATGGATACTTTTGATAAAACAGCCAAAAAAGGCAAACATTTGTCAAATGTCAATATTTTTACTGATAGAAAGAGAGTTATGCAAAGTTCTTAGTGGCATTTGGAGTTCCTGTTTAAGGTCTCTGATGAAATTTCTGGAAGGGGCTGCAGGACAGAATGTGGCCTCCAGAGGTTATTCACATTTGGTTTGCCCTTTTTTTTTTCCAGAGAACTCTCTCAGGTACATGATAAAGTAGGGTCTCCTGTATTTCTACCCTTGCTGCCTTCAGTCTTTCAGCAGTACAATTTTCTATTTATTTGCTTGCACAACGTCAAGAACATTCCAAGGTCCTACTCTGATATGACCAGGAAAATCAGCTGTAGCTTATCCATTCACTTCAGCGAACACAAGAGCACATCTCACATGTATGTGATTGTTTCCCTCTTCCAGTAGCTCTAAAATATATGCTTTGGAAAGAGGTAATATAAGATGTAACTTTTGTATACATTAAAATTCCTTGCATGTAATTGAGGGGAGGGTTACTAAAATAAATAATGTACTAGGATCTCTTTTGAGCTCTTCTTGTCCTGTGCCCAGTAACCCTACAAGCCACAGGAGTCCAAAGAGGGGAAGACAAGGAGCAGAAAGAAACTCACCACAGTTATGCCATCATTTAGCAATGACTCTCCAAAGATCATCATGTAAAGCTGCTCATTAACGGAGGCTTCTTCAAAAACTACCAGAGCTGCCACGGGGTCCACAGCTGAAATCATGCTGCCAAAGAGCAAGTTCTGCAGCAGGTTCAGGTCAGTCAGGCCAAAGGCTTCAATCTGGCAGACTCCATAGAGGGAGAGGCCAATTCCAAATGAGTTTAGCAGAGCTCCCAGAACAGACCACCACAGAATGGATCCAAAGTTTTCAAAAAATGGTCGAGTTGGCATGAAATAACCCTCCTCCAGAACAATGGGTGGAAGGAGATACAGGAAGTAAATGCTAGTGTTCATCACTGGTGGAGATTTGTGATGGGAAGCAAAGATGATTGCTCCTACCAGTGCTCCAATGGCAATCAGGATGCAGCTTTCAGGCATAAGTCTTGGTAATCGGTGAAAGATATGGAAACCTTGAATGAAACATTAGGGGATTATTCAAGTTTAAATTAACCTGATGTCAGGCAATTGTCTTGGCTGTGTTTGGACACTTTGTCTTCAGACAGCCAGCTTTTGCTCTAAAGATTATGAAGGTAAAAACAGGCAGAACTGTTCCCTTCAAAACTAAACATTCCCACACTTGTATCACCAAAGCACGGCAAGAGTTTGACCATAAATTTCTTCTCTTCCTGCTGCCCAGCTCCTGATTTGTGAGCAAGCATGTCTGAGATAAAGCTCCACTTCTGGCAAGGCAAAAACCTCTTTGAAATGATCCTCCTCAATTTGGAAAGAAAATATTCTTCAAGAATCCTTACTGTCCACCTGCTACTTGTTTGTCTAATCATTATACAAGGAACTGTGTAATCATACTGTGAATGAGATGTGCCTGTACTAAAAATGTCAGGATTTTTTAAAATTTATGAGAATGAGGCAGATTAAGAAATCTTTAAATCCAATGTCTGGGACTCCATGCTTGAAGCTAGGCTAACCTTCATCTTGCAGCTATAGAAGGTTCTGCCATGACAGTATTTCTGTGACCCTTGAATTATCAGTCTTCAAAAGCAAAGGAACATAAAAATATTTTTATGGAAGTTTCAATAATTTTTTTAGGACACTACTTTTTTTTACCAAGAGGTATGTTAATATCATAACTCTACTCATCTGCTTTTTAATTTTAAAAACCATTTTCAAGTCTTCTGCCAGTCTTACAGATAAGGAGGTTATTTTGCCTTTCAAGATCTTGGAACTGTTTCCCACCCCTAAATCTTGAAATCCAGAAAGAAGATAATACCTGAACAAAATATTGAAAATGTTAACAGTTTGGAAATTTTCTTCCCTGGGTAACCAGATTATTCAGACTAACTTTCTTCCAAATATATTTAAAATTAACAGCTCCACACTTTTCATCAAAAATAATATTATTTGAAAACTCACAGTAAAAGTAACAGGTCCACCTGGGAGGCATCACACAGTTCTTCTAAAATATCTATTTCATGTTCAAAACAAGAATATTGTGTAGATGTGGCATATGTCAAGTCCTGTGCTTTTATGGATAATAAATAAAGAATTTGGTCAATATGATTACTACTAACACTCTCTGCTGATGCCGTAACAAATTTTGTTTGTGAAGATTTTGATTGTTATGTTACCATTGAAGACATTTTAGGAATTGGATCAAGGGCATCAGCTATAATGAAACTGGCAAATTATGGATAGTGGTAATGATTTTTGTCAGCTGAGTGACTATGACAAGAAACATGTTTATCTTCAGGCCACCTACAGAAAAAACATCAGTCTCACCTACCAGCTTGTTCTAAGGAAATGTTTGAAAATCCCACAGAAAGATCAAAAGAAAAGGGAGATTTTATGTGTGCAATTCTTCACATTGCTACCATCTTCTTCATTTATTTGATATTGCTGCATTAATTTTAAATTATCAAAATAATTTCAGCCCAGCCATGAAAGTATACAAGACACGATGAGCCTTTTTTGCTATACTAGTTACAGTTCCTACTGCAATCACATCTCCTTGCCTTTCCCCTTTCAGATATCCACATGGAGCTCTAATAGAAGCTTGATGCATTTGCTTGATGTATTCAAAAGAAAAAGACTTAGTCTACATCTCTGATGAGCCATACCCTCAGAGACTCTCTTTCCCCCCTGGTATTACTTTTCACACCAATTTTAAGGGGCAAATATGTAAAACAAAGACTCAGAGGGAAATTTTTCCTCTTATTCATACAAAGGAAAAATACTTTGCACTTTCTCCCCAAAAATTCAGTACACCTGGAGTCTCAGTCTGATTTCTACAGCTGTGTCAGGTTGCAAAGTCCGGTATCTTGTGATCTATAAGGACTAGAAAAATGAATGGACAGCACTGTGTCAGGGAGCTCTGTTGCTATTTGCTGCTTGCAGCCCAGGAGACATAAAGGTTAGAAGTCATTTGTTAATAAGGTGGAATCATTCTAAAGTGGAATTTTGGCATTGCTGTGGTAATGAACACACCTGTTCTTTTGAGGACAGACACTGTAAAGTCAATCTCACCTACAAAATGAATGAAAGTTACTTGGTTACATTCTACTTTTTTAATCTTTCCAAGTTAGGAGGACCCAAGATCCCATTTTCTACTTACATATTTTTGCAAAGGAGGCAAGGAGGATCCAAAGGGTAACTTCATAGGGAATTTGCACAGAGTCATAGTCCAGTGTGAAAACATGTAGCCTCGTGTCTTGAGAGGAGTCAACACCAGCACTGGAATCATGTTCATAGTGAGGCAAGGACCTCTTGCCCAGGCTGGGCTCACCCCCAGAAGCAGGAGCAGAACAGGATACCACGCACAACAGCAACAGCAGCAGGTTGGAAAGCTCTGCATGTGCAAGCATGGCAAAGCCCATGTCTGCGGCTGGGACAACTTTATTACAGATTTAGCATATAGTGGATGCATGGAGGTGTGCACAGTCACCTCTGCTGATTCACGCTGCCCACAGCCACTTTTTCCTCAGGGCTCCTTCATTTGCCTGTTAGAGGTCAATTTATAGTCCTTATGTGCCTGTCCTGTTCCTTCTGCTGCAGACAGACCTGGAGTTTGTATGAAGATACCGGTTGTGCAGGTTCCTCTGACCCAGAAAAACCTTGGCCACAGCATCGCCCTGTTGAGGAATAAAAAGACCTTTCCAACTACATTATCTATGCAGCCCCTCTGGTTTTTCCACTGTCAAAAAACAAACAAAAAACAAGCAAACAAACAAACAAAAAAAAAAAACAAAAAAACCCGAACAAACAAAAGAAAAACCAACCAAGGAAACCTTTCAATGCTCACCATTCAAGCAGCAAGCACAGAACGAAAGAATAGCATCAGTTGGGAGACGCGGTAGCAGCCTGGGCAGGCAGGAGAGCCTGCTTCGTGCCTTTCTCTCTTGCCCTCGCTCCCCCGCTGCCTCCCCAGCGCAAGAGGCACCTCGGCCACCACACTTGGCGCTACTCACTGGTCCTGTCACACCTGGTAACAAAACTCCGCGGTGTGTAAATAAAGGCACTGTGCAGGGCTCGCGGGAGGGACATCTGCTGGGGGACCGCGCAAATTACAGACTCGTTTGGAAAGGGGCTCCCTCTCTTAAACACGTGTGTGCAATTTAGCAGGTAATATCAACATAAAAAGGAAGGTCTGAGTCACATCACCTGCCTGAAATTGGATCTTGGCTTGTCTTGTATTTGGCATTTGTTTTACTCATACCGGTAAGGCATTTAGTAGGCAAACACATTATCCTCGTCCAACTGCTCTTACGGATAATTTTTTTAAAACGCCAGCATATTTCCTCCTCCACAAAAACTACCATGTTTAGTGTAAGGATAACAGAGTGTGCAAACATAGTGCTGTTGATTAGAAGTTTCTAAAACCTGTATTACTTATCTTAGAACAGAGTGCATTTAATTTACTAACAAATTATTCAAAATATTCAAATTTATCAATGGTTTGATTGTGTTAGAAGACAGTGCAGATTACGCAAATGGTGAAAACAGCTGTGATACCCCAAAACAACTACTCCTGAGGACCCTGAAACCACACTGCATGTGCTTGGGAGGGGATTCCTTCAAACGAAGTGGCCTCACAGACTGAGTTTGCCTTATTGGATGGAGAATATCTTCCACTTCACTTTCTGTGGAAGGGATACAGTGTGTGCAACTATGATGGTCTATAATGCAAAACAAAAGGCAACAAATGGTGACAACTGGTAAATTTGTATCAAAATTATAATTATCTGAACCAAATTTTTAATACAGGTGCAACTGCAACGTCAATTTTTTCTGTGGTACAGCCAGTGATGCCCTTTGATGTTTTGCTTCAACATGAAGCACTGTCTTCTGTCAGCCTCACAGCACCATCAGTCCACCCATAAAAACTTTGAACCCAACATAGCATGAGGTAGATGATGCTCAACCTGCTTGCAAAAGATTTCTTTTTTGCAGTACACTGATCCTGTTAACAACAGTATCTCTTCAAATCCCTTTCCAACAAGAAATCTGGCAGATGAGATATTCAACTAGCTTTATAAAACAAGAATTTGTTAACTTGAAGGCCAAATGAAGTAAGCAGAACAACAGAGTAGAGGCTATACTATTTAGATTGCTTAATGCTGCCCATTGTATTTCACTCAGCTATAGACATACACACACAGACTGCAAGATGGTTTGAGAATAAGTGGTAAGAGCTCTGGAGAGTTGGCAGACAGAGGACTGCAAGGGAAAGAATTTAGAATCTCTGGAAGTCTACTAGCTGTGACCATCAGGGCTTTGATTCACATCTGCAACACACCCATAACACCAACAGGTTCACTGGGCATTGAGTGAACAGCACCAGACAGGAACAGCAATGATCAGGTGCAGGTGTGCCTGAGTGTGAAATGCTTCACAACTGGTAGAATTCTTCCCTTCACTGAAGGATGAAGGTGCCTGGGATAAGTCTACACAGTGGTCCTCCTTTTCTGCATCCCTTTGGCATACCCAGTTGTAGAAGTCTCCCAAAGTATTTTCTTGTTGTTCCCACTGGAGGACGTAACTCATTTGAAGATTTTGTATATGTCCCACTGCACTGCATCAGAAAATTAAACTGCAAGCTTCCTCTGGAGTTCCCTTCTTTTAATCCTTTTTTAGGAAACAAGTGTAAAAATATTCCAGGCAGAAATACAGTGCAAAGAACATGGTCTCAAAACCAGAGCAAAATTACATAATAAATATAATAAAAATGGTAATAAAATATTAATTTATGAAAGATAGATCACATTTACAGTTGTGTGCTCTGTCAGTTTTGCTGTGCACTGTTCACACTTCTGTCCTCCTGAATACCTCAGAGCCAGGTATTGCTGACTGTAGTGACAGTTCACAGTGGTCAGGTGATATAGAAAACATCTCAGACAATCATGTTGCCATTCCTGAGCCTGATGTCATTCCCCTGTGAAATTTCTCCTATCAATATATCAGTCTGAACAACCTTTGGGATAAGCCCTTCAGGCTGCAATTTCCCAGCCTCTTAGTAGTTTTCACTGGCATGTGGTAACACATGTATTTCCAGAACTTCTTGTGTGGAGCAGCAGAAATTGAAGACTTCCAGGTAACGATTGGCAAAATCCGAAGTGCTTTCTTCACTACTGGAGGCAAAGTCTCTGGCTCTTGGAAATCCTTGAACTTTATTAATACCAGTTTGATCCTTTTATCTTCCAATGCACAGTTCACTGCTGCCTGCAGTTCAAAGATGCTTGATCCACTGACATAGGCTGGGCTCAAAATAATTATTACCCGTCTGCTTTGTTTAATAGCTGTTACAACTTCATCTGTGTATGCTGGAGAGGAATGGTGAGAGTTACTGCATTCTGCAAAGGAGTTTTTATCTTATCAGTTCCTTTATCAACAGCTAAAACCCAGAAATAAGGAAAGTCAAGAATAGGAATGCTGAGTAATCACATAACACCTAGAAATGTGTTTGCTATCAGAGGGTACCATGGCTGTTTTTATACAACTGAAGAACACAACTTTCTGCTCAGGACATGAAGGGTGCAGCTGAGACCTCAACACACTTCAACAGGGTCTCAAGGAACACTTGGACTTGTCTTTATCTCTCCCAGGAAGAGATATACAGCGCTTTCTAATTAGTGAGGTAGCACTGGCTAAAGTTGCTCAGAAAGTAACTACTGAAATATTTGAAGTCTTCTTTCTAGGGAATAGAGTCTGGTTGCAAAGAAATTCTTGCACAAAAAGCTTTGTCTCAGCCTAGTAGCTCACAGTGATCTCACTCCAAAGTATGTATGCACCAGGCTCAGGGACCAGACACAAAGATCAAGACATTATGAGATTTGAACATTAGTTACACTATCTAATTATACAATTTGTTGCTCTGGTGCATAAAGGTTTTTTTGGAAAGTAAAACACAATTTTATAAAAAACTGAAGATTTTCTACCATGCCCAGCGATCTTACCTCCTCCCGGAAGGATATCTCTCTCAAGAATACATAACTTGTATCCATATTTATTTTCTAGCATATCTGGAAGAAGCTCCAGGGCAAATTTTTCCTCACTAATTAAAGCAGAGTCACTTTCAGAAGAGTTTAATTTTGCGTAGGACACAAATGCATCGAATTCCTTGCCATCTAAAATAAATTAATAAATACATTAATTAATAAATAAATTACTTTATATACATAAACAAGTCTGGCTGAAGCATTCAGCTTCTTTCTTAATGCTCTGTTTCCATTTATATCTGTTTATGTAGGCACACACAAACTTAAAATTACGACCTGTTCATGGATTACAGCTATCCAGTCACCAAAGACAGCCTTGCTCCTCACTGTCTTGCAGATTTTGTAGACATATGCTACCAAAACAAACAAGGAAGATAGATATGTTTAGTTCAAGGTAGTTCAAGGTAGTTCAAAGATCTGGTCCCTTCCAGGCAAAAGGCATGTGGTAGGGAATGATTCCCAATCTTTTCTCTCATTTGCCCAAATGCTGATTCAAAAAAAATCTTTCCAATGGCCAGTCTTCTTTTAAAATATAACGAAGCTTAAAGGAAAAATGTTCTTGAATATTAGTTGCTTGCAAGAGATATACACTTTTTCATACCCTGTTATGTTTGCAAACAGAGAGACTTGTGTAAGGAGCAAAGGCTGTCTGATCAAAATATCAGCTCAAGTACTGACCAATTATTGAACTTTAAGTGTCCTTAAAAGAATGTTTGCACAGTGCAGATGAAACATAGGTAAAGAATTTTTCTTAGCTTTGATCAGCCTGGTACCAATGTCCTGGGTTAGGCCCATTCTTAACAACAAGGCAAAAGTAAATTGTATCTATTTGCTGAATAAACTTTGAATTACACTTGAGGGAGAAGGAACATAAAAGAAAAGAATTTCTGGTGAAAGCAAAAGGCACAGTGGACCCAGTCCAGTTTGCCAGTTACTTGAGGCCATTTAAGGTATCCTAAGGCTGCCAGATTTGACAGGGGAAGTATTGGAGACTAAAGCATTTTGGAATGGCAGAACATCCCCAGGCAGCACAAATTGCATCAGACACCTATGTTCAATTACCTGAATTGTATCACATGTCAATATAATGAATAGCAACCAGAAAGAAATTCCTCTGTGTAGAGAAGTGTCCCACTGCAGGGTGCTGCTGCAGGGTGAGCTGAGACGCTCTCTGGATTTCACCATATTGCCTGCACCTTCACTGCTTGGGAGCTGAGACGCCTACACCCAGCACAGACACCAAAGTGCTGCATATCATGGCCCACATGCCTTGGTGTTAACCTCCCAGTTTCTAGCCCTAGATGTAAGATTAGGGTCACAGACAGAAGCTGGAGTCACCAAGTTCCCACAGGATCTAGAAACACCCATATGTAAAGCAAATTCAGAAAACTAACATGGATGAGCTGGAGCTGAACAGTTGTTCAGAACAAGCACATAGCAGAAACTATGTCATCAAAACAAAACAGAGGTGAGCAGATTAGGTTTGGAGGCCAAGAATGTGATCAGACAACACGTTGCATCTCTGCTCCTCCCCTCTGCTCCTGGACACACATTGTCGATCACATCCTTCTACTGGTGCTGAAGCTCTTGTAATAACAGAGGAAAATGATTCACTTTGCTGGCTATACACTGTCTTTTACTGAGTTATTTTTCTGCCAAGTTGAGCCAATTTAGGCCCACAAGAGTGAATCACCAGCAGTAGGCATACAGGACCGATTCACTAATGCAAATTAAAGGTGGGCCAGAGAGTCACTAGATTGGTTTAGCTGAACTTCAATTCATCTATACCCTAAATTGAAGCTCCTTTGTAAACAGATTTTAAACGACAATGAATTGCACTACAAGCCAGGTATTCCTCATTTCACCCACAGAGGTCGCTGCAATCTTATTAGACAACAACCACTAACAGACGCCCGTATAATATTACTATTACAATAGCAAGTTAAAAATAGATACAAAATAAGTACCATTGGGCCATTTTCCACATAATTTTACAGGAAAATCACACGCTGAGGAATTTTTGGTGCTGTATTTAAGATGCTGAAAGTGTAGGAAATGAAGAATACTTGACTTAAGCAAAGTCATGTCATATGTGTTCTACAAATGTTAGTATCAAATCTCCTGCATTATTTCTTTCTACAAGTGGAAGAAGGTAGGAGTTTTAAGAGATATATCTGAATTGGCTAAGGAGGCAAATTAACCCCAGAGGGGTGGTGGTTTCTCTGTCCACAAGGTCCTGCACAACCTAGGTTGGCTCTGCTCTGAGCAGGTGCCCAGGGTACCTTCCAGTCTTGTAGGATTCTTCAATTGTCTGATTCTGTGCTGAAAGGGATATGAGAGAAGAAATGATAGAATGGAAGAAACAGCAAAATCAAGTCATAACTGCTTCTTTGCTGCTCTATCAGCAAGTCCTTTCAGACCTCAAGTGACTTGATATGCATCCATACAAAGTGAGAAGAACATAATCCTGCAGGTGAGAACACATTTTCCTTGGGCAGAAAACTCTCTGGGTATGCATGGCTGGTCTGCAAATCCCCTGTATTCCCACTCTGCAGATGGTGGTGTGTGCATGAGGTACATGAGAAACGAGGGACAGGCAGGGGACAGGCTGCCAAGGTGGAACCCAAAAAAACCCCAACTTCAGTGCAAAGGCCTTGGCAGGTCTATCTCTGTCCTACTGACATGCAGGGTGTGCTCTAAAGGGACATTCCACAGGTCCTTAAATCACTTTAGTACCAGATAGAGGGGAAATTTTGAGTGGTTTCCCAAATTGCTTTTGCCAAATGCTTTAGGGCTTGCAAAAATGTTTTCCAAAAGGGCAGTTAATTTTCTGATTGTGCATGTACTTATAGGTATCTAGACAGTTGTTTTACACTTACACATAAGATACATTTACAAACACAGAAACAGACTCAGACACCTCTATCTCAAACTGCACCAAGATGCAAGAATTTTTAGAAAAAATGTCTCAGGCACAAACTATCAGAATTCTTTCAATGCATGTAAGAAAATCATACGTTATGTTCTTTGAAGTAGTCATAGTGATTCCTCATACATTTTTACACTGTCTACTATTTCAGGGGCCTGTTTTAGATGAGATGATGGGCAATGCTACTGCAGAGACTTGAAAAATTAAAAGCTAATCACTCAGGTGCAAATGTCAAGTTGTTTCCAAAGATTTTAGAAAGGAAATATGAATATTTTCCAAACATTCATTTGTTCGTTGGTGCCCTTTATCATCTTATTTCTCTCTTTCGTTTATTCTTCTGAGAAACTTTTTGGCTTCAAGTGAAAAATACAATAGACCCTGGAGTCCTTCACTTTTTATGCAAGGTCATTTCATTCTTGTCCAAAGGTTTTGTTGAGCTTTTTCAGAGAACAATTTTGAAATGTTGGAGATGCTAAATTATTCTCTGCAAATGGACTGCCAAACTTCAATTTTCTACGCTAATCTTTTATGGGTAAATTAGGGTAAAAGTCTAA
Organism: Illadopsis cleaveri; assembly: GCA_013399915.1. Taxonomy (NCBI): domain Eukaryota; kingdom Metazoa; phylum Chordata; class Aves; order Passeriformes; family Timaliidae; genus Illadopsis; species Illadopsis cleaveri. The sequence goes on from VXBB01002217.1 coordinate 469,416, forward strand.
CCGACGTTTCTGTTGGTGTTAGACATTTTTTTCACACTATCTGACTTTTTTTCCATCTGCATTCACTGAGCATTTGTAAGGTTTAATAGTCTTTGTATTGGCTCAAAGAGAACAGGGTCATTTAAAGAACTTAATTAAATTAGTAATTCATACCAGATTATCCCACATGGCAAAAGGCAGTAGAAAAACTGGAGCAAATTAATATTTTACAAGAAGTAAATCAAACGTGCATGGTGTTGTGGAGCAGATAACTTCGATACATAAGCACTATTTCAATCCAGTGCTGGTAAATAAAGGCAGTGCACAAAAAAAATGCAAATAGAGTAGAAATGGCACTGCAAAGTATATATAAGAACAACACTGCAGAAAGAAAAGAGTCTATCATGACTCGAGTTTCCAAAATAATATTGACACTTAGAAAAATCAGTTCAGAAATGGAGACAAACCATCTTACAATATTTTTTCCTATCCCACTGGCAAAATTTAGGGAAGTCTAGATTCCATGTAGCCACAAACCTTAACACAGAATTTCAGTCTACCATCAGTGACCTTTTTTGCATGACATCTCTTTGGGGGTATGAAAACCCCATCTATGACAGAATGCACAGAGAAAATAGTCTCTGGTACACTCAGCAATGCTGAAAATAGTCATCACCTGAGATGGAAAAGCTACATCAGAACAGACATAGCTGCAAACAGTGCCCTTCTGGCAGCTTCCTGTTGCACTCCAGTCATGAACCTCCACTGTGAGCTATGGTTTAACACTTTAATTTCCACACTGATTATGATCTGGGCCTTGAAAGGCTGCTACATTCATATCAGTTATGGTAATTTCTCAGAAACATGCATGTTAATTAGTGGAAAAATAATATCCTATGAAAATCAGGGAATACTCTTGCTTTCAGCAGCCCCCCTGCTTCAGTTTAGTAGACTGCCTATTAATGTTCAGAGATGACACTCTCCTTCCTTCCAGTTACTCTCTAACTTCTATTTAGCTCACCTGCCTGCAGTAAGTCCCCAGATAGCTCTGTCCTGAGTAATCTTCAAAATACTGTGGCTTTCAAGACATCTGACAAATTAGACTTTTCCCACTTGGGTTCAAGAAACTGCTGCTGGCCAAAAGCCAGTGTCAATGGGGAATTAATTAGTAGTAGTAGAGTAAATCAAAATGTGTCTTCAGGAGTAAATAGTCACCAAATTATAGCTTTACCTCTCTGCTTTCTTTTCAGCTGGATCACAGCAGTGGCATTCCCCACTGAATTCTCAGCAAAGCATGTGAAGTTGCTTCTGAGGTCATTTTCTGTAACTTCTTTCAAAGTTGCAACATGAAGAAGTGTGTGCCCCTTCAAATCTTTTGCAAGAACACTAGAGAGAAAAAAATGAGTATTTGCATGATAGCTTTGCTGTTCATTTACACAGTTTCCCAATATCTTACATACAAAAAGGGAGGAGCTTGCAACTTCTAAGCATTCACCTTGAACTGTTAATAGTAATGCAGTATTCTGGTTTGGAACCTCCACTTGGTTTGTGCATGGTAAGAAAATACTTTGGTTGGCTTGAAGACTGAAGGGTTTATCCTTAATTGATCTACTCAGCAAAATATTTACTACTTGCCTGGTTTTCAAAACATGGTCCCCTTAATTTCTATAAGATTACTTATAAGGTTTCCTAAGATGTAAAATACTTGCCCAGCAGAAATGCAGATAAATGAAACTTCAAAAAGGAACCCCAAGAGAGAGCTAGTTGAACAAAAAAGTAGTTCAGCCTCTTGCACAGGGGTAAAAAAGCCCAAGGACATGATAAGCAAACAGAATAAGATAGATATAAGGGATAGAAGTATAGGAAATGAAGAGGTAGCTGAGAAATCCCTTCAGGACTGAGTGAAGGATATAGGAAACAGATCTGCGTCTGCAATCACACCAGAACACCCAGGGTTTCTGAGGTTCAGCATTCTCCTTTGAAAGACACAAGTTAAGCATCTCTGGGTCATCTCAAAAGGCATCTCACATCATGCCACTGCAAAATGACAGTATACCATGGCTCTGCCTCTGCTACCTCAAGATACATAGGAGTGAGCATAGGCAAGGATTCAATCGAGGTCTGTTGGAGATGTTTAATTTGTTTGTATTTTAAAAAATAAGCAGAAACTCCACTCATGAAAAAAGCTAAAAAGTTGTTAACAAGAATGAATATTCCAAATCTAAACGTTCTAAAGTTAGGAAAATGAAATTTCCAGTCTACCTCATGAGTATGTGCATGTGTGTGTGTGATATCATCATTCTTTTTTTTTCCTGTATGATTCCTATTATGAACTTAATTTTAGCAGTAACAGTAGAGCTTTTGCCTCCCCCAGTGTACAGGAAGTTTACCCATAAAGTTGACTCAGGGCTGTGTGGTGAAAGACATACTTGCCTGTGTTGCCTCTAGTCTGTGCCCAAGTTGAGCACTGAGTAGGTGAATGAAAACAAGAAGGAAAGGGAAGCGTAATGACTATAGGGGTTGCCCCCAGGTCACAGGAAACCTTTCCCCTACATGTTTCTTCTCTGCAGAGCCTGGTTGATTCTTACCAAGGAGGAGTCCCAAAATTCAGTGTCCTGAAATTCGGTGCTGTAAGTCCTCAGACCTAGTTTGTAACACCCCGATGTCTGAGGTGACATTCAATTCAAAGGCGACTCCTTTCAATGTCACAGCACTGTTTTGCTATCTGATTCATTCCCCACTCAGAAACAGCTTCCAGAGACAGATTGTGTCAATTGCTAGCAAGCACAACAGAGACCCTGCTTTCAAGAACACTTGGAAACAAGAACACTTGAAAAAAACTGATGTGGGGACAGGCAACCAGGAACCCTTCATGTTGAAGCTGTCTATAAGCTAAAGTTTTAAGAAGAGCTAAGATTATGCAGAGTTTGAGTTCTTGATTTTATTGCCATCAATTTGTGCTTCTGTATGTGAAGGTCACATGCCTGTCACTTGCTCATGGACATACACATTACTAGGAGAAAGAAAAGAGCCTTCTAAAGTTTTTTCAATAAAATGTATTCAATAAAGTTGTTATAGAAGGACTTTTACAGTTGCTTGTGGTGGTAGTCACTGGCCTACTGGGGAGGATGAAGGAGGAGGTTCTCACCTTGTTTTCTGATTCAGTTTCTCATTTACATTCTCTTCGTTGTTTCGTTTCCATGTCACCTTCATTGGAGAAACTTTTTCAAATCCAAACTGTACACGGCATTCCAATTCAAGTGGCTTGCCTGGGACAAATGATCACAGAAAAACCATGCCTGCAGAATATTATTCTCTTAAACAGCCGAGAAAGTAAAGTTGGTTTGCTTTATCAAGATCTACCGTTATTTATCAATACCTCATTAAAATATTTTCATTTGTTTTAGGGGAGGAATTGAAACTTACCAACTTCTACTTCGAGGATCAAAACACCATTGGGATACAAAAGGTTTGGTGGATGAATAGTGTTTTTTGCTGCAATTAACAAGAATATCACTAAGTATAAAGTCATTGTCAGTGCAGAAGACAAAAGAAAAAGGTTTAAAATTTAAATTTTCAAGTTTTAGGTGGAATTTAAACACCTAAGTCCAAGGGGATGACAACAAAACTTGTGTAGATACTCAAACACCTGCTATCTTATTTACCCTGAGGTACTGTCCTCTTACATGAGCTGAGAAGGTCAGCAACTAACTAGTCTGCACTTTAAATTATTTAGGATTAAAAAATTAGGAGCCCCCCTTGCAAAACCCCCTGAAGGGTGTAATCCTCATACCAGTTCCCTTTCAAAACCTCTTTTTATATTCAGTGAGCACAAACAAGAGCACATCCACACCCCATTCACAAGCACAGATACTTGTACCAATATAGTCATGTTGTATTCAAAACCCAAGCTGCCAAAGGGCACAGATAATGACACCCACAGGTTGTGCAAAAAAACCCACAACCCTGATATTCTAGGAAAGTCCCATACTGCAGGAAATGGTGCCACATAACACCTTTTTCTTTTTTTTTCTTCTTTTTTCTTTTTTTTTCTTCTTTTTTCTTTTTTTTTCTTCTTTTTTCTTTTTTTTTCTTCTTTTTTCTTTTTTTTTCTTCTTTTTTCTTTTTTTTTGCACCAAGCCACAGCGGGGAAATTTATCACAGAATCAAAGAACAAGCTGAGCTGGAAGAGACCCATAGGACTGAGTCCAACACCCAGCCCCGCATAAAACCATCCCCAAGAGTCACACTCTGTGCCTGAGAGTGGTGTTCAAACACTGCTTAAACTCTGTCAGGCTTGGTGCTGTGACCACTGTCCTGAGGAGCCTCTACCAGTGCCCAACCACCCTCTTTTTTCTAATGTCCAACCTAAACCTCCTCTGACACAACTTCAGGCCATTCCCTCAGGTCCTGCCACTGGTCACCACAGACAACAGAGCAGTGCCTGCTCCTCCTTTCTCCCTCACGTGGAATTTGTAACTGCAAGGAGGTCCCCCCTCAGTCTGCAAGGTTCTGGGGTAGTATAGATGCATATGGCACCTTTTAAGGGTTTTTCTGACTGCACTAGGAAGTGAGGGAAAAGAACTGAGAAGGACAATGTGTCAGCACAAATACAATCAGATTAGAATAAAAGCAGGGCTAGTCCAAGCCTGCCCAGAGGATATTTTGGGAATAAAGCCAGAAGGGGGAGTGAAAGAGCAAGAGGTATTTTAAACCACTACACAATGCTCTCAGAGGTTGGTGAGACATGGCTTCCTGTCCTGATGGGATGGATGCATTTTTCACTTGAATTCTTATAACCAAATGCTTAAAATACCTGGCAAAAAAGGGATCACCTATTCCAGAGAAGTGCTACCCTCATTAGACCATGGAATTTCAAAGGAGTGTTTCTTCACTAGACCATAGAACCAGTTGCCTCACCTGACACATTTCTTTGCTCCCTAAATATTTCTCTCGCTTTCACAGAGTGGCCTACCTTCAACCAGGATGCTGAGAAATAGTCCTGGGCTTTTTTCATACAGAAACAGCCATACTGCATCCATACAGTTCAGGATATAGGATAATTTATACTTTCCTACAAGACCTACTGCTATTACTATTGCATGTTCTAGTTGGTGTCCCAAGATGTCCTCAGAATACTTGGAAGGGGATTTTAATGATTCTGTAGCTAATTCAGTTTATGGGTTTTTCAGAGCAAGACCCTGAACAAAAGACAGAACTAAACATAATAAAGAAAACATACTTTACTTCAGGTGTTTTATTCTGAGTTTTTATATTACTCACCAGTGACTTCTACTGTTACTACTGTTCTCACTGTCCACTTGGTAATGTTGTCAGACAGAGTGTAATCACACACATATTTTCCAGCATCTTTGTCATAGGTTGGATTAAAGTAGATTTCATTCTGCTTAAGCTTTAGGCTTGGTCTGCTTTTCTTGTATTTTATCTGGCGACCATCCTAATGAAAAGAAAAGAATACCAAAGATTTAAAGTATTTTTTCTTGCTGTCATTGCTTATGAAATTATATTTTAATATAGTTGGGCAGGATTTCCATGGCAGAAGGGCTAAACCAAAGTCTTTCTACTGAAGCCCAGAAAGGGATATATTAGGATTCCGAGGACATTTTTCAGTTATACTAAAAAATATGTGAATAACCTTGACTTTTTAAAAATTATTTAAAATTTATGGTTGATGCAAAAATATGAAATCATGGAGCTAATCTAAATTAAACTCCTATTACCAAAGAGCAACAAAAAAGATTACTTTTTTGTTGGACCAACTATTTTTTTATTTCATAAAGAAATAATTCTTAAAACATTTTCCAGTTATTTTATGAGAAGTAAACCATGAGTTTAGATTGTCTGAGATTGAGAACACTGTCACTACTTTTAGAAGATGAAAATGGCCTGGTTTTGAAATCTATTTTGAAAAGAACCCCTATTTTTCAGTTTAATATATTCATATTCCACCAAGAATATGCAAGACCAGCAAGACCAGCAAGAATTTTCCTTAAATCAAGTTCCTGAAAAAATCCAGTAACACAAATGTGAAGAAGCTCCTTAAATTCAGTGGGCTTCAGATCAAGATGTAGGTAAAGATAAACCTCATTTAAATTTTTAAAGCAAATGCAGAGTAACTTTGACTGGATCATAATTCTACTTGATAGAATAAAATAATGTGTATAATACCAGGCAGGAAAATACACAATTTCAAATTTTAATCATTTTCCTCTGCTCCTTTATACTGGTTTGAATGCTGTATTACCATTCTTACAAGCACTGTGTCAGTAGTGGTTCAGTGGCATAGTGTTTCATTACAAACAGGAGTCTTGGAAAGAACAATTTGAAACATTATTCTTAAAATAATTTTGTGTCTAACAAAGACAGTTTTTCTTTGGTATATTGGATATTTTCTAAATTTGAAATGTCAAAACAAAACTTAAAATGTTACATTTCAGTCATGTCAGTTTTGTAAAAACCTATTTTAATGCTCAATTACTTCGATTTCTTAGCTGAAGAGAAAGCATTTCTTGGCTTCTATTTCATATAATATTTTGGATGTGGCAAATTTCTTCAAAACTTTTCCTTAAAAACTTGATATATATCAGTTCAAGATTCTACTTTTAGGTTGAATTTCTCAGGCTGCATTGCCTGCCAAAGAAGAGTTCAAGAACTATGGCACATGGACATTAACTAGACCTGAAGCTCCACCTCCACTCAGCTGTTTTCAATACTCAAGAGACTGAGTCTTACCTTGTACCATTTCACATCTGGCATTTTTGTGTGGCTGTAACATTTTGTCCCAGGACAGGTTATTGAATTCCCACTGCCAGCAAGCAGATATAGCATATTTGTGTCATAACCTGAACATTTTGCTGCCTCCTTTGTTTGAACATCCAAGACAATTTTGAGACATGGGATGTTTCCCCTGAGTGACATACAAAAAACCAAAAAAAGAACAAACGAAAAGTTAAACATTTAATACACAAACCAAACCAAAACATTGATTATCCCATAGAAATAGAAACCTTTTGCTCCTTTACTCCATTACTTACTCTTTAGCTCCATTACTTACCTTATCTTACAGATGTACACTCCAGAAGCACTGTCCCTTATTGGTTTAAACCAAAGTGCATCCCCTTGGAAAGTCAGGTTTGAGTTTTCCTTGATAGCCTTCAATGTCTCTTTATCATTCTGATGCCAGAACCATTTCACCTGATGTTGATTTAGAAGTGAGTTGTTATAAATGTTGCTAGCATCTCTATCTGGTAAAGCACACTGTAGAACAAACTCCTCATCATTAATTGCACGATACCATATTTGAGGTTGAACATGGGAACATCCTGAAAAGCAGGACAGTAAGATATCAGTACCATATGAAAGAATACAGTGTCATGGTGAAAAAAATTAAAAATAAAAATTAGGAACAGTACAAAAATAGAATCTTACCTATCTTGTGATGAATATTTCTTTATGTGATCAGAAGATGGACTAATAAAAAATAGGTTTTCTTAAATATGTAATTTGCCAATGTTCTTGAAAATTTATTCAAAGGTTTCCAAAGGTTTATTAGGCCTGTTTTCAAAAGCTTAATGTGAAGAGGTTTTGTGATGTGTAGACTTTTGCATAAGTGCTAACCTGTTAAACCTCAAGTCTATGGAAAAGCAGATCTTCTCAATCTCCTCATATTAATGGAGAAGGGACTGACATAAGCCTGAGGAAGCAGAACCTGCCCACCACATGTTCTATTTAAGGTGAGATTGACAAATATTGTTGTCTCTCTGCTTTTAAATATTTATCCACCTATGTTTCAGTAACTGTCCCTAAAATTACACTTTTGTTTTTTTATTCTGAAAGGCGTGGTCAGCCATCCTAATGCCCCTCCTGCCAGTCAGGCTGTCATGACCTTTGAAGGTATGGCAGGATTTCACCCCAGCAGAAGGGAGGTCATGAAATCTGTTCCTCACCTGCCCACCTGGGAAAACTCTTTACAGTTTCATTTTCTCTCTGCACACTAAATTGGATCAAGCTCCTCCAGATATATTGTGTGTGCAGAAGACTTTGATAAATCAGTCTATTTCTGCTTTTGTCTTCCTTCTCCCCAGTCCCTGCCTCACTAGACCAGATGCTGGAGACCTAAGCCACAGAAGCAATTAATTTCTTCCATTTGGGCCTCAGAGATTCTCCTTTACATTTATCTTTTTCATCAGGGAACTAATTTTTGAGTCAAATTTAGGGTAGATTGTATTACCAATACACCAGAAGCTTGCAGAAAGGCTATTTGTCTGACACAAGCATGGACATGTGTAGGAAAAACTCACAGAAGCAAGGAAAAATGAAGATTTCCTTTTCTAAGTTTTCAGAAAGCACCACAAACATGAAACATTACTGGAGCAGATTCTTACCTGGCAAGTAAATCTCTCCAACTTCTACTCCACTGACGAAAAATGTTAGTATCCAGCACAAAGTGAGTATTATTTTCTTAATCAATTTTGGTTGGTATTCTGATACATTTTCTTTAAGAATCATCTTGCTTTCTGTAAAAGAAGAAAACAGAGTTTTTTGTAAATAAGAATCCAATAAAATAGATAATTGCATATTTCATTGTGTACCTCTATAAAGCTTTGCAAACACAATTTCCTGCAAATTGTGTTTTTTAAAAATGGGGTTTGCAGCACTTTTCCTGCTCACACTATTTCACAGAAATACAGGATGGATAATACTCAAGAACATGTAACAGTCTCTAAATACACCTTGCATAGAATTGCTTACAGATGGATTTCCATCTGTAAGCAATGCAGAACTTCACCTCTGGAGCAATGCAGAACTCCACCTCTGGAGTGGAAATGCAGATCCTTCTTCCTTTGATAGAAGCATGTTCTCTATGATGAGAGGTAAGATACCAAATATCATCAGCCTTCAGCTAATGATGCCTATCAGCAACAGACTGGGACAGGCATAAATGGCACTGAAAATCCATGGAGCACTGTTGTAGCTTGAAGGTCAACAGGCCCAGAGTGAGTTGATTGGATTCCTTTGGGATAAAACCAAATCTGAAGATGTGCTGCAGCTGCAAATGGCATTGAGCCCATGAGACTGGAGAACAATGCAGAAGTAAAGCCCCCAAAGCATGTCCTGTGTGGTCTTTGGTTCTCTCTTTCACCCAAGAGACTTCCTCCTAGCAGGCTTTGTTACCAGCCAAAATGGGCATACTTAGGATGTCTGCTAGGGCCAACAACCTAAAACCCCTGCTGTTCCTTCGTGGTTTACCTGGGTGTGCAGCATCAGGCCTTACTTTTGCACTACAATGCTGTGCTGCACTGCTTGAACAACCATGGTAGAGCCCTGCTGAGCAGGGTAACACCCACACCACCAGAAGGGACCAGCTCTGTGGGCTGCCCTCTGTAAACTGAGACTGGGAACACCCAGGGATTTGGAGCAGGTCCACAAAGCACTCAGATGCATCCAGACCCCTATATGACAGTACCCTGTACAAGGTGAAACCCCAAACCATATTGTTGTGTTTTCCCTCTTCTACTAAGAAGTCTGATCTGGATCCCATAGCCTTCTCAGCTGCAGGCTGGCCAGTGTGCATATTCAACAGCCATGGCTTAATTTGGGTATTTAGTAAGGACATATCCTATGCCCATGACTGGCATGTGTGGAGTGCCTGGTTCAGGAGTAAAGGGTATGTACTTTGCTGCCATTCAATTTGCTCAGCTGTGCATTGTGCGACAGACCCCTCAATGGGTTTTTTCTTTCCTTTGGCCACAGAGTGACTCTGTGTTTACAGCACTGTCAGAGAAGCACTGAGTCAGCCCCAGGGAAATCAGAGAGGCTGGGCAAAGGCCCTTGTCTGGTGGCACCTCATGCAAATCAGACACTACTCATACTGGTTAGCATCAACAGCGTGTCCTGTGCACACTGAGCTAGAGAGAGAGCTGATGAGAGCTCCCACGCTGCACTTTTCCAGGCAGCTGTTTTGTGTAGAGGGGAGCACTTTTAGTCACCATTCTCTTCAGAATGTCTCTATTCCTTGCAAGTAAATGGAATGATCTATTTTTGTGCTCAGAGGTCACAGGAAGTAAGTTAACTCATTTGTCTAACACCACTCTGGTGGTTTGTCACAGCTTGGCTGCCAACTGTCATCACCTCACATATCTTTTAAAATCCTCCTGAAATTCCAAGCCTCTATGTATGTCTGAATAAAGTGATTTTGCTACCATCACTGGGAAAAATCTCTCCGTAAGTTTATCCAACCTTTTTATCCACTGCAAAAAGGTAAATCTGGGTTTATGACACCTGTGAAGACCTTGCTCAAGGCATGCATTGAGGCTGCATCTCTAGCCATGTTAATTCTGTATGAAACCAAGAATGTTGTTTTGAGTTATGTCATCCAAGAGCTCACATGGCAAAGGCATGCTGGTGCCCGTAGCAATCAAGACCCAAGGGTCTTTTGTGTGGTTCAATGCTGTTGTCCCTTGGACAGGTGAGCAGATGTTGCTGCTGTCTAAAGCAGAGGAGCAAGCACTGATCTCTTCCTTCTCATGACCAGTGACATGACTCAAGGAGACAGCATGAAGCTGTGTCGGGGAAGTTCTGGTAAAATATCAGGAAATTGTTCTTTACCCAGACACTGAAACAGGGTACCCAGGGAAGTGGTCACAGCACCAGCCTGACAGAGTTCAAGAAGTGTTCAGATAACACTCTCAGGCTCATGGTGTGATTCTTGGGGTGTCCTGTGCAGGGGCAGCAGTTAGACTCAATGATCCTGTTGGGTCCCTTCCAACTCAGCTTATTCTATGATTTTATGATCTGTTTCTCTGTCCTCTGCATTCCACGCTCCCTTGACCCAAGGCAAAAGGTCCAGTCTTTCTCCTGTGACAGCTCTGGTCCTTCTTGGTGACTCATTAAGCTGTTAAGCCACCAGAAGCTATTTGAAGAGTGCCTGGTCTGGCACAAGATAAGCAGTGGAAGTGTTTATTTCCCAGCTTCCCATTTGTGTGCCCTGGGGACATACAGGGCACATGAAGTGAAACTACATGAAGTGACTGTTTACAAAGCATTAAATAGAGCCAGTGACGTATAATCTCTTTGCTCTGCAACTTGCTGCCATACTAATGATATCTTCTTTAAGCCCCAAGAGGTCACCACAAATGGGAAAGAAGTGCCAGAGGGAAGGCTGACTAGTAAATGTTACAGCTTTGGTTAACAATCTTTTTCATTTTTTTGTTGTCTTTAGCTAGGGATGGGAAAATACACCACTGATGTCTTTGGGATTTTTTTGTTGGGTTTTGTTGGGTTTTTTGAGTTTTTTTGCTAACTGATAACATTTTTATTAGAGAATCTTATAATATTTGCATTTTTATAGTGTTTAAAAGGTATGGTAGATGTGAAATTATTAATTGTTGTCTTGCAAGTGTGCTTGACAGGAACAGGGAAATTCACAGCAGAAGCAGACAGCAATCAACATTCAGGTGTACTTGCACTGCAGGTGGACTCAGGTGATTCAGTGACTCAGTTTACTCAAGGACTCATTTTTTTATCAGTATCTACCAGAGAAAGAAGTATCTACCAGGCAACTTATTATCAAAAATCTCTTTACCTTCTCCTGCCGTGTACACAGCCATATTATCATATCCTTGGTCTAGGGATTTAGGGCGCCACTTAGCTGGAAATATCATATATACAAAGAAACTAATGTGGTCTTCACATAATTTCCTGTGCTAAGAAAATGGAAGTGAAAAATAGGATTTGTATTATATTGCCTATGCTTTAACTCCTAAAGGACTGTTGGAAGCAAAGAGTAAATTTCTATTTCATAGAGTTTTCACAGTATCGCAGAATAAGCTGAGTTGGAAGGGACCTATAAGGATCATCGAGTCCAACTCCCAGCCCTTTTTTGAGCTCTGTCATGCATGGTCCTGTGACCACTTCCCTGGGAAGCCCATTTCAGTGCCTAGCCACCCTCTGGGGGAAGAACCTTTTTATAAGATCCAGCCCAAACCTCTCCTGACACAACTTCAAGCCATTCCGCTGGGTCCTGTCACTGGTCAACACCCGGGCTCAGAGATCAATTGTACACTGTCATGAGGTCTCTTTTCAGCCTCTTCTGCTTCAGCTTTTTACATAAGATATAAGCAAAAAAATCAAAATCAGTTTCTTGAGAGCTGTGCCAAGTTTCATGCTATCTCTGAAGTCTAGTAAGGAGTGGCATACCACAATCTTACCATCATACAATTCTGATGCGGATGAAAGTCACCATCAAAACTATCAATTCCTGTTTGTATTCAACTTATATCGATGCAAAGGCAAGCATAATCTGATTCTAGGACTAAGATTAGTAATAGCCACACAGGAGATGAAAAAAGCTTTACCATGTCTGCAAAATGGTAAAGAATATTTAATGAAGCTACTTACTAAGACACTACTGTTTGTCTGACCAAGCAGTTAAAGCAAATTTACTTTAAAAATGCACATTCAAAGGCAATAAAATGAACTCACCTTCAAGCAGTCAGGGTAAGGAGGGCTAAAATTCGAAGCTAAAACATATAATTAAAATAATTATCTCAAAATCTTACTTGCACATCCTACATAACATGATAAGAGTTGTGGTTAGTTCTAGCTGTGCACTGTGTTGAGTCTGTTTCCTTTACAGGAATTTCCTCTACCTCACTGTCATCATCCCTTCCTTTCTCAGTTTAGTTGCAATAGGTTGAAAATTGCCGGGTCACTTTCTTGTAAAAGGAACAGGGGAAACACCTCTTAGTAAGAGATCAAAGCCTCTTGGGTTCTAAAATCTTCTATTTGCATTGTGTGCAAAAATGTGTTGGATTATTTAGTGTGCTTCATTTCAGAAGGGTAATGTTTCCTTTATTTCTTTTTCCATATGCTGCTTTTAGACAGTTCACAAAAATCTGTAATATCTGAAATCTACAAGATTATTCCAATACAGAATAATATTCACAGTAATTATCGAGTTCTCCTGACCATTAACATCCCCAGGTACCTTCCACACCCACGGTAAGTGGGTGCTATAAGGGGGCACTGTTACCTCCTATCTGTGTCCTCCCAGCTCAGCCTCACTAGTTACCCAAACACAGCCTTGGAAGAGAGGGAAGAGAAGCCCTGATGAACCTGAGCCATCTGTGACTTGCCCCCCTTGGATCTGCTAGGAAGGCAGAGCACTTCAGCATACACAGTCCAGCCCCTCTTTCAGACTTCCTGCTTGGATGCAAAACCCATAAAGGACAGACTGCACAATGACCCAAACTACATAAAAGCAACTGAGACCACTTTGCCATCAATTCAGATCCCTATGATCCCTATTCCAATAGAGGATATGCAAATATTTGTCCATCAGTTTGTACCAGAGTTATTTCAAAAACAGTAGGACTTGTTTTTCTTTTCTTGTGTGAAGTTCTCTATCTTTACTGCAAATTGCGTCAATCACTCTATTTCCACAAGAAGGTAAAAAAGGCTGTTTGTTGCGTGACAGGGGATTTCAATATTGCCTTTGTTTATGCACACATTCCTTTATGCAATGATCAGTATTAATGCTTCATTCTGTTGAGTTCTGAGAATTTAGAGATCAAGGATTTGTATTCTCAGCTTCTACCACGTTTTTAACTCTCTGCTTATTGCAGACCTGAGACAATTGATGATCAACCTTGGTGATTGTCTCCCAGACTATATTCAATGTTTTGCCTCATTGCAAAATATGTTTGATTTATAAATTACAAAAGGCTCAAATTTATCTCTAGAAATGTCAGTATAAAGAATTAAACTTTTGAAAGTGTCCTGTCCGACTGGAAAAAAAAAAAGAAAAAAAAAAGGCACTTTTGTTCCCTCTTCAATTAAAGGAATTACAGAGTGCAACAGCTGAAGCCAAAGCTCTTCTTATTTCATACTCAGATTACCAGGGAAAAATGGTTCTTTCACAGAGATGCTTCTTAAAGACGTAAAATACACTTCATTCATTTTAAGTATAAAATGTCATAGTGTCCAAGTAATAAGTCTTACCACAATCAAAAAATCAAGCATAACAGTACAACTATTATATCAGAAATATATTTTAGAAATATTACAGAAGCCCCAGTCACAAAGAGTTTTGAAAGCCATACTACCAGAAGTTTGAGTAGTATATCATACTGGTTACCGCACTGGATGAAAATCTTGTCTATAACACTAAATATTTGGATAAGCCTCTGCTCCAATTCACCCCTTTTTCTTCTGTAAAAGTAATATAGACGCTGAAAAAGCAGTCTCACACACTTGCACTTCCAAGGTTCATATTTATCTTTGCTAGGCAAAGCGTAAAGTGCATAAAGAAGAGGGTAAAGGACCACTCCAGAATATCCTCCCTGCTTCCTCCCTCCCCCCATCCCCTCCTCCCCTTTACTCATTTACCACCACCCCCCCCACCC
>VXBB01002217.1:483852-577491 GCA_013399915.1 Illadopsis cleaveri
TTTGCTAAAAATTTAGCACATTTTATGCTATATCTCCAGAAAATTGTACCTCTCTACCCCTGTGGAAAGTCAGGTTTGGGGGCTTTATCTTGCCTTGTCCATGTCACTTATGCTCAAGTGGGAAAAATGTACCATCTCTGTGTGTGCAGGGTAGTCTTATAGTGCTGAGAGGATTAAGGTTTTTTACTATTCTGTTACTATTCTGGCACTCAATCTTCTCGACAGATTTACACATCACCTCCTCCATTGCCCAGCTACGTTTAACACCTAGTGGGTAAGAAAATTTCCACTCCGATTATCTTCTACACTGAGTCAGTGGAGCTGGTCTGCTGTTGCAGGAGGTGTCTGAACAGTATCTAAGCATGGACTTCTGTCCATTTGGTTCTAGTTTATGCACTCAGTGAAATGACACACAGTCATGGGTGGCATCTGGAGCTTGTGGGTGACTCTCTGGGAAATAAAGGAAGGTGGTGTTACCATCAAGCTGCACTACAGTGAATTCTGCCTTGGGCATCAGGGACTAACGTCTAGAGCCACAGAGGTACTTTGAATATACTAGTAACTGAATAGCCACATGCCAACAGAGAAAGAGCAAAGCAAATTCTCACCATGTAAGCCTTTCAAAACTTTTAACTCTCACAATTCTTAGCAGTTAATTAAAAAAGATTGTCTAGCATCTCAAATTCCATGACAATTCCTTCTTGCCTTCCTTGATAGTCCAGCCTGCTTACTGCAAGCCAAGAAACATAGACCTGACAGGGATGACTACTGCTGAATTTTTGGTTTTCTTTCAGAAACTTACTGTACTGCAGCTTAAAATTAGGTCAGAGTAGTTTCTCCCTTGCTCTCACAGGAGACCTTACTCTTATAGTGGCTTTAATGCCCATTACACATTTATTCAAGGACACATCTTTGTATGCATATCATTCCTTAGCTTAAACAGCTCTTCATTCTAGTGCTTTTCTTTTTCTGTATGCATTTGGTGACAATGCTCCTATTCCTTTCCCTGGTCATTTTTACCAACCTAGCAATTAAATTCTTCTAGGATCTCTTTTCATGGTTCCCCTGCTGATCCTCATGGCTCTGCCTCACAGGAATCAAGGTCTTGATTCATTGGAAGAAATTCATTGGTATTTGTCTTTCCTTCATCATGCTGGAAGCTGGGGACACTCCTGAGAATGTCACAAGTTTTCATTTCCAGAGTATGAGTTCCTTTCTTGTAGATGAATTTTTGTTGCTGGTCCATAAAGGCAGTACCTGCCTTATGTATTACATAAATAAATATGCTTAAGGTACTGTTTATCAAGCTAATATGAACAAATAGAGACATTGCTGTCACAGTTGAGAGCTAAATATTTATTTTTAAGTCTCTGGAAAAGCCTGAATCCATAAATGAGGTCTCGTAGTGAAGTCCTCAAGAGATCTTTTGCTAGTGATATTCAGATAATTACTAGTAACTGCTGCCAGCTCTTCAAGACTAGACACAGTCACTTCTGAATTTGCCCAGCTGTTTCTAAAAAGTTGGATTTATACAGCATTGCAAGTAGTTTTGGAACCTCTTATGGAGCAACATTCCTTCACTATAGTCAAAACCCCTAACATAGCTACAATTTCCCTGCAATTAATAGAAAAGAGTTTTGTAGCCATATAGTAGAATGAGGTCTCCAGTGATTCTCCACACCACGAAATTGGCTTAGTCCTGGTAGTGTTCGAAAACAATAGAGCAATAACCCATAAATATATTTGATTATCTTTTAGAAGTACCTTAAGGCATCAATGTATTGAACTCTATTATTTTTGTATTTGATAGATTACAAACAATAAATACATTACACTGGACTGTCTTGCTGATGTACACACTATTTCTCACCCATAGAGGCCAGATGGAAGATCAAACAATAAGAGACAAAACCCTGTGATGACTTTTTTATATATTTAGCTGACAAAACAACCAAAAAATTACTATTGTGGCCTATTTGCAGCTGCTTTCACTGAAATTCAGAAAATTTGGTTTGCTGAACTACAGGAAGCTATAAGTTGTGGATACTGCAGAAAACTTGGTAACTGCTGCTTCACTCAGATACCCCATCTAATTTTTGTTCAGAAAATTATTTCCCAAAAGTGCAATCAGATTTTCTTTTTCAAAATACTGAATGCTTTTCAAGTACATCACAAACATCTCATTAGGAAAGGCAACATTTCAAACATTCTTAAAGTTTGCAAGCCAGACCACAGTTGTCTCTAAAAAGAGTTCAACTTTTGTTTTACTTTCTCTGAGAAATCAAGATAGAGAAGGACAACTTCAATATATAACCACAGTTCTAGAGTAACCTTCCAGGCCAGACACACATGTCTATCTTCAAAATGGTTTATGTCTATTTTCTAACCATTTTTAATTCCCTGAGAAATCAATCTACCAAATTCTGGATGTGACACATAAAATTCTGGACTATTTTGCATAAATCAGCTAGGTACTCCCTTAACGTCTGAGATGTCCAGTGAACACTAACCTTGCCCTGCACACACAGGAGTTGTGTTCCCAGAATCTGTTGGAGCATTCTAACTGGTGCTTTCTTTTTTTGTGACTGCTGACTGCAACTGCTATGTTTAACTTCCAGTTAAGTAAACACACTGGTAGCAACTTGCTTCTACAGGCATCATGAGTTGCTCTGCAACAGAACCAGCAAATCTTAAGGTTCCCTCTGTACAGCCCTTCTGCAAATCTCCTGGTTTCATTACAATCTGGAGAGTGATGGAATTGATAGGATTTGTCCTCATGATTTGATTTGGAGTGACACAGTTGCTTAGGAGGGGGAGTTTACTCCTGTTTCACAAGTTCTACCTCTCCAGTGTCTCTCAAGAATGCAGATGTTCATGAAGGAACAGAAGTACTTATGGGAGGAAAAAACCCGTTAATTGACAAGCCTTATGCAGTTATCAGCCCTTATACAGTACAACCCTACAGCAATGCTATTATATACAATACTCCTAATTCTTCCTATATTTATGTTACAATTATCAATAGACAAGAAGAGTTCTTTGATACTGTTTTGCTTCCAGTCTGTATTGTGTCTGGTGAAAAGTGGTCAACCAGCAACATTAAAAAAATGCAGACACAGACCATGTTCTCACAGCCAGTTACTATGTTATAGTACATCAAAAGAGAGACAAGAAATTTCAAGACCAGTTGCTTGCAACAGCTGCCTCCTTAATGATCCTATCTGTGTCCTCCACAGGGAAATTACATCTTTCAATAGCTTTTTTGGATTTGGCTTCAATCTTCCTAAATTACAAATGAGACATTCACTGCTTTGGTCTAACCACATTTGCTTTTCTTGCATTTTTTTCTTCATACCCTAGGCTTGATTTTTGACACTTACTTGTGGTGGTGCCTCTCTCCCCCCAACCCCTCAGGTCACATGATGAGCTGAGAAATGTTCAATAGGCCTCAGCCTTGAACTGCACCTGGATGGAGCTCTCTTGATAAAGTTGCCAACCCAAACTGTGGCCAGGATGGAAAATTACTGTGACTAAAGTCCACTCTCTTGCAACCCTATAAACAGCAGTCCTAAGTAGGGCCCTTTGAGCTCTCCAGGACCACAGTGGCCTGCAACCAGCATCCTCCCACTCAATGCCAGTGAACTCTCAACTTTGCCATACTTGGAGGATCACCAGACAACAACAGATCCTGGGCTGCCACCCTCACTGCTCGAGGCTCAACCCTTTGTCCATTGAGAAGATGCAAAATCATCTGATGGGAGCACTTCCCTGAATTCGAGGGACATTTTTCATGGGTATACCTGATATATTCTTCTCTATTCTTCAGCATGCATGCGAGTGTGAACATGCTATAGCAAATGAACTATGAATGTTGCTCTTCTAAAAGACTTGAATTTGTAAACTAGGCCTGGAAATCAGTTGCTGTTGTGCTATAGCAAACTCTGTATTAATCCTTTGTTAAATTGTTTAAGTTAAGCTATTGATTAAGTGCTGTTAAGTGCTGTTAAACCTTTAGGCCTAAAGTGTTGGTCAAGACTGGCTCAATTTAGCTGTGGCTCCAAACCTTGTGCCTAAATTGGAGGGTCTTCCTTATTTTTTTTTATCCTTACCTTTTCCTACCTTCTTTTCTTCCCCCACTCCTCCTCCAGCCTCCTCATCAATAATTTTTGAGTTGACATTGGGGTTAGATTGATTGATTTTAGGTTTTAGTCTGATTTTCGTCTGTGTGCTTTAGCCATCTAGTAGCTAGTAGAGTGAACCTTACCAATGAATTTTTTCCCCCTTTCACTTTTGTATTAAATCTGCTTTTGCCAATACATGTCAGCAATTCTGTAAGCGACCTTAAAACACTCATTCATGATATTACTTCTGTCTAGCTGCAGCAAAAATGGAAGCCACAGATGTGGAGAAGAAATATAGTTTTATTAAGTGCAAAAGTGAACAAACCTCACAGTATAAATCACTGAAATGACCCATTACCTCAAACCAACTATCATGTAAATTCACTTATACATTGACATATACATCATCAGGCAAATCATCGCAACTACAGCCTATAAAAGTAATATTAGCAGTTCCTTTTCTCTATTGACTGGCTAACAAAAAAGCAGGCATTTCCAAGATCTGGTAAATGTCAGTAATTCAAGATATAAGAGCAATAAGAACAACATCTGACATAAGTATGAGTAAGCGTATCCTTCATTTCCCTTGTCTCCCTTTAGCACTGCATCATGGGCAGTGAGGATCATCTATAAAGTGACTGTGTCCTGATACCTTTGTGTGCAAAATACTTCCCCTTTCACAGTTGCTGAGTCATTCAACATGCATCTGCTTTGCTGGCAAACAACTTGAGTTAATGCCATTTACCTTTCAACCTTCCTTATGTATAATCCTCTGTCATCCTGTAAAATCTCAGGGCAGTCAAATTCTGTATGGTGTCACAGGCTTTAGGGTACATCTTCATGAGGTGTAACAGGTATATGCAGTCACATTTTCTCTCCAAGCTGAAGTGAGAGGGCATCCATGGCAAATTCAATTCCAATTTATAGTAGCTGATTCTCATAGAGGATTGGCTTGGTCCAGGACTATTAACAAACCATGTGCACTATCCATAGTCACATGTGTAGTAAAACGCATTTGACCTTTAATTTGTTAGGCATTACATTGATGACAGTATATGAAAAACTATGTGGCTAAGGAGAAAGTTTAATACCTCAGTTAAGTATTAGGAAAGTTACTAACATTTCTGTAAGATATTTGGCCAGGAAATGGATGTGCCTAGTATGGCTGATGGCATTTCTGTGCTAACAGAGAATGTTAAAAATTTTCTGTGACTAGAAAACATGGGAAACACTGGTAGAGAAGAACTTAACATTGTGAAAGATTTGAGATTTGGAAATGTAAAGGCACACATCTTCAGAGGAGAAATCCTCTTCAGTAAAAGGTTACACCTGAGAATGGCTTTTGCCTATGAACCACATTTACATAGTAGCTCTTTAGTTGTCTGAAAGAAAGGAGACCTCCTAGAGCTGATCTGAAGGTCACTACACATATTTGCCTTATTCCTGTGCTCCTTTCCATCTACCTGTTAACCTGTCAACAGTGTTGTCTCCATTTTGGAATCTATACTTAGCCTTTTCTTTTACCTAAACATCCTCCAGAAACTATGCATGATTAAAGGACATTTGACAAACAACGTTTCATTCCCATGAATCTTGAGACATTGTCATGACACCCAACACTCCAACTGTGTTTTCAAGTGCACTGAGAAGGTAATGGAGCTCCTTCACCTGTGTGAATTGTCAGTGTAAAAGAGATGCCTCCTCAAAACCAGCATTAATGGCATGCAAGACAATGACAAGAGTGGGCAGAGGCTTGATGATCTCCTAGCAACCTGACAAAAGATCTTCCAAAATTATTCTCCCTTGGCTTCTCCCCACTGATGCTAAGAGGCAATATGGTTCCATTTTATCCAGGAATTCATGTCAGATTGGTATGTTCTGTCAGGCAGCTAATAATAAGAGAGGATTAGCATAGTTTTGAATAGCACTACTAACTTTGTTTTAAAAAATAATATTAAGACGAGTTCCAAAGGATTAGGAGTGTACATGCACACCAAAGATCTCATTTTCACCTAAATCCCCTACATGCAACAGCTGAAGGCTGCTCGGAGTGTAACAGAATCACAGAATCACAGAATGGGTCAGGTTGGAAAGGACCAGAGTGGGACATCTTGTCTGACCTCCTGCTCAAGCAGGGTCATCCCAGAGCACATGGCACAGGATTGTGTCCAGCCAGTTTCTGAATATCTCTAGTGAGAGAGACTCCACAGCCACTCTGGGCAATTGGTTCCAGTGTGGTATCAGCATCCATGAACAAAATATCATTATTTCTATCCCAGCCCCCTCTTCTCCCTGTCAAAATGAGCATTTACAATCTTCTCAAAGAAAGAAGATGTAAACAGTCTTTACCATTCCTTCAAATGATCCCCAGTTGTAGACCGTGTACAGCTCAGTAGTAAATACTGTTAAATCATCCAAAACTACCCTACTCTTTCTAACCTCTCTTTTCTCTGTTGGTTTGGGGTTTTTTTCTACTTGATATTGCCCAAAGCCTGCATGCCAAACTCTTTAAGGCAGGAGCTGTTTGGGTCTACTTACAATCGGAATCCTTAGAAAACAGCCAAACACAAAACAAAGAGCATCTAAATAATAGTGAGAGATTGCAAGTACTGATTTATTTATTGAAGAGCTTAAAAAGTATATGCAAGTAAAACTAGTATCATTCTACATCACTGAAAACCGTGAAATAAAAATGTTTTCCACTGTGCTTCATGCTATGTAGTAAGTCCTAAGCAGAATGAAACTTCTGCTCCTTGTGCAGATTGCTGAGAAAAACTTCTCTGGGATAGGATTTAGCAATTGGGGTTAACAGCATCCTGCCCACTACAGAAACTTCTGCATTCTTCCCTGATCTCACAGCTGGCCTCTTAATCAACATTATTTTCCAAAATAGTAGTTTATGTAATTCTATTAGTTAGCAAAACATACAGTTTTCTGCTACATCTTCTGTCTCCAGAACTGTTATACAATTGCATTAAAGTCACAGCCCTCAGTCCAGGGTTGAGCAGCTTCTGAGCCCAAATCAAGATTATTATAGTGCCCTTTGGTCTGTATCTTGATAGGCTTTGCTGGCATCAGGTACCGAAGGTTCTTCCAAAACCTGGAATTCACAGGAAGAGATTTATCTTTTTTCCACTTCACCACCCTCTTTGATGGTAAAAGTGACAATGATTCTGGCAAGAAATCGTAGTCACTTATAGGCATAAATTCAATTAATATGATCTCAGTTTTTCTTTCAACTAGAGCTTTATGCAGTCCACTTTCCAGTTCGTATATGGCTCTGTCAGAAATGTAGTTCTGGCTCAGTATAATGATTAATCTTCTGCTTTTATCAATCAATGAGTGGATATCATCAACAATCGCTGCAAATTAAAGATAAATTTATTGTCATATTAAATTGAAAGGATAGGCACCGAATCAGCTTACCTTTTAAATTCACGTATGTACCAAAAATCTCCCTCGTATAAAGTGACAGCATGTAAGCATCCTGTCCTTATGAAGAGATTATTATGTATTAAAGACTAAGAGTCTCAAAAAATTAACTCAGGTAAGGTCAAAGCTTGTTCTCTAGAGCAGACATAAACCTACTTATAATCTCCATCTACCCTAGACTGCTGTCTGGCAGCAGTCACATGGACAGAAGGTGACAGCAAAATTAACTTACCCCCTACCACACATCTCTTTGCTCTTTCTTAATAGATGCCACTGGAGTGATTCCACAGAAAGGCACAAACAGCAATCTCTCTCCAAGTATTCTGTAACCCTGGGGTTACACCTTCCTTTATGACACCAAACACTCAAACCTATTTCCAGTAATCCAGGGTTGAGAAGACCAGCATGTGATGACAGAAGGAGTTCCAGCTGTGTTTTAGATTGATGGCTTTTGGCACAAAAACTGATGAATGAAAGTGAATGGTGATACCCTTTAAATATCAAATTGAATTTTCATACACAGCTTCCAGTGCTTGTTTTAACACCATGGGACAAAATCTACACAAACCAGAGATCTAGAAAACATGACTTGTAGAGAAAGGCAAAGCAAACTGCAGAACTAACCTAATGAGGAGGAAACTGAGGGTAAAAGGAGGCTGACAAGGGTATTACAACACCAAAGGCTCCTGTACATTGTTCACAATAGATCAGACCAGAGAAAGGGAAATAAGCTAACACTACTGAAAGGATCAGACTACACACTTCAGGAAACAATTTTTTAATACTTAAAGAAAGAGAATAGGTAAGAAAAAGGGCTTGGAAGAGCTGTGCCTCATCTCAGAATAGAAAAATTTGCCAGGAATGGATATAAAAAGACAATATCCTGCTTAGTGAAGGAGGCTGACTGACCTTACTGTTCTGTGGTTTGAACAATGAAATTCTACTCCTCAGCTGGATCTTTGGACTGAAAAGAAACTCATAGTACCTTTTATCCAACCAAAAGGCAGATGCCAGATACATCCATAGGCCAAACAAAATTCTGTTTCTTGTTTCTATTTAGTTATGGCACCCATTTCATTCAGAAAATGGTTTCAATCACCACACAGAAGATATAGGAAGCATACAAGTTACCTAAGAATAACTAGTACCAGGGTCACCATCTGCCCTGTGCAGTAAATGTGAGTTCATTCATTGGCCCTCAGCAAAAGCAGAGCAAAAGCATTATTACTGTGAAAGATCTGATATCTTCTGTATCCTCACCTTAAACTTCTCAATGCTTGCTCTTTGACCTTTTCATTTCGGTTCTTTGTAATTAATGATGTTAGTAATTAGTAATATATGTTTGCATGTGTGTGTAAGTGTATATGAATTCATAAATGTAACTATAAAACATGTAAAATGTTTGCAACCAAACTTTGCATGCACGCAGTCCAGATTAAAAGAAAATTGTATCTTTTCAATGCACAACATGTGACAGAATTCCTTCTAATTATAGACTTTTACCTTTGTGTGAAAACGATGAGCCTATTAAATGACAAGGATAATCACTGCACTTACCTCCTCCAGGGAATACATCCCTTTCAAATATACATAACTTGTACCCAAAGTTTTCTTCTAACATCATGGGCAATATCTTCAAAGCAAATTCTCTCTCTTCTTCAATAGGAGGAACACAGTCTTTCAGGTAAGAGACAAATGCATCATATTCTTTTCCATCTGAAAATAAATCAACAATTGTTGTCTTGTTATCAACCATTAGAAATCCAGTATCTGATTCACCAGTCTGGTGTTCAAACTTAGTGTCTCAATAGTAACGCATCTATAAACCCCTGATCTTTCTTCTGAAGACTCTGAACAGTCTTCAAACACTCTTCATCAGATTCAAAAAATGTTCTGAAGAAATCCTAGCCTGATACAAAAAATTCTGATTAAGTTTGGAAAATACTTGAAAATATTTTCTTTCTACATTAAAGTGCTTTTTAAATAAAATTACATTAATTTAACCAATTAATGTCACATCTGTGAAGATCAAGATACGAAGGGAAGCAAAAAATGTGTCTGTAACCTGAAAAAATGTTTTTAAGTGATATTGCTGATTTCAAAATTTATTGTACACTGTGTCTAAGAGTATCAAGTGGAATGGGTACTGGCAAAAGAGAGAACAAACCAGTTAATTATTTTTGTTATGAGAGTATGCCACGTCTGGTCATGGTTTGGGCACTAATTTACAAACACAAAATCAAAGACCATTCCAGGTCCACCACACTGCCACAGAGCAACTATCAGGATTGATACACCAGCACACGTGGCTTTGCTTCTTAAACTGTACTTCTTTGCTTCCCTTTCTGAATACTTTACTCCATTTAGTTCATAAGAGAGGGCACAAAGTAATCTCTATGAAACCCTACACGTCCAAGAGCTCTAGGAGTGGGAAAACCATTGCTGATTATCCAACAGCACCTCCTCAGGATGGCATAATCCGGATTCTCAGAAATCCTCCCTGAGTGAGTGTAAGTCAGTGTACATTGTGGTAGCTGATATCAACAAGTAGATAATAACACTGGCAGGGATCAATGACATCCACCCATTAATGAAACATCTCCAACCATCGCAGTTCATTCAAATTATATTTGAACTTATTTAGAGACCAAGGAAGGCCAAGAAGATCAGACCCATATATACAGCAAGTTTTGTCACCACAATTTCCAGAAAAATAATTCCTAAAATTAAGTAATTGTCAGGTTTGCTTGCTGTGAAGGCCACGGAGCTGCTGCCTGGTAAGATACTGGTCATGTGCACCCCTGCTCTCCTTAACTGCATGTAGTGACAAACCCATAGACATGCAATGGCTTCTACAGCCAAGGAAATATTTTAAACTTCACCTTACTGAAGGGCATCAGGGAGGTAAAAAACAAGGTTGCATCAGTCTGCCCATCTGACAACACCAGAGTGTTCTTTCTCTTCATGGTAGACAGCTGCAAACCTCTCCACCCCTATCAGCTTTTGTCATGAAGAATATGGCAGAACAGAGCTCATGTGAACAGCAACCAACCACATTCCTTCCATTATTTGCTTCAGAGGCAGATTCTTCACAGTGTTTACCTGCTGTCATAGCCACACATATATAACAAAAACGTTAGCACCTGACCATCAAGTTCTCTTTCATATATACTTTGTTTCTTCTCACACCAATCCTGCATTAAAGATAATTTTTTTGTCTTCTTCAAAGAAGATTATTTCATAGACCCTGCCAGAAAATATTTTTAATGAATACGCTTATTTCAATGTCACCACTAGCAAAGTCATACCTCCAGCAGTATCATCTCTTCTGCATATATTTCTGTAAAATAGAACAAAGTCGACCTTAAATATCACAAACACAAACACCACAGCTACAGCAACAAATGGAGATAGCAGAGCGAGGACCATTCCAGTGGTAAATATGTGCACATGCAGGTCTTGAGTCTTCCCTGTAAGAGAGAAACAAAGAAAATTATAGCCTTAACAAAGAGAGTTACATGACAAGATTATTGTATCAAGCACTGATGGCACCTAAAAATCACCTCAAAAAAAATCAGTGTTGATGGGAATCCTTTCCTGCTAATGTTTCAAGCACATATGTATGCCACTGGTCCTGAGATAAAGAGAAACTACAAAGCATGTATTACTGTAAAAACAGGAGAAACAATCTCGGATGCAATCACATACAGTTCATTTAAGTGTGTGCAGAGTATGTGAGATCAAGACTGACATTACAGACCATGTACAGCCCCCCAAAATGATGTTCACTCACTTTTGTGATGAGTTTCCTTTAGGTTTTTAATTATTTCTTATTATTATCTACCTTTTACCCCTCTCTCTGTTCTATCCATAAGTCCTTAATGTCCCCTTTAATCTCTTTGGCTGAGATATTTTTATATTTTTTGCTATAGTCTCTTTCAGGTTTTTCTTCATTATTATTGTTATTATTGTTGTTGTTGCTGTTGTTGTTGTTATTGTTATTATTATTTTATCTTTGGGTTTCTTAGTTCCAAATACAGATTTTGAACACCTTAAACTTTATGAAGGCACTCTCAAGACATGCTTATTGTAGTCTGTATTTCTTTTGCTTTGCAGTCCTGCCCCTGTCTGAGAGCAGGAGGAATCACCAGGGGCTGTTAGGTCCAGCACAGATGAGTGAGGGCATTCATAAGCGGATGGATGTATTTGGAGCAGTGTTTTGAAATGCCCTCAGGATTGAGAAGGCAGATTAATAAATTATTTCTAGATTATGCCATACCTTTCTTCAGTTTTACTACTCTTATCTGCGTGCTTTCATCAGCTTGCAACATGCAGGTGAAATTATGATGCATGTCCTCATCTCTTACTTTTTTAATCCGTAGTAGCCTTGTGATATAGAACTTGTTTCCCAGCCTGCAACAAGGAATGGTGTTAGCAACACTATCTGTACAGAAACCTACAACCACCTGAGAGGCAAATTTTGAGGAAAAGGTTCTAGAGAAAACCCTCAGGCTGTGGTTTTTGCTGAATTTGCAGTTCCACAAAATGTAGGACATTATGACATACTAAATGCAGCCTTTGCAGGAAACCTACTGTAGTTTTTTGAGTTCTTCTTCACATATTGAAGGTTCATTCTCAGGAATACCTGTGCATTGTTCTGGAAACGTTTGGTTAATTAACCAGTAGAGGCTAGCATCTTCTTGCATATAATAACCCAAGAAACCTGTGCAATTGAGTATCTCTTCTTTACCTACAAAAGAAGTATAACATGGGAATATTTAGTAACAAGTTGTATTCATGTACACAGTGCAGTAAAGTGTCAACTTTCCCAGAAACATATCCTATAAGCTGTGCTCCTTTCTGAGTTTCGTAGCCCCTGCTCAATGCTTTGTAGATGTAATACCTGCACTGGTGGTGGCTTCAGCAATCATGCACTGTTGCAGAGTGACAGTCATTCATTGCTTTCAGATAAATCATCACAGCCAGGTGGGTTTAAACAGACCTGAGAATTTCTGGCTTTAGAGAACTAAAGGGAATTGGACTTGATTATCCTTATGGATTCCCTATTACTTGAGATATTCTATTATTCTATAAACTGGACTGTGTTCTGCAGGCTGAGAACAGAAGAGGAAAACATACCACCAGTGCTCCAGGGCCAGGTAAAAGTATGTAACTGGTAAGGGGAATTACAACCAACTAATTATAATAAGGAAACGATATATGATTACTCAAAAAACCCAAAGCCCCTGCTGAACATGCACAGAACAAATTCTTATCTCAGTATCACAGCTGGAAATTCCTGAATACATGAACAAGTCATTTACTCAGTCAGCTACTTGTTCCATTTCAAAGTACTAACTGTAACTGACAGGAACCACCCCATAAAGTTCCAATAGTTTTATGAAACTGTAAAACTAAAAGGACAACTGTACAATTGGAAAAAATAAGGGCAGAAGACTGCAGTTCTGGAGTGTGAGATTTTTTGAACTCTGTCATGGGAAGCTTGACCTGAAGTTAGCTGCAAGCAGTTTCTAGCCTATTTCAGCATCATTTCCAGGGAACATATCCAGAATGCTCTTTATTAAGCCAGGAAAAGTGCATGTTAGTCCTTACTCAGACAATCATGCACAAATACTTTCCAGTAAGCAAAGCCTACCCAGCAATTCTCTAAGAGCACACAAAGCTGACTTCTCAAGATTTATCAGATACTTCTAGAACCTTCAAAGCAAGATCCAGCTGAAAAACTGGCCATCACAGATTCAGACCTTAGAAATCCAAATTACAGTTGCACAGACCTAACCTAGTATCATTGACCTTGCAAATCTAGCATTTTCACCACACCCAGCAGATATTTGGAGGCAAATATCATAGAAGACCATCCTATGATTGGTTTTAAGATCATAGATCTGACTCATCCTAAATTCCCTTCACTCTGCACCATGCCATCTGTCCCATCACTCAACAAGTAGTTCAATGACCTTATCAAGTGATCTTATCAAGGCAGATAAGGGATGGAAGACAGGTAGTTCATAAGCATTTGATGCCAAACCTTGCTGATTTCTAAGGGTTGGGACAAGAACAGTACCAAGGAGGAAATGTGTAGGAAGGGTGTACTGGGAGGTTGGAAGGCATGAGTCATCATAGGTTTGGGGTACTACCATTGGGAAAAGGACTTACCAAGCAGTATTGGTAGGAAGGAAGGAAAATCAGCATTTGAGGTCCTAGATGAGTAAATGAGTTACAGGTATGAGCACAGAGGAGGTAAGACTTGGAAAGAAAGGATCAGGTAACCAGAAGAGAGAAGCCCTCAGGGAGAAGTGAGGTGAAGTAAAGAGAAAGAGAGGTAAATTTCAGTTTTTAAAAATTAATTACAACTTCAACCACAAAATCCTGGATCCTGTCCAGGATAATGCGAAGTCTGCAGATCATTTTTACTAACCTACTTCCAGCTAGAAGCACAGATAAGGTCTCTTGACAATACGGATGTTCATGCACACATTACCAGGCCTGTCACACCTTACACTCCTCATTTCCCTGAAGAATAACATTCTCAACCACATCAGGTATCAGCAGGATTACTCATTACTGCTGTTCACTGAGTAAACCACACATCTTTCACACATTGCTTCATGGGGTTTTCTATTTACAAAAGAAAGCCATGGAGAGATGTTTTATCACCACCACCACCACCTTCTCTTGCAGGTAGTAGCAGCAACCTCAGCTTCTGCCTCCATGAAAGGGTACACTTAGTGTATTTGCATATCAATCATGTATACACTAGGCAAAACATTACCAGATGTGACGTGAGATCACATACAGGGTGATGCACAGAGAATTCTTAGTTGGATTACACTTATCCAGACCATCAACCATAAAGAAATCAGAACAAAAGCATGTAGGTAGATTTTTGTATTAATTTCATACCTATTTCTGTTTCAATTTCTTCATGGTGTCCAACTATCTCCAAAGTGACAGTCTCTGGTTCATCTAAAATAGAAGTATTGCTTACCTACATTCTTCCACAGTAAAAGTTACATAATTGCTCTCTATATAAAATTAATTAAATATAAAATTAATCACAAACATTCCATTTAATTCACAGAACAATATCTGGATTCTGCCATTACTGATTAGCTTAAAATCCAGTATGCCTTGTTGAATTTTTTTTCACATATGTATATATACAGAGTACAATTTGCAATGGCTGGAAAGGCTCTTGTGCAAAATTCTTAGTAAGTGTGTATGACTTACTTAGAGCAGCTATTTTGAAAAAAAAATAAAACTGCAGGGAAAACATACTAAATACCTTTTCCAAAACTGGTAATATTTCATCTTAACTTCTGCTTTTTTACTTCTCAAATTATTCTGAAGTAGTTCAGATTACCAGACTTGTTCCCCCTGGTGTATATTAATCAAATCAGAATTGCAATTACAAATCTCCATAGTAAAGTGAACCAAAAAGTATGCTCCAAAGTTTTACAAAGCTTTCTTACCTTCTTCTACTAGAAGTTTAATTGTATTTGTGCTGTGGTATATCATTCCTTCATGACTGATTAAAATTTTACAGGTATATATCCCAGAGTTCTGTACTGTTAAGGCTCTAAAGTTTAGTTCCCTCTCTGTTTCATGTTCATAATTCTTACAGTCCTGCATCAATAAAACCAGAAAATACTATTCTGTAGCAAA
Source organism: Illadopsis cleaveri (assembly GCA_013399915.1). Lineage (NCBI taxonomy): Eukaryota > Metazoa > Chordata > Aves > Passeriformes > Timaliidae > Illadopsis > Illadopsis cleaveri. Next base: position 499,092 of record VXBB01002217.1, read on the forward strand.
CATGCATTCAAAACATCAATGAAATTCATTTTTTTTTTTTTAAACAAAGTGTCACCATCACTTTTCACGATCTAAGTGACATGTATCTGACCCAAAAGAGGTACAGGCCCAATTTTCACTCATGGTCACTTAAATGCAACATTTCAACATTTAACCCATTAGAAGCAATTGAGGAAAACATAACAACCTATGGCCCTGTCCATCAATGGTCCCATCCCCCCAGGCCCCAAAAGACAAGAGAACAGAGCTGTAGCTCACTCTTGGCAGGCTACTCCTGATGCCTGTACTAAACCAGCCAAAATTCCTTCCTGACACTGATTGATCTTGGAGTGAACAGGGTCTGTTATTCCAACCAGGAGACCTGAGAGGAATAAGGAGCACACCTCAAAGAGATGATTTACCAAAAATGAACAGAACTGGATCTGTTGCACACTTAAAAACTGTTCAGAAACAGCAAAATTGAAAAGTTTGCAATACTTTAAAAGTACATGCCAACTGTGAAATAAAAATCTTGGTATCTCATTTAGCATCAGTACAATATCTGCATCAGCAAAGTAGCAGCTGGCTAAACCAGCTGCTGCCTAAATCAGCAAACAGACATGCACATCAGACCTTTTATTATTCCAAACTACTAGTTTAATAACTTCTGAAACAGGTATATTTTTTTAACAAATCTGAGAGCAGACAAAAGCTTTGTTTTATGTATCTGTCTAAAGCCTTTTCCCCCTAATCCCATGAGAAATTAAAGCTTTACGATGTTTGTAGATGCTTCTAAAAATTTGTTTGCAATTAATATTTCTTGCAATCAGACATTTTGTTTCTACAGCCAATGATTTGAGTGACATTGTTTCAGTAATTACCTTGTACCATGTTATGCTGTTATTTTCATAGACAGACAAATCACTGCATTTCAGTGAAAGACCAGTTCCAGCACTTTTATTTTCTGTAGTTAAATGATTTTCATTGAAACAGCTGCTTTTATTTCTTTCAAGTACATTCAAGGTCCACTTTTGAATTGTGAAATTTTGTTTTCCATTGCTAAGAAAAAAGAATATAGCAAAATCAGTTTTAGGAGCTTTTTAAAATAATGCAGCTTGGTGAGTTACAAAATACAAACAAATTCTAAAATACATCTGTTAGGTAAAAAGTACATCTACAGTGACCCAATTATTTTTATTCCCCATTATCACTTTCCCACTCCCAAATAAGTGCAATTTCCTTTAACCAAACAGGTTATCTAAACTAAACGCACTATTACAAAACATTTGACAATGCAATTATATCTATGGAACAGGACAATGCTACATTGACAAGGATGCAAAAACCTATGACATCATCCACAGTTACAAGAGAGCATCAAAGAATTTTGGACCTTGAATCAACTAAAGATTTTGCAGGTTTAATTTCCTATGTGTTTCTAAGGTTAGAGCCATGACAGAAAAATATATTTGTAAAATTTGAAGTAAGAAAGGCAAGTCTGGTATTGTTCACAAAGCAACATTAATCAATTATTAATTGTTTGATACTCTGCAGGTATTTTGGAATATATTGGAATTCAATGGTATTTTGGAAATATTTCTAAACTCCACAAGTCTCATGAATTACATCATCATTTATGGATTCAAGCATGTATGCAAAACAAGGCACTTTGGAAAGAATGCATGCCTTTGTCTTTAAGTCTGCACTGATCAGAGATCTACAGCAGCTGAGCACCCCATGCTGACTGAAGGAGTCAGAACTATCATTTCTGCAGCAGAGCTATCACATCCCATGCAGTGTCTACAAATATGCTCAAAAAATACCTCTTTTGAACATCTAGGAGCTGATCATTGTCATTTAGATATCTACTAAGTTCTATCCATATATTCCTTGAAAGAACCAGATTATAGCTGTTATTTCACTCCTTGATACATCCAAATATATGACTACCAAGGGAAAGGAACCTGGAGAACTTTTATTTGGCAAAGTTAGAGCTTAGGAGAAAGCCACATGTTGATGTCAGTTAGTGGGTGAGATTCTGTCAGTTAATGGGTGAGATTTTGCAATTAGTGCATAAAGCTCTCATTTGTTTTCTGAACAAACAGGGCCTGACAAAGGAAAAGCAGCAACCACAGAACACTTCCCTCCAGTGTCAGTCATATCTTCATAAATGTGTTTGAATCTTTCTGCCCCTAAGAAACGAAAAATAAATTTCTTCCAGAACTGCAGCTAGCCAAAAATTTTTTCAATGAGAAAGGCCAAGAGGACAAAGCAGATCAAGTGGAGAAGCATCCCGGGAGAGTCCTTCAGCTTAAACATCATTCTTGACATGCCTTTTGAGTGCACAAGATTCAAAATAACTATTCGGAGATCATTTTTAAGATGAATTTAGACCAAGTCTTGGGTGGTTTCTTTTCTGCTTTTTAAGCTCCCCAAACATATGTATTTGTGTATTCTGCTCACCCTCTTTGCATTGTAGCCCTTTCTCAAGCTACACAGGTTTTCCTTACTCACTTGAGACGTTCATTACTCCTAATTGTAATTGACTCTTTAAACCAAAACAGAGTGGTTTTGGTAAATCAGCTATGTTGTCACAAACAGGAAAAGCCTCACCAAAATTTTTCCATCAGAGATGAGCTCATGCAGATATTCACGGTGAGTGGAGATCTTCTCACCTATTCTTCAACACCTTGTTTACACATTTAAATCAGAGCTACTAATCACAGTCAGCAGTGTGACCACAGTCAGAAGCCACCCTCTTACAGTGCAGTTTATACAACCTATTTTATATGTTTTTTTAGGACAAGATAACCTGCGACCCAGAAAGGCCTCTCTCTCCCTGACAGATACCTAAGATAAGTTTAGGTGTGGGCATAAACATTAATTCTAATTAATTCCACCGTGTCTGTGTGTTTCTACAGGCATCACTCTACTAATCTGAATACTGTCAGAGAATTAATTACAGATCTAGTCATGAAATGCAAATTATTTTACTCTCTAGATTCAGCAGATGAAATAAAAGGGTCCATAAAGCCACATGTTCTCCCCAGCACTGTTACTCCACAGAGGCTTTCTTCTGTGATCCTATCTGGGGAAACCACTCAAAGTGGATCAAGATATTCTACCTAATGATCCAAAATGTGGCAAGGAGAATGTCTCTGGAAGGTATTAAAACCATACCTGTGCAAACAAAGATTAATTTTTTCATACATTATTTCTAGTTGTCTGCCATATAGCATGGTTTTCAACATGCACACACACACAAAATCATTTAGTTGTATTTTTTAAACTGCCAGTGTTTGAATTGTTATATGTTTTTATCCTGGTTTTCACTTGTAGAGAGCCTTCAGTGATATTTTGTCGGGAACAAAACCATTTCTGGTTTAACAGCTTTTCAACCTCCCCCCAAAAAGCCCACCAAGAAGGAACAAGAAAATCTAGCTTGACTCAGATGATATAGGGAAGTGAAAGCCCTTAGAAAATATAAACCAAGTTTACTGGATTCATAGCCAATTCAAAGTAATCCCTTAGCTATTTTACTGCTACTTTATTTTACATGCCAGTGTTATCTTGATATTGCAATCTTCTACAGAAACCATCCCTCTGCTTTCCAAATTGCAGTATTAACTCTCTATATATGTTCTCATAGCTTTCAATTGTTCTAAACATAGTGAAAAATTGAGCAATATTAGGATTTTAAAATTTATCACGTGTTTATCATGGTTATCTGTAGTTTTTGTTTTTTTCCAGGAACCCCTAAGTTCTCTCAGTTTCAAGGTCACCAAGAGAGAGCAACCTGATAACCTGCTTTTTTGTATTCTGTTTTTCTCTTTGAGAACCACAGGATGAAGGCTATAAAAAAAACGAAGAAAACATACAAATTAAAAATATTTCCAAAGACCTGTGACCCAGTTTTTACTGCTTACCACACAAGTACACATGAAATTTTTGTTTTCAAGAATGTTGCTGAAGATGGACACTTCCAGGCCTATAGGTGATGTCCATTGATTCCTGAATTTGTATCCTGTCTAGTGTACTAACACATGTGAACACATCAACGCAACACACACTTCAGCTGTCTATGTATGTCTCAGCAGGACACTTCTGGTTTAACTGTAGAACTTCTGATTCCTTTTCAGCAAAAAAAAAGTGGTTAAAACACCATAAAAACATTGTTACATCATTTTTACCTCTTCCTTCCTGCATATTGACAGTTGTTACGCATCAGAGAAAAAAAAATCCTACATTTAATTAGTTTGCAAAATCTGCCAACATGTTGTCTTCTTTTCTTGAAAATCTGCAGTATATGTAATTGTCACATTCTTTCCTAAAACTGCCTAAACAGTTATAACTATTCTGAAAATTATACCCTATATAACTTACAAATACCTATCCCTAAATTAAATAGTTGAAAATTAGAAAGTTAAATAAAAATATACCTAGCATATCTTCTTTCAAAAGTAAAACTTTTAAGCTACTATAAATACTCTGAAATTAAATTAATTTTACTTGATCATTCTTACTAAATCTTAAACAAGTTCAGTAGTCCACAATAGGCCACAATTTTTTCTTATAGAGACTTATAAAAGCGCTGTCTCTGCAGAAAACAGGTTTTGCAATAATCTTCTGTATTTCTTGAAATGTAACACATTTAATATGCCTGCCAATAGTGAGAACCATCGTATCAACTAAGCCAAGATCCTATTAAAATCTCATTTAAAAAGTCTCCTTATGCCTATTGTTCCAGCAGTGAGACCTGTGAAGAGCTCTCACAGGAGCATTGCAAGATTCTGACATCATTCTGATCCTAACAGAAAAATGGCTATCCATATGAGCCTACCAGAAAAGAAATGAAAAAATAAAAAAAAAATTAAAAAAAAGGCAAGAAAGACGTTTCAGAGTAACATTTTTTTTTCCTCAAAAATACTTTCTTTCAAAACTGATTTTTAAAATGTAGCAGGTAAGATGGTTCTAGAAGACAAGACAAAAAAGGAGAAAATCAAAACTCTCAATTCCAAATAAATGCTTTGATGTAATCAAAATTTTTTTTCTGAGTTTCTCTCTTAAGCAAATGAGTAAATCAAGAAATTTCAGAAAGGATTCTGACTTTTTTGTGTTTTCCAACAATTACTCATTTCAACAAACTTCATTCTAATAGTTTTACTTCAGTTCTTTTCCTGTCATCATCTTCTTCTGTAAGTAAGGCTGTTTCCTTCAGTTTTCAGGTTTATACTTTTTCATAATAATTTTATAAAATTCTTGTGATTTACTGTGGATTTACTGTCATTACCCCAAGTCCTTAAAGTAATCAGAAAACCACAATGATCATGAATCAAGGTTGGGGTTGGTTATCAAAGCTCTTTTCTCTTTCGTCCTGTATTTTAGACCCTTTATGTCAGTCTCCTTCAGTAGCCTGGCAATTCAGGTATGATCTCCACTTATCTTTCCTCATGCAAAAATTAGTCAGTCTGCATTTTGTGCCACTGATTAGGTGGCTTTAGAGTGAGTTTTTATATTTTATAGCTTTTTTTGTGAAGTGACCATACAGAAAACTGATCAACACAACAAAACCGCAAAACAAACTAGACAAACTACCATATTCATCACCCCTGAAGAAAATCCTCTTGAATTTAACATGCAGGAATAATATTTTTCTCAATATTTACCCTACAATAAAAATATTTTGCATTTCATACACCATGAGTCAGTACTTTTTAAAATAGTAACAGTAAGAAGATAACAATAACGATACATGGAAAAATAATAATAATAATAATAAAGATATTTTCAGCTTCCAAGCTGACTTGGAAGTTAACAATTGAAGTCTAGCTTAGAACTGCAAACTATCCAATTTGAGTCTGCAATATTTCTGGAAAAAAATGGAGAGCATTTTTCAGTATCCACAGTCCCATATTCTTTACAAACCTAGCAAGAACTTTAAAAATGTACTTGGAGAACAGCACAAATCATTACACGCAAAGTAATCTGCTTCAAAGGAATCATTGTTTCAACTGTAAATGCCAAATTATGGGTTTAGTGAAAGTTAGTCGTAAGAACTCTGTGCAGCAAATCTTTGGTTTAGTAATTTAGTCTTTCATGGTGTTCCAATGAAGATTGCAACCAAATAATGGAAGCCCATCTTTATTTCTCCTTTTAACCAATGATGTTCTACAGTAGTAAGAAATCAAATCCAATTCTTTCATTTGTTCTTTGAATGGCTCCATGCAGGCCAAGGTTTGCACAGAAAGCAGAGTTGAACTCTGCTATGTTTAACCTTTGCTATACAGTTAGATGATTTGGCAAGCCTCATAGAATGAGATCTACTCAACACAACAAGCAAAAACAAGTCTGGAGAAGAAGACAAGCAAATTTTTCCTTTTTCTTGGCAGTGGATAGAAGGGTTGCCTGACACTAATTTTGCTTAGGTAATTAATCACAAGCCAGAAAAAATGCTACCTGCCTTATCAAACGGTTTACAGAACATTTAAAAGGCTGAAACTCCTTATAGATATTTGTAAATATTACAGGTCCACCTTGATAGTTATTGTGAAATGAAGTGGGAAATGACACTGCAGTTAATGCAGTTCCCTCAGCCCCTTTTATATGGATGCCACTAGCTATAGGAAACGACAAAGAAATTGTCTTCATCATAGACATGTGCACTGGCAAGACATTTACCCATTTTCTTGTGTACCCACCTGTGAATCACAGAGTAATTCCCAGAGTCACTGAGTTCAGCTGGCCAAAACTCCAGAAAATTCCTCTGTAACACAATTCTGCGTGTTTCCTTTATCAGTTGCTGCTTTCCAGCACTTTCTTTGTACCAGTTTATTGTGTATGCTTCTTCCTGAAAATGTCCTTGCCTTGACTCAAGATAACAAAGGAAAAAATATTCCCCTTCTAGAACATCAATGGAGGCACGAAGGGGGCACAGCTTCTCTTCAGAGAAAGGGGAAAAAAGACATATTAGCAAGCCAAGTACTTATTTCAGAAAGTTGTATTAGCCTGACCTTAAAGTGATTTGCTGTGTTGTTGGTATTTTATAAAAAGATTTCTTTCAGGAAAATGGTCTGGCGGCATTTATTTATTTATTCCTGCAATATTTACTAAAAACCTCAGTTTTCCAAGCCTTTATTCTATCTTACCAAAGCAACACCAAAAGGAAAAGGGGACAGAAAATAAAAGGACATTTCCCTATCCCTATGATTCTTTCACATGAATTCCAGAGTGTCAGAATCAAATTGGCTCAAAGGGCAGAATCTGGCCTCACTCTACAGTAAAGCAGCTGCCACAAATAGAAGAGCAAAGGAAAAATTCTTCACATATGGTTTGATTTGACAAACATGTCTGAGATAAATGCACAGATCCTATAAATTAAAATTTGCATTTCCTTATCTTCTTAATTAAAACTGCATCATTATGTAGATATATTTCTGAAAAACTTCAGATATCTTTGGAAAGTTCCCTTAGAATGAGATTATGTGTGTAAAATTTAGTCTTCAAGTCTGCCTTTCCAAATAGACTTCCCAAATTTACTTTGGCATACAGAAGTAATTAAAAAGTACAGAAAATTATCCATGATCTAGGATTAAGAGTCAAAAATACAGTCAGCCTTCAGTCTTTCTTTCTCCTGAGGTTCTCAAAGATTGTTGTTGTTTAGCAACTATTTTGTCCACACTTCTGAATGGCACAAAAAGAAGCAGACTCCTTCTCCTGCTTGCTATGGCTCTTCATATGGTCATGGTCACGTACAACTTCATCAGGTTTCTCCAGGTAACATCCTTGCTCTTTCATCTCATTATTTTGGTGTTTGGGACCAAATTCCCCAAGTCTGGAGCTGGGCTGTAATTGCCAAACCTTTAAATTTTTGTTCTTGGCTACAAAACACAAAACTTGTCCTACTCCAAGAAACTGTGAAGAAGCTGGCACATATTTTGAAGGTTCTATTATTGAATTGAAGACTGTTACTTACCAGTGGCAGATTCCATGATCAACATTACAAAAAAAATCATTAGAGTCATTTTCTTGAGGTATTTCTCACTTCTTCTCCAAAGAAATGAAACTGAATTGTTCCTACTTGTCCTGAAAGCCTACGGTAAAAAACAGATTCACAGTTCACCATAAGTGCAGTGAAACAGACTCCTTTGAACATGTGAGAAGTGTAACTGTTGCCTGCTGCTGAAGAGGGCTTTTCAAAAGGGAAGTTACATATTTTTATCATAACAGCTATTTCATACATCAGGTAATGTATCTAGATTTTTCTTTGTAATTTCATTTCAAATTCAGAAAACACTGCAGGATTTCCTTCTTCCACTTTCTTATTTAATAGACGCATTTTGCAGTATTACAAGAGCACTCAAATCCCAAGCCAGCAGATGCTTACCACAGGACAGGACAGTGATTTTTGTTTCTCCACAAAGGGAATAAACTTTGCAAGACTGGACCTTGTAGAAACAGCTAGTGGAAATTTCCTTTGCCTTCAACGAGAACAGTGCAGATTGGATATGTTGATGGCTAACCCTGAGCCTGTTGGAAAACAATGAGATGTAATTTCTTTCACAGTTTGGTCTGAGTGAGTTTGGTCAGTCATTCTCCAGCTGAGAATGCTACCAATTCCACTGAGGGAAGGACTTGAAGCAGCCTATATTCAGTTGCTTCATGGGTAGTCAACTGATTTCAAAGGCAAGTGAAAAACAACATTAAGACCAGATCAGCTTGGAGCATCTTCTGAGGCTCCTCAGAACAGCAGGTAAACTGACAATCAAAGACAGAGCTACTCCTGAGACTCTGCCTCAGTTTTGTTTACAAAACAGACAGGTGAGATACATAATCAGCTCAATTCAATCCCTGAATCCAAAACAGATAACCTTGCTTAGTGTGACCCAAACACAGATGGACAAATGAGATATACACACATGACACGTATTTCAGAGATCTGAGAGATCTGCCAAAAGAAATCTCATTAGCAATCCATTTCTTTTTTATTGAGTAAACCTGTTGCAATTTGAGAAAGCACAAACTTTAAGAGAGTGCCCTAAGATTTAGAGTCAGAAAGTTCCTGTGACCTGAAGAGTCTGGAGGCAGGAGGCTACTGCATTTCCAGCAGTATTCCAGGACCCCAAACTGTGTAGCTGCTCTCCCTCTCTTACCTTTCCTCTCAGTTCTTTACAAGTGTGCCATCATCCCTTAAAGCACTGTAAGGAGATGAAGTGTTTCACATCCCTTTTTTCAGACAGCCTGGTAGGCAGATACAGATTTAGAAAGCTAGAAGAATCTGGATGGTGAGTACTGCAACAAGCAATTTCAGTTCCTTATTACACATGGAGATTCAAACTCCTACACTTCATGAGGAAACAAGTGCCTCTCTCTTTAATTTCTTGAATTTTGTTTTCCTTTTTTATCCTACCACATTTATAAGAAATACAGCTGTTAGAAACTACAAGGCTATGATTCACTACATAAAGACAGAATCATTTAACATCAGATTTTTAATTCTAAATCCACTTCGTTTTTGGTATATCACATCAGCACACAGTGGAAGGTTGGTTGAATGCACACAATATAATGGAAGCAACTTAGTAATGACCAAGTTTGAGTTTCATGACTACTAAAAATCAAGACACAGGACCTTAATCTTACTCTCTCATTGCTGTTGAACTTGATCATTTTGCCTGAAATTGTTCTACTGTAGGCTAAAAGTCTTTACATTTGAGCCATACAGTTAGAGTACTCTTCAGTGAAAAGTTAGGAGGGGGAGAAAGGTGAACAAAATAAAAACGCTTTTAGTGAAAGTCAGCTAATACAGAGAGAATTTTTGTGTAACAGAATGAGTTTTAATTTTCAGAAAAAATGGAGAGTTATTTTAAAGTGAAAGCAAAGATTCTCTGCCTAATAGAGAAGTACAGAAATACTAATGGGCAAAATGCTACGGCAATAGAACAAAATTACAGTTTCAATGAAAATTGATTCAATTACAAGTTGTCCATAAGGCTCAAAGTGACAATAGCTTTAAGCATTTTTTAAAGTTTTATACATGTTTAAAACCACTGATAGGGTCTTAATAATAAAATATGGTTCTTAAAAATGCTTTCGCCACTGTGAAACCAACAAAAACTTCAAACAAACCAGAAGTTTATATTCTGTAAAGTGCATTACCAGTGTCTCATGAACTAGAAAATTGTGCACCATTAAAATTATTCCCCACTTTTCTAGAATTACCAGAAGATTTTGGAATGAAATGGGGCTGATACACAGCAGTGATTGATCCTCAATTTTGGACAAGTAACTAATTCTGATCAACACTTTTGGAAAACTCAATTAGGTCCTGAAGGGTTGTGACTTCCTTTTTGAAAAAAAACCCACAACAGATTCTTCTGAACATGAGACTGTTCTAACAACCGTCCTGGAGTGGAGGAAGGAAAGCACTAGTCATTCCTCTTTAAGAATGGCTTCTGGTGGAATTTAAGTATGTTTTGAATTTTATCACACAGTGCCATAATTTGCGCAGCATTGATGAAGAAAACAAAAATATTTAACAAACAGTTGTCTTAACCATACTAGATTCAAGCATCATTCTGCCAGGATTGGAATTTCTTGGTAAAAATGAAAATGTGTCTTAATTTCAAAGAACATAAGCAAAGCTGTTTACTTACTATGCAAGTCTTGCCAGGTGGAAAGTGGATGGGAGAGGGAGTCTTCCAAACTCTAGAGAGCTGCAACTTGAACTCACAACTCTTCTGAATCTCATTCATCACTGAAACAGAGAGTTGTCTCTCTCAGCAAATGAGTCAATACATAGAAACTTCAGTTTGAACAAACCTTCTGAAAAAGGAAAAGAGAACTGTTGATTGCAGAAAGGAAAATGGAAAAGGGAGATGTGAGAAATTTACTTCTGCTAGCATTAATGGAAAGCTAATAGCAAGTCCTTAATACTAATATTTTTTTCTTAATGAGGCATTTGAGAGCAGATACACAAATGTTTTAGATACAACCTTTTGGTCCTACCATTCACAACAGCGCTGAAGGAGCCTATCCTCCTCCAAAGCCACCCAGGTGTGAGAGAAAGGGCTGCGGACAGCGCAGAGACGGCGACAGGGGCTGTATGTCGAAATAAGCATTTTCAGGGCTAAACTGTTTATGACAGCGAGGTAATGGGCCCTGGACAGAGGTGTCCGAGCAGAGCTGCTGGGGAGCAGCGAGCAGCGCCACGGACAGGGAAGCGCAGGGTGGGAGACAGACGGGTTTTGGAAACCGGCAGGTTTGGGGCCGGGCAGGGTCGGGGGGTAGCAAGGTAGAAGAGAAACAGCTTTGGGGCTGGGCAGGGTCGGGGCCGGGCAAGGTGCCCCGGAGAGGTCCCCGGCCAGCGAGGGCGGGCCCCGCACACCCGCAGGGATGCCGTGGCCGGGGCAGGCGCTCGGCTCCTCCGAGCGAGGGGAGAAGGAGGTGTCCGGGCCCAGCCNCAGCGAGCGATGATCGACTCTTTAGGAGGCGGAGGGGGGGTGGGGTGTGTGTCTCTTCCCTCTCTCAACCTTTCAGCGGAAGAAAAGGCGTACGGAGGAGATGCCTTCCGTTGTCTTCAGCCGAAATGCCTCTTCCTCCGCTTTTCTGCTCAACGCACAGTGTAGGACTCTTTTCCAAGGAGTGTGGTGGAGGTAGGACGGAGTGCTGGGAACGAGTATCTTGGGCCGAGTATACCAAGTTTTATCTCTGCTACAACTTCCTCCCCACCTCGCTGACCGGTTTGAGAATGAGGACGTGCATAGAGCTAACACTGAGAGGCTGATATTCTGCAGACCTCAAAAGACACATACACATACAAAAGGAAAAAATAACATCCCGCCAAAAAGAATTATGAACTACAGTACGCAGGAAAAGAGACAAGGCATAAGATAAAACTCTACACTGGTTTTATGGGAAATGTCCCCATTTCAGTGCTATTTTTTTCTGTGCTACCATCCACCTTAAGGGGAGAGTAATGGAAACTTTCAAGACATGAAACATTTTGTAGCTCCATTGCTGCAAAATGAGTGTATGCATTCACTTCTAAATAAGCCATCATGCCATTAGCTGAGTTTGCTTGTTAGCCAAATGTTGGTATATTGGAACTCCGGTTCCACCTGGGGTTTCTGACAGGCATATTTCTTGTTTGAGTCCTGTTGCTATATAAATGAATGTTTGATGTTGTTAATTCCATGAATGGTTTAGCTGCTCTGTACAATGATTCACTATACTTCTAAATAAAGTAAGTTTGTTAACAGCAGGAAAAAAAATCATTCCCTCAGGAATCCTTTTATTTGCATATCACCCTTTTCATCTTCAAAAATTTGCTTGGTGACAGCTATCTTTTGTGGTTTTTACCTAGGACAACTGCTAAGGCAAATGTTCCCAATTTCAACAGGAGGGGACAGCTTAGAGGTAAAACAAGCAGGTTACACTTAAAAGGAGGGAGGGATTACACAGAGTGGATTTCTTGCATATTTTCATTGCAGAGGTAAAGCAAAGAAACCCTGGAGTGTTCTACTGTCTCATCTCATTTGTTTTCCTCATCACAGAATGAAGCAATATGTCTATAACAACAATTAGACCTTTGGATAATGTAAATCAGAACAATTCCAGGAAAGTAAGCTAAGGATCTAACTAACTATAACTGCTTTGAAAATGTGTAGAAGATACTTTGCAGTGCTTTTGGTTTTATGACTTAGTACCTGACTTTAAAACCTAAAAGAAAGCAGATATCATAAAGATGATAATGATTTTATATGACAGTCTGGAAACTATTTAGCAGCCAACAAATAAAATGGTAAAGTAAAACACCATCAGCTTTTTACTTTCATAGACTGTCTTCATAGTGACAGTTTGGAAACTTCTTTTTTTGACTCAGTCTTTTACAGCAATATTTTCCATGAGCTTTTCTTGCATTTAGCTGCTTTCATACTCTTTTGAAGTACTCTCAAGTTTTTGAATTTCAATCTGCATTGCAGAAAGTGCTGTTTTAAATTGTTCCTTTCAACTATTGTCATAACTAGCTAGGTGATACATGAACATATGTGAAAGAAGAATAAATTTTACACTTTTTAGTTCTCAGACTAATACAATTTTAATGTATTACAATTAACAATTGTAACAATTTTAATACCTGGTAATAGATATGTAACTTGATTAAAAATAGCTACAGCTTAGATTTTAATTTTGAAAATCTCAGGATGAACATGAAATTTTGTACTAATATTGGAAAACAAATTTTTGAATGAAGCTCTGACAACCCCACCAGTTGAGAATCACTTGGAGAAGACCAGTTTTTCAAATCTTCCTTTCCATCCAACATAAACCATACTGAGATGCTAACTGAAAAACTGAAATTATTTCCGTGATACATTGCAACACATTCAACTCCTGTAACCACAGTTTAAACCTCTTTGCTGTTAGGTGGCAATAGTCCTTCTTAAACTACATCTGTTATCTCTATATACAAATTACATTAATTCTTAGCAGATATTAAGTCACATTCACTAGTTTTTCAGCATTATCTTCCCCTGATGGCAAAAAAAGCAGGTTACAAACTGATAATGTGTCTGTTAGAGCTTCATATGTTTTTCAGAAATTTTAAAATACAGAAGTGGGACACTTTCAAACTTTCCTCCCCATCACAGTATCACAGGATAATCCCAGAGGCTTGAGGGGACCTCTGGGTGTCCTCAGGTTCACCCCCTCCTCAGGGTGCACACAAATGAGACCTGAGCACTTACAAGGACTGGGATTCCAAAGCTTCTCTGGGCACATGTTCCGACTTTGGATCATGCATATGGTGACATTTTTTTCCTAATATGTAACATAAATTTCCTGTGTCCTAATTAGTGCCAGTTACTTTTTTGTCCCATCTTTGGGCTCATTTCAGAAGAGTCCGGTTCCATCCATTCTCTCTGTCTTTTCATTACGTTATTACAGGTAGAAACAGGGGCTTTTGTCCTCTCCCTGTATGATCTGTGCTCTGGGTGGTCTTCCCTGGACTTCAATATGTCAGTACCTTACTTGTTCTGGGGAACCCAAAACTTGAAATAGTGCCCCAGAGATGATCTCACAAATGCTGCATTCAGAGGAAAAATCACCTTCCACAACTACAGTCTCATTAGTAAGGTGCAGAGTGCTATTGGTGGCCTTAGTCACATGGACACACTGCTGAATTGTGTTCACTTTAGTGTCAACCAGGACATCCAGTCTGTTTCTGCAAAGCTATTTTGCATTAGGTTGACCTTCAGGCTGCATTGCTGAATGGGTTTATTCCATCTCAGATACAACACTTTGCATATGCCTTGGATTGAACTTTGTGGGTTTCCTGTCAGTCCATTTCTTCAGCCTGTTGCTGTCCAAAACAGCAGCCCTGTGCTCCAGTAGGTCAACCATCCCTCTCCAGTTTGATTTTCTGTCTGAAAATTCACTGGTTGTGCAGTCTGTCCATTGCCAAGATCATCCATAAGGGTGCTCAACACTCCTGGTACCAGTATCACTCTCTGAGGGATGCCTCTAGTGATTAGCTGTGAGCTGAGGTTTCTAAGCTGGTCACAGTGTGTTAGTCCCACAGGGACTTTGGTACCACTGTTTTCTGATCACTTCGGTGGATTTGTCTGTCTAGCAGAGATTGTGTCAAGGACCTTGCTCAACAGAAGATATGCAGCATCCAGTGTCTTCCCACTGTCCAAAACACAGCTGGATATGCATGATTTGTGTCTTAAACAACAGCTGTAGTTTTTCAACCCTTGAAAGAGTCAGGAACATACAACCGTACATTTAATTTAGTATACTATCAGTTTTACACATCATCTTCCAAACAGGCTTTGGCCAGTGCTGTAAGATATAAATGTTGCATATACTACAAATAATAGCTTGCTATGAAAACTCCTGAAAACTTCTAAAAACTTCCTTTAAGTGGTCAGGTTCTTGGGCTTCACAACCATGTGAGCCGTAGGAACATCAAACCTCAACCCTACAGGATTTCTAGCTGGTCAGAATCTCTGAGTGCCTGTTCACCCACGAGAGGGCAGGATGACTCTATTAAGGAGTGAAAGCAAATCTGCTCTCCAGAGTCCCTTGAGGTGCCAAAACCACAGAAGAACAGGGCAGAAACTAAAGAACCTTTAGTTAAAACTCTTTGTGGACAATATAATTTAGCAACAAAATTGCCTTTGTGCTGTTTAGTTCAAGCTTAAAGCATCAAAACGGAATCTTCTACAAGCTTTCTATGTTTATTCCTACATTATTATTTCTCTGTTTATTTATTTCTATGTTGAAAGAATACCTTTTTTGGGGGGGAGGCAGGGCAGACTGACATTCTGTTACTCCATGAAGGCAGACTTCTTAGTGTAAAAAAAGCCAATTTTAATAAAAAAAAATTTTTGGAAATCTAGGCTTTTTGTAAGTTGCATATTCGTAGAATGATTGAGGATGGAAGACGCCTCTGGAAGTTATCTAGTCAACCGCCTGCTCAAGATTGGCCAGAATCAAGCCCTGAAGGTTTTTAGTGTCTCCAAGGCTGGAGACTTACAACTTCCCTGGGCAACCTCTGCCAGTGCTGGGTCACCCTCACCATAAAAAAACCCTTTCTGATGTTCAGAAGGAGCCTCCTGTTTTTAGGTTGTCACCCATTGCCTCTGGTCCTGTCACTTGGCTTCACTGAGATGAGCCTGACTCCCTCTTCTTTGTACCCTCCCTTCAGATGAGGGACTTCATCAGGCTAAAGACTCCCAGCTCCCTCTGCTTCTCTTCATAGGAAAGATGCTCCTATCCTTTCACCAGCCTCACGGCCCTTTGCTGTACTCACTCTAGAATCCCACGTGTCTTTCCTACTGAGGAGCCCAGAACTGAACACAGGACTCCTGATGTGGCCTTAGTGGTGCTGATATTTTAATGATGCTGTAAAAGTATTCCACAGTTCTTTTTGTGCTTTCTCTCTAACATTACAAATATGATGACACCTGTAGAAGATATCTTTTTTAATGCATATCTCATATTTCTTTACTAAACACTAAGGAATAACAAAAAAACTTGTGACAACTGCAGCATTGTTTTAGTCATTATTAAGGTCTCATACTCATATGTGACTCATACGGTACTGCAAATGTTCTTTGCCCCTCCGTTTCTTTCTGTCAAGGCTATTTTGTTCACTGCTGGCAAACCACAGTAAGAATTATTTTCCTCTTTTTTTTCTTTTTTTTCTTTTTTTTGTGGGCTGACATTGAAACTTGAAAAAAAGTAGCATCGTCATAAGAGCCATGTAGTGAGTTTGTTTTTCACCACAATAACTACATGCCTGGCTAAGAAGTAAATGACACATCAGTACATTTCAAAGTAATTTGCATGATCGCTGATCCTGTGCACTTCTTCATTGTAGCTTCTCCTCATTGCTTTCCAGCTTCAAAAGTCATCCCAGATTTTTCATTTCTGATATTCATTTAGCATCCTTTCTTATTCATTACAAGCCCAGAACTCAAACTGTACTAGAAACTTATCCTGTGATTATCTTGGAAGTGAATATTCTGTCTCGTTCAGTAGCTTATGTGAAAAACCTTCATAGTTTATATAGCAACAGGCTTTCCTGCTTTTACATATGCCTTAGACTTAGCACGCTGTCTGCACACAGTCTAATGAGGAAATAACAAAATGCAAGTTTTGATGCTTTATATTTGTGGTGAAGTGAGCAATGAGTCAATAAACACTTGAAAATACTCATTGGTGAAAAACTGTCTAGTTTGCTATAGATCCTTTAATTGAATGCTGAAAAATATCTATATATA
Organism: Illadopsis cleaveri; assembly: GCA_013399915.1. Classification (NCBI taxonomy): domain Eukaryota; kingdom Metazoa; phylum Chordata; class Aves; order Passeriformes; family Timaliidae; genus Illadopsis; species Illadopsis cleaveri. Next base: position 515,858 of record VXBB01002217.1, read on the forward strand.
CATTTTACGCACATTTTTTCTACTCCAAATAGGTATCTATAGGTCTGAAGATCCATATTCAATAAAAACTTACAGGAAATAACTTGCCTGTTTGTAATCTAAGTATTCTGCATCTAATTTTCACTTTTTAAGTCCATTCTGTAGCAAATCTAAAGCTGAAAACTAAGTTTTCTCTGACAGTAAGAATTTCCTGGGTTTGAAAAGATTAAAGTTTGCAGGGATAGCTGTACTACAATACATCTTGTTCCTGTTCCCCTGAACTAGAAGGAGATTTGGCTCTGACCTTTGCATTTAAGGTTATTTCCTATCAGAAAGTATAGTTATACATAAGGCCAAAGTGTGGAAAAATGTGGATAATTCCTATTACAAAAAGCAGTCTATTTTTTCAGCAGCTTAAAGGAATGACGTCAGTGTATCAAAAAAATTCCTAAATTTTAATATGTTATTTCTATCTGAAGATAATAATTACAGTAACAGCATGATTATTGTACCTGAAAGATTTAAAATTTTCCCTTTGTGTGAGATTCATTTTTATAGATATATAAAATATTTTAAAGTGCATATAAAATACCTTTATATACATCAGTGCATTTGTTTCCCTTAATAATGCATGTAGTATATATATATATATATGTATATATCAGTGCATTTATTTCCTGTAACAATGCATATTATATTTAAAGATATAGACATATAGATCTATAGATATATCAGTGCATTTATTTCCCTTAACAAACACTGCTTTATTTTTTATTTTTTTTACTGCTGTATTCACATCAGTCTCAAAAGACCCTTTAGTGAGGCATCCATACTAAGGAAAAATAAAATGTCTTTTGAGTATCATTATTGAATCAAAAAGAAATAAGTGTCAGGAAAAAATTAACAAAAGCATAACATTATACTTTCTAGGTGCAAAATACACATTCTACTTTCTAGTCCAACAACAAAGTAGGCATTTATATTTTATCAATTGCATTAGCAAGATAAAGTAAACCTGCAAGACATTCAGTTATTCACAATCATAACTTTCTATTATATATACAACTATGTATAGAAAGAGTATAGGTACATTTGGTTTTTTGTGACATGCAAAATTCTCCACACAATCTAGAATTATTTCTTTACAGAACTGTCACACCTATAAAATGTTCCCTCAGTTTCCTAGACCTCTTCCATCAATTTACCCCATCGTTACTCAGTTGAAGAACTGAAAAAAAGATCAAAAAACACAGCCAGACTTCCAGACTATAGGATCATGTACCTTCTGAAAGGAAAAACAGCTGTGGGCTTGTAGTCCATCCTGATAGTGCAGCACTGTTTTCCAAGAGTGTTCACCTGGTGTTAGCTGAGTGTGAGGGCCAGCATGTCAGTGGCATATGGTACCTCACCTGTTTCCAGAACTTAGAGTTGGGTGACTGTGGGTGCACCGTGTGCTCCTCTTTCCATTTGATGGTACCTTGCTGCTTAATAATAAACCTAAGAGATTCCTGAAGCTTCCCATAAGTCCCAATTGCCTCCATTTCCAGAAGGATCACCTTTGTGTCATTTTGAATGAGGGCACTGTATAAAGCAATATGTTGATCATAAGCATCTTCTTTAGAATTAATCAACTGGTGTGTTAGCAGGATGATCAACCGTCTGCTCTTCTCCATCCTCTTCTCAATTGCACTGGCTGCATCTAGCAATGTACAAGAAAATGGTGAGTCACTGATATTTCTTTCAAAATTCTTTTGAGGCTGGAAACTCCATTTTCATTGCTCTGAAACCAGACACAATTTTTATCTCACTTCAGTCTGATACAGGTTGTTTATTTATTAGTAAAAGACTTTATCCCCTAAACCCCACAAAAAGAAAAAAAAAACCAACAACCAACCAAAGGGGATGGGGCAGGGGGAGAGAAAAGCAAAAAGCCCCAAACACATTTCAAATGGGTTTTTTGGTTGAAACATTCATATTTTCACTGCTTTTAAGTATTGTCAGGAATTTCAAGTCCAGTGGCCTAGGGATAAGTTCAGTACATCTGACTGTATTAAAATTGTGTTTGATCAACAGTCTCCATGTAAGGAATTGCGTTGTATGAAGTTTAATGCCTTAGAGATGATCTTGGAATACTTACCCATGAAAACTAGGCATTAGGAGACTTTTGGGCGACTTGCTTCTAAGAGGCTTTTTTCCAGGTGGGGTTAGAGTTAATTACAGTTAATTGTCCTGAGTTATCGTGTGCTAATTTATATATTAATTTGTGCATTGTGGTGGTCTTCACCCCGTGCCATAGATCCAGACTTTCAGGGCATCTGTGTGTAGGCACAACTGAAGGTGTTTGAATCTCCCACTGCCATGCTAGGGAGAGCTGATCAATGCTACCCTCACTGTGATGCTGGGCCAAAAGAAAGGAAGTGGGAGCCTAGGTGAGGAAATTCAACCCACCAATTATTTAACACACCAGCTGATTTGCAGATGCATCAGCCAACTCCATACGTACCCCCTTTTCCTTTGCTGGGGGCTGCCAGACCACTGCAAGTGGTGTAAGTTTATGCCATTGGCACTTCTGTGAGCTACTGTAGCTCCTCGTGATGGATCTGGGAATGGTCTGGCTCAACAACTTTTGCAGCTGTTCTTTACCTTTGTTTTTCCCAAGGCCAGGCAGCCCTTTCACAACTTTCCAGAAGAGGATGTCAAAGATCTCAGCCTCAGGGCAGATGAATGACACCTGACCCAGTGCAGATGATTTCAGAAGTGTGAAACAGAAAATGCACCAGCTTAGGCTTCATGCATGCTCACTGACAGAGAGAGAAGATCCAGTCTACAGAGGAACCAGAGCACAAGATAGACAGACAAGTCAGCCCTGGAGGAGAGCAGATAGCACCTAGATGGCAGCAATCACACGTGATAGTGTGAAGGGTGTCTATATTGAAGTTAGCACAGATTAACTAACATGATTTCATCCTGAAAGACAAGAAAGCAGGAATAATAAACACCAATTCTCTTCTGAACCAGTGCTGGGAATTGTGTGAAGGGAAAGTAGATTATGTCAATGAAAAGAAGCTCAACTTCTTGGGACTCTAATGCCCTCATAAAAGGCTGAAAACTCCTGAGTGATAACAGCAAAGGTGTTTCCTCAGCTGAGTTTGTGGGTTTCTCCTCTTCCTTGTCTTGTAGTCAGCCAAGCCAGCTCACACATGATTTGGTTTTGGCTTTGCCCAGATAAGGGCTTGGCAGAGTTAGACTTTCCAAAGAGCAAATGTATGTTTAAGAGTCACACTCAGGGTTATGTTTCCTGTGCATTCCAAGATGATAAGAAGACTGTGCCCCTTCTTTGTACCTTGCTTTTCTTAGCATACTGGAAAGCACAGAGTGCCCTTGTGACCTGGCCTGAAAGAGCAGATAGATGGCTGCTGAAGGGATGAGCTTTGAGGTCAGGAATGTAGAATGCCTTCCTATAAACCTAAAAGGGAGTAGAATCACAGTTTGTTCAAGCTTGACAACTAATTCAGTGCATTATCAGATCTGAAACTTACCTTCCCCAGGATATATATCTCTCCCATAAATACATAATTTATATCCACATTTATTTTCTAGAATATCTGGCATGATTTGGTAAACAAAATATTCCACAAAATTAGCTTCACTGGTGTGGGTTTTGGGGTAGATAACATACGCATCATATATCTTCCCATCTATAAGGCAAAACAAGAGGAAAGAGTATTATATATCATGTGTTAACATGAATTAGAGCTGTCTATTGCAAAAAGTAGAAGAGAAATAAAAACATCAGTCACTGAAATAGATTTAAGAAGAAATTCTGGCGAATCTGAATAATGTATATCATGTGGTGCATGTTTGGGAACTAAAGACTGCATATTTGGTGTTTTCCATGCTCAATTGTTTTGTCCTGTGTGTTTGTAGCTTTGGAGAACCTGGCGTTTGTGTTGTGAAGGCTGTATTCCAAAGTATATGTAGTAAGATTTCAATTGATAGATGCATATTAGCATGATATAGCAATGAAGCTCAGCATTTGTTATTTCAGTGATACAATTCACCATTAACAGGCTTTGTCTCTCAGCACAAGGTATTCCATTTAAATTCTTTCATCTTGAAGATTTTATTCATCATTCTTACAACATATCATAGTCCTGAGTGAAAATTCCATTTCTTAGGAAACAGAATTACAATAAGAACCAAGTACAAAGTCAAGTATTTATTTCATTCCTTGCTTCATTTCTCTAAATTAAGTTTTCTATTACAGCATTTTTATTCTAATCCCAAATGTTTCTTTCTTTGTGGTGGAAATGGCCATATCTTTTCTTTTGTTGCTGAGGTTCTTGCTCAAACCATTCCAACAATAGATCCTATGAGGAGCAGCTGAGGGAGCTGGGTTTATCTAGTCTGGAGAAGGCTCAGGTTTGACCCTATTGCTCTCCATAATGACCCAAAAGGAGGTGGTAGCAAGGTGGGGGTCAGCCTCTTCTCCCAGGCAACAAGGGATGGGACAAGAGGACACAGTGCTCAACTGGACTTGGGGAGGTTTAGGTTGGACGCTAGGAAGAATTTATTCATAGAAAAAATGATTGGGCATTGGAATGGGCTGCCCAGGGTGGTGTTGGACTCACCATCCCTGAAGGCGTTTAAGGAAAGGCTGGAAATAGCACTGAATGTCATGGTCTAGCTGACAAGGTGGTGTTTGGTCATAGGTTGGACTCGATGATTGCAGACGTCCTCATCAATTGTGTGAATCTGTGATTTTGTGATTCTGTAATAGTAATGAAATATCTGTTTCCAGAGTCTGATTAATTTCATCATAAAATATACTTACATGGAAACTGTCCTAAAAAAGCATACTTCTTTCCTCTTTAATGAGAACATAAGTAACTAGATTAGCTATAGAAATCTTCCAAGAGTCAGCTTCAGATTTAAAAGTTGTCCATTTAGCTGGATTTGGTCTCTTAAGAACATGTACCTTATCGTGTCATTAGGCATCGCCTGCTCTTCAGCTGCCCCCTGCAGAGGGGTTCAGGTCTCATTTGAGCCCTAATACAGCACCAACAGCACCAACTGCTTAGATTAAACAGCTGGACCCAGCCACAGATCTCCAGGTTTCACGTCTAAGATGGAAACTTGCATGAGTGCACTTTCATTTCATACAACTAAATGTAGATGTCTGAATCTTGAGCTGAAAGGAACCAATAAATTTATATGGCATGCATTCCTCCAGAAATGTCTTCCACACTATTGGTATCTTTCTTTTTGGCCTACAAAAACTGTGTTGCTCTAATATATGCTTTTAACACGTTAGCCATCAGGTTTGTTCCTTTGCATTAGAGAGCACATAACAAGTACAGTTAATAGCACTGTAAATCAGATTTTCAACATCATTCAGTATTTTACGGCAAATACCTTCATTTAAAAAACTACAAAACCAGGACTGAATCTCTCTTTTATGTAATTCAGTGCTACAAAACTCAGGAAATAAGGGAATGTAAAGCACTTCCAGAGCTATGTATGACTTCTCTTTACTACAGGTGTAAGAAAGAGAAGAATCAGGCTCAGGTGTCATGAGTTAGCAACTATCAAATAAATTACTTTCCCTATGATTTGTCATTTTCCTCTTTTAAAACTTTCTCAAATCTTACTTACCATCCTTGACTGAGTAGGGCTGGAATATGTCCCGATACAATAGGACGATATCAACTCGGAAAAACTGGTAAAGGATAACTGAGATTGCTATTGCGCCCAGCAGAACTAGAGACCCTGTGATCAGGAGGACATTAGGAAGAACCTCTGCAAAGTACAGGAATATATTGTTAGCCACAGAGAAGTTAACCTGTGCACTGAAGCTTTAGCCTCATATCCTTACTTCTGTTACAGCTTTCAGGAGCTCAAAACAGAGGTGACAAAGCTTTTTCCTTCCCCAGCTGGCATAGCCAACACACAGACCCCTGAACTGGAAGCATATTATGCAGTATATAATTAATATTTATTTTGTTGAATCCAGATCTACTTATACTAAAAACCACAGTTGACAATCATGTTTAAGTATTTTGTAACTTTTAAAAGCTGGTAATAACGCAGCCATTTTGTGAGACATCTAAGCCTACGCATGAAAATCCACAAAAGGACAAGTGGAGGCTTCTGGCATGATTGCACAAATAGGGTACAAAGAGCATGCGCAAGTAATGAAATCTGCAAGATAAAAACTAAGATAGCACTAGACAAGCAGGAAAACAGAACATGTCCCGGTCACAAAAATAAAGTAAACTATGCTGAAGTCAGAGGATGTTCTCTCCTGCCTTTTCCTTTCAAGAGGGTCAAGGAGCATGTAATAGCAATGATGAGTAAGAAAAATTGGGATAGGAAGGAGCCACTCACTTTATTTCCAGTTTCCCTTGTGGAAGCTCTAGAATCTGTCCACATTTACCTAAGAGATGAAGACTTACCAAAGGTAGATTAAGTCTAGATATATGGAGGACATTTTTTAAATTGAGGGTGGTAAAACACTGGTACAGATTGCCTAGAAAAACTGTAGACACCCCACCCCTGGAAGTGTTCCAGAATAGCTTGGATGGGATGCTGAGAGATTTGGTCTAGTGGAGAGTGTGCCTGAGAAATTCTGCTGAAAATGTATATAAATGGAGAGTTTACAAATACATTTCCCCTTTCCTCTGGTAGGACATGAGGTAAATTTAACAAGATTTTCACACTCCTTACATTTCTTTCTTCAGCATTTAAAGGGAAAAAGAAATATTAGGCTTGTGATGAAGTTTACCTCACCAGAACTAGATCAGGAGGAAACACCTTCCAATAAGATTGGGCAAGAAAACAACCAGTTCCTTCTAAAGTGAAGTTTGGCCATATTTTTAACAGTATCACATGATGCCTATGAGGGAACTTCAGCCTTGTCGGCCCCTTCAAATTTAGTAACTGATCCATTTTCCTGGTCAATACACACACCCAAACAAAGGAAACCTCTTTCACCACCCAGAGGGGCTGACCCCAGCAAATGGGTCATGAGGGTGATGTTGTTTCTTACTGATGCATTTGCTGACAGTGTGCTCATCATAACATTACAACTACTGGTGTATTGCATTAAGTCTCTACAAATATCTAGAGAAGAAACAGGTTCCACCATCAACTTTTGCAATTATGAACCTAAAAACACTTTTTATATTTGGATTTGCACTGATTGGACCAAGGCTGGAAAAGAAGCAATATGCCCATGCAGCTTGTAACATGTCAGACAAGAACCCCACAGAGGTGTCTTCCTGGAGCAGCAGGTTCAATTCCCAGTAATGCTGGCTTAGCCCCTCATTCCTTTCTCTGGAATAAATTAATGAATGTTCACTAATTTAATTCGCTAGCAAACATTCAGCACAATGGAGATGCCACAAGCCCCTGAACAAGGCTGAACAGATCCTGTTGTTCCATTTGACTTCACTGCATCATTTAGCAGCTGAGCTCATGAGTAAACCGTCTTCTATTTATATTCAAGAGCAATGGGAATAGAGAACTATCAGCTCACAAGGACTGGTATTGGAAAGGCCAGAGAAAACATGTCAGAAAGAAACTTTTCAAGGAGTTCCAGACAAACTCCAGAAGAGCAGCAGTTTTTTCTATTTTCTCTGGCTTCCAAGGTGGATACACTTCCAGACAGTGAAGGCAGAGATCTGGGTCTAGAGTTCCTGTCCACATCAAGTCTACAAAATATGAGCCAAAAAGTTAGCTTTAAACATCTTTGAGGAAGAACAGAGCTCATGCTTTGGGCTGAACTTTATCTCTGCTTTGAATGACTGTGTAAAAAAAAATTAACAGGATACTAGCTAGCAGACACAAGTTGTGCTGTGGGAAACACTGAGGAGAAATCATATATTTGGAAATCTTTTTCCTATTAAATACAAACACACAAACAAAACACAAAAAAAGGAGTGTGCACATCTTTCTTACACATTTACAAGACGAGAGGCACAAGTGAATACTAGCATTTTTATTATTCTGAGAAACAAGTGACATTGCTTTAGCATAAATATTGCCAAGCTGTGTGGAGACTCAGAGAGGAAACCTAAAGCAGAGCACAGCCTCTTCTGGACACAGCATTGCTGACAACAACAATGCCGAGGAGCAGAAGCAGACAGCTTGTCAAGAGCAGCAAAAAGGACAAGGTCACAGATATCCATACAAAAAAGGCAGCAGTGAAAGCAGGGTCCCAATCAAGAGCTTTCATGTACATTTATTGAAGATGTATGAATAAAAAACAAAATAAGATTTGTCTATAACAGAAATTAGATTCAATGATTCATGGGATGAATACAGAATATGCTCTCCTTCATCTAGTCTGCAATATGGGGCCAACAAGGGACTCGTACTGATAAACTAGTGAGCAGAAACTGTTACTCAGTTTCCTTCCCTCTCCTTGCAAGCACACTCCCATGCTCAGGTACCTCAGTGCAGAGCTGATGTGCTTCCAGCTTCCTGAGTGATGTGCACTCAAACTCCCCTATCCAACCAAAACATCTCCCGCCATCTTGCTGGTGAGTGCTATTCTGCTGTTACCATTCACCTAAATCCCTTCTAGTCTAGGCTACAGCAAGGAAATTTGTCTAGGCTCTGAAGCCATGATCTTGTAGAAAGTCATGAGCAGTTGGGAATACAGCAGGACATGGGTCTGTGCACACCCTGTGATCAACAGTATACTTGATTTTACTCTTCCCACTACTCTTTTATAGAAAACCAGACCTTGTTAAAGGTCTTGACATTTACTTTCAAAGTCCTCAAGAAAACAGAGTAGTTTTAGATTATATATTCTCGGTTTCGTGTCTCTGCCCCGAGATGCAAGTTGTTAAAAAGTCCCTNCCTCCCTGGACTGGCTCCACACCCCCCTGTCCAGGGTTCAAACTCTCTTTCTCAGACTCCAGGTCATCCAAAGGGATGCCCTGGACTCCAACAATATATGAGAAAGAAATTCTTTCCTGTGAGGGTGGCAAGGCACTGGAACAGGTTATCCAGAGAAGCAGTTTGTGCCTCATCCCTGGAAGTGTTCAAGGCCAGGCTGGATGGAACTCTGAGCAACCTGGTCTAGTGAAAGATGTCCCTGACCTTGGCAGGGGGTTTGGAGCTAAATGATCTTTAAGATCCCTTCCAACCCAAACCATTCTATGATTCCATGATTCTTGGTGGTTCAGCATATCTGAAGGGATGAAAAAGGAAACAATTGATCACAGCTGCTTCTTGAGCCTTCACAGACCAAATAGTATTTTCTGCCATAGGAATCTGATTCTGAGGTATGCTTAGGAATCTGGCTATCCCTATTAAAAAATAATATTCCCATATGAGATAAGGATTATTCCTGTCCTCATCATTTACTGCCCTGGATTTTCCTTCTCTTTCAGGCATTGCTAGAACCAGGAATTTTAAAACAAAACCAAGGGAAAGCCTTTGAAAACCTCTGTGTGGCACAGAGGGAATAGTGGCACTCAGAAAAGATAAAGAGTGATTTTGAAGAAGTGATTCACATAATATTCTGTCCAAAAAGGGTACTAGAGTGGATGCAGTATAGTAAGGAAGGCAAACAAACTGGCTAACCAGCAGCTGAAACCCTTGTTTTTAAAGTTTGCCTGTTTTCTGCCACGCTTTTACGCTAGAAACAATATTTTCATTTTTTCACAGTGGAGAAATATCCTAGAAACAGAATATTCTTATCACAGGACTGATATAGTCATGCTCTGCATATTTCATCTCTTGCTGATACTGTTTGAAAAATGATCCCCCTCTCTCCCTAACCCCAAGGACTCAGCCAGGAGAATTTTGCAACTGGCTTGAGCATGCAGGGAAGAAGCAAGTTGGTTTTGCTTCTTATTAACTGAAACTTTTTTACTATCTGAAACAAATAATAAAACAAACTCACCAACATATTTCAAACTCAGTGCAAAGTGTAAAGAATCAAAATGAAAAAATCCTACCCTCAGATGGCACTTTGAGTTGTAATGTCACCGTGACTCTTGTGTTGTACATTGTGTTCAATGCTATACATGTGAAATTTGACTGCAGATCCTCCTTTTTTACTTCAGTAATATTCAAAGTGGTCTCTTCATAGTATACTTGCTCATGTCCATCAAAACTATTAGGACGAGAAAGAGCTGGTACTATTGGTTTCAATGGCTAGGCACAGTTTGCATAGAAGAAAGATTATTCTGTGTTATATGCACTTACAAATGAGTTTCTTCATGAAATCTTGATAAAACAAGGCTTTTCACTGGGACGTTATCCACATCCCATCTGACAGCAGCCAGTGGCTGTTTCTTAATCCCCAGGCGGGCCTGACATTTCAGAGACAAAGCAGCACCTAATCAAGATACAGAGATGTAAACATTCCTTGATGAAAAACATAATTTTATTTTCCTCATAACATCTTTTTCTACTAATCTTCACACGACTTGTGAGTTTTGTCATAACAATTTTGACATATTTTTCTGAACTACTGCTGACAAGATGATACAAAGAAGAGACAAAAAAATAGTAAAAAGAATTTTTGAACAAATGATCTAATAACACACCAAGGATTACAAGAGGCATTATTTATATTTATTATGACGAAGGCAATGTACCCTTTACTTGTGATGCTTGACACACGTAATCAGCTAGTGAGGAACATAGAAAGAATATGGTGGTTGGCACACAAACATACACAGAAATAACCTTATTAAATTTCAGTATGTATTATTTTGCATAAGACTTGTGTGCAGCTTATCTTGGATTTTATTCAAGTTGGACAAAAGTGAAATAAACCAGTCCAAGCAAAAATAAAACACGAAATTACTTACTAAATATTTCCCATTAGGAAATATTTATTCCAAAGCAAGGGTCACCATTGCACCGAAAGAAAGTATAATTACAACATGCTGAATTGTTTCCATATAAGTCTGCATCTAAGCAGGTCTTAGATAAGATTATAAAATCTTATGGTTAGGTCATGCAATGGTATTAGGGAACATAGAGAAATGCCTTAATTTTTGCAAACAGGAGACAATAGAACCAGTACAGCAATTGGGGTTTAAATGTAAAGTGAATTTGCTCTGTGTAAGCAGTGCCAGAGCAATAGGCAGAGGCCACAGGGCACTAGGCAGTGACCATGTTACTAGAGAAAGCTCATCCTTGAGTAGAGGCCACCTAATTTCTGAGCAACAAAACAACTGGGGCGAAGAGGAGAAAAGAATGGGAATGTGAGTCAACTGACAAGTCTCTGAGCCCCAGCATGTGGCACAGAGAAGGCTGTGGACCCCTGCAGTATCTGCTACCAGAGCAGTCTTGCTGTAGGACAGAATCAGGAGTGGTAGATACAATCCCTTCTCCCACTGGCCCAGCTTCACCCCATTTGCCCTGGGAGACAGGCATCCTGGATTACCTATTTAAATTTCAGGTGGGTTTAGACTCTTGCTGGAGAGCTTCACCCTTCTCCACTGACTACAGAAAAACCCCAGACAACTCTCACTCCTATCAGAAACACCTTGTCCTGATGGTGCAAGTTACCCAGAATTAATCTGAATCCCTGAGAACATCTATAGCCCTGAACAGAAGGGAACCAGGAGCAAGCTCTACATCATGGGCTGTCCAATCACTTTGTCTAAATTCTCTGCTTGGTCCTGTTCTTCAGCCCTCTCAGTATCTTCCAAGCAGACTGGTCTGATCACTGCTAGCCAACATGGACATGAGACAGGCAGTGCTGCTCAGCCTCAGGGCCAGCAACCAGTCCGTTGCTGTCCTTTATTCCTCAACAGAGACACAGGCACTGTACCCACATGGGGACTGAAAGTAACAAGGAGTAACTCTAGTCACAAGAATAGTCCATCATTCCCTCTTAGAGGTATCTTCAAGCAGTTTCAAGGGATTTAGCCACAGCCCTCTTTGAAGTGAATGGAAGCTATCACCTCTCAGCTGAGATGTAAAGATTCACTCTGTGAATAAACCTAGTCTATCCTAGTCTATCTAGTGAGAGAAGAACAAGTTATTTAAATCTTCTTAAACTTCACTTAATGCCTAAATAACCCATCAGTTATATCTAACTTTGCACCCCTGAGCCTGGAGGGAATTAAATCTGGCAAATATTGTGGTGCAAAACTGTGATGGAAAGTTCTTGAAGATACCTGTGTTTGCTAGACCATTACAATACGTTAATTCAAAAACAAATTAAAATTTGTACTCACCAAGCTCTGCTTCTACTACATCTTTATTCTTTGGAAATATGATTTGAGGTGGTAGAGGCATGTATTTCACTTTAGAAATTAAAGAAGAAAAAGAAAGCATGCATTAGCAAGTTGTGAAAATGCATTTTGTAAAATAAGGTTTGTAATCTGTACAATTAATATTTTATGATCACAAAACAGAATTGCAAACTAACAGTGTTTCACTTGCCTGTTGGGACCATCTGGTTTTATTCCTACAACTAAATACCTCTGGGGAATATGTACATGTTAATATTTTCACTATTTTCCCCCCATCTATTTAATTTTTCCCTTTGTACATAGAAAGGAAAAAATTTAGGTTTTGAAGTACTCTTTTAGCTGCTGTGTGGGGGAAAAAAACAAATGCTGTTATAGGCTTATGCGCTTTCTCATCTGTTTGGGGTTTTTTTTAAGAGACATTTGAGAAATTACTCATATCCATTATACAAAATACCTAATATGTACTTTTATGCAGTATCTGAACTCCAAACATATTGCTTTCTAACCCTTTCCTCATTAACCTTTTCCATCTCAAGGCACCTCTGTGAAACTCATATTTTCCAAAAAAATCTGTAGAAACACAAGAAACACATTTCAGTCCCTGCTTCCCAGACTGACTGGATATGATAAAATAGAAGTCAGGAGAGAGCCAGCAACTTTCCAGCTATCTGACTATGCTAAGTTCTTAGCTGCCAGCATTCAGAGGCAGAAAGTCCTCTAGATCAGCATGGATCTGCAAGGCAACAGGAACGTATATCATAATTCTCTAACCTTAACAGAACAGAATAGCTCCACTCATCAGCACACTAATCTTAAGGTCTGATAAAACCTCAAAGGAGTTGTCATTAAGTACTTGGAATTTAGGAAAATCTGGAGCAGACATGCCAGACCCAGCCCAGATTTCACGTTATGTTGCAATCTCTTCTTTCTGCAAGGATTTCAAAAGAAAGATAGATGGACTTCTAGATCTGCCTGGATGTAGCATAGGCTTTTGTAAGTTTGAATGCCTTTGGGCCAAATAAAACCCAGAAATTTTTGTTGTAACCCATGAAGAACAGTATTCCAGAAGTTAGAGAAGTTTTGATGGAAGTATATTCAAACAAAAATTGTTAGGCAGAGAAGTATCATGTAAAGCATGATCGTGATCATGCAGAGCAACAGGTAGAAAACGAGGAAAGGCACAACGTTTCCCAGCTACTGAACTAGGTCTCTGCTCAAATCTGTCTTCTGTCCAGCTCAGAATAATCAGAATGAACTCTGCTACTGAGATCTAGGCACAGCAGCAAAAACTGCTTCTGAGGCCTCCACACTCCAAATCTGTGTTCTGCCCACAAGCTGTGTGCCTCCCCAGAGCAAAAAGGCCTGATGTTCAGTCTGCAAATGGACGCTATTTTTTAAAAAAAAAACCAACTAAACAAAGAAACTAAACAGCAACAAACAATCGCATGAGCCAAACTCAAGCCCTCCACCACCCCCCAAGAAAAGGTCTTTCTAACTATTTTTCTACTGATCTGGTTGCAGAACTGAAGATGCATTTTGAAGTTTTGCAAGTTGATGCAATCTGAAACTGCAAATTGGTGTGCCCTTTCCTGACCACCATCCAAATACAAAGCATCCCTGAACAGACTGCATCCTGGAGGCAACCCAAAGTCCACACACCTCAGTCATATTGCCTATGTTCAAAATCACAGACACATAGTAATCACTGAGATCCATACATTTTCTATTTCTATATAAATCTTGTTCATTCTGTCCCATTCAAGAAAAAATTAAAAGTTTTTTCAAGTGGCATTAAGTTGTAGGCCATCAACACATGATCACCTGATAATCCTCACTAGCCACAAATTCTGCTGCTCTCAAAAAACAGAAAGCAGAGCATTGTGGCATCCCATGAGGATGCCTTCATTTCAGAAATGTGCTACCAGCGAACTCTACCAATCATAGCACCTAACCAGAGTCATCAGAATCTTTTAAACAAAAAATTGAATGAGACCAGGTCTGACTTTACCCCATCTTGCTGTATGTGAATGGCCATCCACAAGATTCATCTAGTAAAGCTGATCTAAATCCTAAATAAGATGATAAAACAAACCAACAAAAACTCTTTTTCTTTTAAATGTACAAAATTAGTTTCCTTTGCTTTTTCTTTTAAATGTACAAAACTAGTTTCCTTTGCTCTTAGTTGACGTTAGCCTTTTTATCTTAGCAAACTACATAATTACTGTCTTACCCTCACTTACGAAAACTCTTGTTGCTGATACATTAAACACATTTCCTTTATGGGTATAAATGAATTGACATGTGTAATAGCCATCATCCTCCCTTCTTGGATTCTCAATATAAATGTATTTTTCTTGCTTGAAGTATCTCTGTCCCTGGAGAGGTTTGCAGTCCTGGAAAAGAAAAACGTGTTTGGTTACAAAGAGCTTTTCAGTATTCTGACCTACACTGGCACTATCAGGGTTTTATTTACCTTATACCACTGGACAATAGTAGCATTCTTATAGTTATCAATGGTAGGACAAGCAATTTTTCCTCTTCCAGTCTCATTTGGGTAACGAATCCGACTTGGGAAACATTCTCCTGGCTTGTATGAATGCACTTGCACATTCATGTTGTACAACTTGGTGCGATTCCTTGAACTTTAAAAATGGAATAAGGTATGTCAGTGATTGCATTTTTATATGAAATATATTGTTTATAACAAATGTATGTCATTCTATAAACATGCAGATGATTATTGTATTTCATCACAGCTTGATTTTAATGATCTGCCATAAAAATAGCAGTTGAAGGGTGAAAACATATGAAAAAAGTCATAATTTCCACAAATTGTAACTAGAACAATATATTATCAAAATATATATTCTTGCCATTCTTACACCTTTCACTTTCCATGTGGCACTTACAGATGTGTTACACAAGTGTAGTTTCCAGAATCCTCTCTAGAAGTTGGCAGAAACCAAAGAAATCGTTCCATGGAAAATACTCGTGATCCCTCCTCTTCTGCTGGAATTATTCTGTGAGTATCCGTGCGATACCAGGTGACTTTCACAGATTTGGGACATTTTATCACTAAAGCCTCACCTTCCATGGGATCAACTGCAAATGAGCAAAAGATTAAAATCTCACATAAATTAAACCTTTGTCTGCTGATACAGAAGAACTTGGCATTCCTGGATCAGTAGGCCAGTCATGTCCTTCTACCCGCCTTCAGAGGTGATACATAGCAAGTTTATTTTCATTAGATTGTTTTTCAATAAAAAAATTGTTCACCTTGAGTTATGGAGCCATTTGTCTCCAAAAGCAGTAACTAATGGGGGGGGCACAAATAAACAAACAAACAAATCCCTAGGTTCTAAGCAGACACACAGTAAAAAACAAGAGGACTTAACTGGAAAAATAGTGATTTCTTACAGTGAGCTTATTATGTAAATCTTTGCCTAAAATGCCATTTTTAATTAAAACACAAAGAAAAATACTGTAGTTATCTTTCCTTACTTCAGTATAATGAATATTTATTTATGCAATAGATGAGTGCTTTTTTTTCCTGCCGTTTTAATACAGAGAAATGAAATTGATTTTTTTTTTCCCTGGAAGAAAAAAATCACAGAAGAAGGAAGTCTGTAGAATAGATCCTTAGGAAAACTAAAATAAAATAAAACCACAAAAAAACAGCTTCTCTCTGAAGTTCATGAAATTGGAGTGGGAAAAAAAGAAAGCAATATGATAATGTGAGAGGAAGAACCTGATGAGCAGGTGGGAAAGTGAAAAGATGCCAGAAATAATTGAGAAAAATAAGAAGCTTAGAAAAATAAACTGCATATGGTCACACATAAGAAAATTTAGGAGTAAGACACTAAATTTTAATTTTTTTTAAACTTAGTGTACTTTTATTTTGAATACTGAAATAGGTCCACAGAAGCTAGAATCAAGCAATTTTGACAAATACTTAAGTGATCCGGTATCTGAATAGTGTACTGGCCACTGAAAACAAACATTAATCTGAAAGTTAAATTGCATTCTCTTTCTGAGAAGAAAAAGATGGGAGTATGAGCAAGGATGGTGACAGGACAAAAATTGAGATTGGCAGAGGAGATGCAGTAGATAAGGGAGCATGAAAATGAGAGTAGATAACCAAACAGCTAACCAAAATAGTGTCCATCATAAATGACATTTTGCAGTGGTGGCTTTAGACATGTAGGTGCACAAATCAGGAGGTGAGAGTCTCTACATAATGAATGCTTCTGCTCTGGTTCTTTCTAAAGAAGTGGTCTATCTCCACTGATGTTGTCATCTGGCTTGTTAATTTGGGGCTCCTAAATTAGCCAGGTATGAGTATGAGTAATCACACCCCATAATTTTAACAGTTTTTCCATCCACAAGATTTGCAAAGACACTGGGACGTATTAGGGGGGTCAGAAAACGCAGCATTGTCCTGCCAAAGGTGGAACACAGGGGAAATACAGATTTCTTTGAGGAAAAACAGTGTGGAGGAGGAAGACATTGAAAAAGAAAGGCCTCATCTAAACTCAATGACATCTGTGAAAATCATCTTGGCAAATTCTTCAGCAGAATTTGGCATCTTAATAAACCTAATTTGCTTGAATCTTAGCTTTCCTATTGTAAAATTGACAATATGGAGAAATATTTAGAGATCATATCTTACAGAATTTTTCAGACAAATGAGCATCTCAGCTAAAGAATAGAAGTACATGAGTGCTGTGCAACGCTGTGTCACTGGTCAGCATTATGACCAGCTATGTCAGTAGAGCTGGCCCATCAGAAATAGTTTACTGTCCTGGACATCCCCCCTGGGCAGAGAAACATTATTGTTACACTGCATTTTTCAATTAACAGCCCCAAATTCAGGACATTAAAAAGCATTTCTATGAAGTACAGCACCCATTTACACCCCTGATTCAGCCTATGCATATGCACTGCTCAGTGCAATTAAAGCATGCTCCTGGAGTTTGTGCCCAGATGGGACCTGGAGCAGCAGCTACTCTCAAATTCTTTCAAGACCCTTTTCTTTCTGCTTGCAGAGGTGTCAAGTGGCAGAAGCTGAACCTAAACTTGCTGTCATAGAAATGGACAGAATTTGGTGCAGTTTAATATGCATTAAAAGCTAGCTTTTAAGTTGTGATTTCTGGCTTGAGGTGAACTCACTAATTTTAGGCTTAAAAATAAAACCACCAATTTGGAAACAGCCTACGCATTTCTACAGAACAAACCTTTTCACAAAGTATTTTTAAAATGTGACTTACATGTTTCAGATGTCACGGAAACGGAGAGGAAGGCAGATAGGAGGATCAAATCTATATGCCCCATCATATTTCTAAAGAAGAAAAACATTGATATCTTAGAATATACTCTGACTGCATCAGTAATGCTGTATCGATGCACATCAGAAAAATTGAACAGAAAATCATATCATGCAGTGATAAACTGCATTGGGTGAGCTGCTCTGTACAGTGTGTGTGCCTACATAGCAGCAATTTTGCAGGTTTGATGTGATGTTATTTGTTCTATCATCATTGAAACTACAGTTATGACTTAGTTTAGTGGGAGACAGGGAATTACTCTGTCATGGTGATCCTCAGGCAGAAGCCTCTTTAACTTGCTTGATTTTGTTTTAAAGGAATATAAATATACATTGGCATGCTCTTCATAGTCAAGTGCAGAGAAATTGTACCTCAAGTTAGAAAAGGACAGATCCTGAGTTTGAAAATGTACACCCTGGTTTTGAATTAAGGTTACATCCAATCAATTGCTTAGGTGCACAATATTTTTTTGTCTTTTTCTGAAAGGGGAGTTATCTTCAGTGATAACTTCTCTAGGTAAGTGTTTAGCAGTAAGATCAAAACCAGATGAGTGTCGTAAACAATTTTAAGCCAAAGGAGAACTGAAGAAAGGTAGGTAAAGGAGCATAATATTGTACTTAGCTAACAGCAGCAGGGCAGATCCTGTATCTCACTGATGTTTTCATTTGTGTATAACTAACACGCACCAGCAGCAATTCACACCTCATGGTGTGGCTCAAGAACTCTCCAGCAAACCCCTTTAATTAAAAAAACTGAGCATTTGATCATGGGCATTAAATTGACCCAATCCAGGAATATCTCAGGAGACAGCAGGCATGCAATCCGCTATCCTACCTGGCTGTAAACATTCTACTTATCATTAAAAAGCCTTGAATGCAGTTCTTCACTGCAGATCACAGAGCAGTGGGTTCTACTGTTGTGTACAAGTAAGCAGCAGTCACAGGGTCCCACAGACAGTAGACAAGCTGTTTTCAAGAGAAATCAAGTTTAGAAAGGAAATATAATTTATCTTGCAGATAGTGAGCACAAGGGGAGTAGTGAAAAACAGGCAAGAGATGTAAGTACTGTCGTCACACTTACTGCAAAGAATTTTTATCTCAGTGCCAAAAACTTCCAGACTAAATAAACATTGACAAGACTTATCAAGTCCTATGTTTTTGCCAAGTCTGAAATTCAGAGGAAATTCAGTTTCGAGCTTTCAGAAATAGCATTAGCTTTGTATTGATATGGGAAGTGTCATCTTTCAGAAGGTTTGATAATATCCAGAGGGTTGTTCTTAAACTCTGAAAAACAGTAACAAAACTTAATGTTCGACAAGTGTGAGAATTTCTGCGGTGGTGGCGGTGTCTCGGGACCCTTGTCCCGCCTTGCCAGGCTAGAACTTGACACCGGCCTCAGTTAAAGGTAGGGTTCAGTATCCGGGGTTACCTTCCCGATCATGTGGGTCCTTGCCGCAGCGGCAGCGTGAGTAATGACAAGGAATGAAGGACTCTGGAGAGTGGACAACAGCTGGAGTTTATTGAGGTCCACGCAGAACCACCTCACCACCACAGAGTCTACCAACAGAGCGCAGATCCTCTCTGTGCAGCACCTTAAATGCAAGGGAGGGGCAAAGGGAAGGGTACAGTGTGGGTCCAATAGGAATAAATCCAGGAGTGGCTCTGTACATAAAGGACAGACAGTGGAGCAAATCAAAGAGGCAAGGGAGGGAACCAAAGGAATCCTGCCCAATCACTCGACGCCCTCACTGGAATTTTCTAGACACAGAGAGAGACCCTGAAGTGACTGACAGGACTCGGAGGTTCCTTAACTGATGATTGACTGATAACAGCAACCGGGGTAAACCATGAAAGGGTTAAATATGGGGGTACAAAGAATAAACCATTATAACAGCATAAAGGCATGAAACAAATACATATATAGAGCTAACAAAACCAGAAATACACCACTACAAATTTCATTGTAGGTACTGTGCAGGGATATTCACAAATCACAGGAAGGATGAGGTTTAGACAAAAAAAAGCAGCGTCTCAGCATTAACATCACCGCAAAGCTGATGCCATGCCTTTCATAGGAAGTGAGTGACCAGCCAGAGGAAATATTATGTGTGAGGATCTACTTGTTTTCATTATTGCTGGAGAAAAGCACAACATAACAAGTGCCAATGTATTGACTTTTTTAATTTTAAGGAAAACTTAGGCCAAGTGAACAGATTTTTAGGGGGTACTTTTCAACACTAACAGCAAGAGTTTTGCCCTGGAACGAATGACCAAGGTGGCCTACAACAGGGTTCATGAGTGACCTGGGACTGGATACATCCTTAGGAGAAAAAGATTCATCACAAAAATGGCACAATGAAATTCACAGCACCAGCACAGCAAAGCATTAATCTTTGTTTATCATTTAGAGCATGAGGCTTGTTCCTGGAAGTTATTTCTAACACTAGCAGGGAGCAAAAATATCCAGAATATTCCTTCTCTACTGGGAGCCTTTTCCCATCAAGTGTTTGGTTTTGTTCCAGCAACTTATTTGCTCCCAACAAGGTATGCCAGCAATCATATTAACTGCTCTTCTATTTTTTAGAGCTATCTTGCTTAAATGAGTGATACCTCAGCAAAATGAAAAAACTAAACTGATGGATTTTTAAAGAAAAATCATTTCATAGACTAAGTTTGGAGCCTTTCTGAAATGTGTTGGTTTTTTTTTTTCCTCATTTGATATTTTATTTGTAAGTGTTTTTTAGGAATTTAGCCACAAGTAATACCACTGTTGGAGACACAGGTAAGTCCCTTATTACCAGTGCTATTGCAGCCCGAGGAATGGAGGGCTGGTGATTACCGAAAGATGCAAGGAGATGTGCTTTCACCATTTTTGAGATACAGCTTTGTCCAGGACGGGAGGCAGTCAATTACTTGCTCCCACCAACTTTCCTAACAAGTGCCAGAATGATTCAGGAGTAAGAAATTCATAATTTTGTGTCTCCATATTTGCCAGTTGTTGCAATTAGCCTTCTGTTTACTGAAAAAAATACATCTACGAGAGACCTTACACATACTGGGCTACCGGCCTGCACCAAAAGAATTCAAAATATTTGAGCTGAGATGCTCCCTACCAAATCTGATGACTGCTTTATTGATTTTTCCCTCCATTTTTAAGTTACTGTGTACCAGCAGCAGTTCAAGTAGGGTTTGGGGGTTGTGTGTGTGAATATGAACAATATAGAGGGCTTAAATAAAAGAGGAATGTTCCCTGAAAATTCAAAGAGCTCATGCAATTAAAAAAGCAATGTGATTCTGTTTGCATTTTCCAAAGTCAGCAGTAAACACCAAATTACCTCAATATGAACTGAAGCAGTGGTTGCAAGTCTAGACAGAAAACAGCAAGAGAAGGACTGGTTCTGCAGTGCCTTACAGCTTCTTCCTACAGCTTAGAATGACTGCATGGTGTGAGTGTAAGACTAAGCTCTGTAAACAAAAACTTCAGTGTGGTGCTGAAAAAGCACTAGATCAAAAATTTGGGATAACTATCTGAGTAGGTCAAAACCTAGTTCCTAGTGATCCACTGTCAAAGGAAGGTGAAAGAAGGGGAACCCACTGTGTATAATTGCAGATGCAGTGGTCTGTGGGATTAACTCACTGCTTCTCTGAAGGCAGCTGTGTTAGTAACATATTTCTGATTTTCTTTCCAAAATTCTATCTTCCAACGAAACGTTTATAATACTGTTTATGTAAGTGACAAACATTACCTTGCATACTAAAAAACCTGGAGATAGTACTGCAATTTCTACCCAAAAAACTTCACAGACTTTACAATGGAAACATACCAAGAAAGAGCAGTTTTGTGGGATTGTTTTTACTGATATATACAACCTATACACCTTTTGGAAGTGATTTTCATTCTTCTATCAAACCAGAAAATCCATTCCGACTGAAAACATCCTATTAAAATTGCAACAGTAGAATTGAACTTATTCCAGAGCTAGCATTCGTAAGAGTTAACAATTACACTAGTTACAGGTGTAGGTATAAAATTTAGGAATTTCAGTAGTAAAGCATGGAATTTCTAAGACTAATATACACATTGTTCTTAAAAATATTTTTAAACAAAAAATACATAAATACGCTAAACTCTGAAACATCAATTGCAGAGTAAAGATTTTCTCTATCTTTAACTGATTAGTAAAAAAATATATGCCAGAAAACTGACGGCAAAATTCATTTCTAAATACACTTCACTAGAAGGTAAAATTTTATTTAGTCCCACACTATTTGTCTATTATGGAAGCATACCCACTAATTTAATCTAATATTATTTCTCAAGATAAAGAAGTACATAAGTAAACTGAAATAAACTTTCTTATCAAATACTTCTATTATTTCTGGTTAAATGACAATACAAAAATTTGACCTACCATTTGGAAAATTCAGAAAGCAGAGAAGTGGCTTGTTCTCTCTGTCTTTTGCAGAGATTTCTCTGCTTATCTTGTACCAGATATTACTGTGAGCTCTGTATATCTGGCTTGGGCAGTTCATATCTGTAGCAGCAAGATACACAGCTTCATTCTGAGACACCTCCCACTGAATAGAGCAGAACATGCAGATTGCTGTAGCAAGTTACTTTAAGTACCTATAAGAGATAGCATCTCATACTTCCAATTAATGAGATATCTTTCACCACTAGCATAGGTTTCCCTTTATTACAAATTATTCCTTTTAAACACCATTATAGTGCAATAAATCTGCTGGCTGGGGAGCACAGAGAGGGGACACTCAGATGACAGAAGGCACTCTGAAACAGATTTTGCTTGAAAACAAGCAACAGCTTTGCATGGTCTAGTCAAGCAGCAGCTCCCTGAGAACAGCTTGAAAGGTCTCTGGAGAATCAGAAACAGTTTTTAATGAAGGAAATTGCTTCACTGAAGCTAAGCTGATCAAAGAAGGTGCTGAAAAAACAGTTATCTGCACCGACAGTGAAACTAAGTCTCTGAGGGAAAGAAGATTTTATGCTATGGTCATTCAAACTTTTGTTTCCCTTCCCTAGCAGAGTTGTGAATTCCATTTGTCCCTTCCAGTGCTCCTGGGACTCTACTGTCAGCATGCAACAACTACACATCAATACACAAAGATGTAGCAATTATATGCCGGTATGCAAAAATCTTTCCTATGTCACACCCATGGTCTCCCCAGTTCTTGGTATAGCATTTCCTTTGAAGTGATCTGGGGGTTGCACTCTATATGACAATTAAAAAAAAAAAAAGCCATAGAGTTAAAAAAAGAAGCCAAGCAACCCGCAACAATGAAATCTCACAATGTTTTGGTCAAACAGTTCAGGCTCCTACCTTCAAAAGCTCACAAATTACTCCCTGCCTAAGTTTGTGAGGTTTCATCAGAATCAAAATCTTCCTCATTTCCTGATGTGAGAGATTTTGATGAAAATTCTGGAGTAACCATCTGCATTCATTCAATATCCTCTAATCACAACATGACAGTTTCATCTAGGGAAAGGTTAAATATATTCAGGTAAAGCTAACTTCAATTTTCTGGACAAATAAAAGGTTATTCTGTGATAAAATCCACTGAAACTTAGATCAGAGGTGCTTACAGTGTTGGTCCATACCTCAGAAGAGCCCTTAATCCTGCAGTCTGTTCTCATGCCCAGGCTGTTCCCACATCATGGTGCAGATGGGAAACTGGGCTGCTGGCTAAAGAGGATTGTTGCCAGCTGAGCAAAAACCATTCTGCAGCTTTCATAAGAAACTAAAATCAATGCTGAATGCCTCCTAACTTTGGGCCCATCTTCTAAAACAAAATCCTACTGATAAGTTTATGGAAAAAAAGAGCTTACAGAAATCTCAAGAGATTTCTGAAGGGTTAATTGCTCCCTTGGCAGCCTGTATGCATAGCACTACAGGAATCATCTGTTCTCGAAGCAAAGAGATAAGTAATGAGTTTGAACTGAAACAGGGGATAGCTAAGCAAGACAGCAGAAAAATCTTTCAAAAAGGAAGGTAGAGAAGCACTGGAAATTTGCTGGGAACCTAGTGGAGCTGCCACTCAGTGTTAAAGAGCAATTTAGTATCAAGTTGAAGGCAGCTGGCCCCACAGGTCCTTGCCAGCACTAGGAGTCAGGGATCCAGAGAGTCAACCATCAGTGATTCAGTTACTGGTTTGGCACAGCATGAGTGTATGAACTTAATTCAAATGTGTTGGCAAAATTACTCCTAGGCTATGGAAAACATGCAAGCTAAAGCCACACAAGATACAAAAAGTGGAAACCCAGACTGAATTAAGTTACTGACATCTTAAGAGTTAGGAGTTCAAGCATGCAAGAGGAAAAACAATGAGATTGAAAAAGATAAAGTCCTGAGATAAAAAGCAGAGATCGGGAAACAGAAATTCAGCACCATTAGAGTTCACTTTGCTGCAAGAAGCAGTGCTTAGCCTAGCAGCACATTAGCCCTGCTTGCCTAATACCTAATTCTATTAGCCAGGAAACATTTGCTGGGTACAGCTTTTGCCCCTGGCTGGCAGACTGTCAGTGGCCACAGTAGGGAAACATTCAGATAAAAGTGACCCTACCAGGAAAAGTTTTACTATCTCCATTTCTTAAGGCCAACCCAGAGATCTCTGGTGGAATGGCAAATGGTGGGATGGCAGGATGCAGGGGTTCAGTGCTGCCTTCAGGGAACTAGCGTCCCGTTTTCCAGCTAGCTCTTTCACTCTTTCACTCGCATTTAAGGGTACAGCTCGGTACCATTCCAATCTTGTGGGTCTTGGCCTCAGGCAGAAGTGTAGCAATGGCGAGGAAGAAAGGAGGGGTGTGGAAGGGTTTCCACTGGGTTTTATTTTTAGCCAGAGGGGAGTCCACGCACGTGAGTTTTTCCATCTGGGTCTCATCTTAAGTACAGGGGTGTGGAAAGGGGCAGGCGACAGCCTAGAACAAATCTCGGGGGGTGGGGGGAGTGACCCAGAACAAAAGGACAATCAGGAGAATAATTCCATACATAAAAAGGGGAGTGGGGAAGGCAGGGACTCTGCCAATCACTCAGCCCCCCCAGTAGAACTTTCTAGTCATCTAGGCAGGGTTGCAGGCTGAGGGACAGGACCCATAATTAAGGAAAAACCAGATAGGGGTTTAACATGGGGTATGGGACAAACCGTTGTACAGAAATTTGATAAATCCAAAATGCACACCACAACAGCAGGGGAAGCTGTTCTTGGGTGTGCCCGCACCTGTGTCCGTTCTAATGTTTTTTGGCCGGTGGGGATCCATCCTGCTGAGGTTGCAGTGTTCTTCCTGTTCCTCTGTGTCATGGTGCCCTTCTTGTGGCTAGCAAAGGCATCTCATGCTTTGTGTAAAAGGGAAATTAGAAAGATTTTTCAAGACTTATAGTATTCTAATAGAGATGGACTTATAATATTCTAATAGAGATGGACTTTTCCCAAGGAAAAAGTTTCCCCTGGCCTTTATCATTGATCATGCAGCTCTAGTACCACCCACAATGTAGGTGATGAAGGGGCTGGTCCCCAAATAGTTCTGATGGTTCCTTTCATTGAGAAGTTTGAGACAGTTACCCCAAGCAGACACTATTGGTGGATATATTCCTAACCAGAGTGTATTTGTTTTGACAAAACTTGGGATGGTACAGATGTGACTTCTGTGAGAAGACACCGGGAGCTGCCCCTGTGTTCAACAGCGCCAGTTCCAGTCAGCTCCAAAAGAGACCCACACTGGCCACAGCTGAGCTCCTCTGCAACATTGGTAAGTACTATGCAGGAACATCGTTAAGAAAAGGTAAAAACTGCTCCACAGCAACTGCGAGTGAGGGCTGAGACAACCCTGTAG
The DNA here is from genome assembly GCA_013399915.1 of Illadopsis cleaveri. Taxonomy (NCBI): domain Eukaryota; kingdom Metazoa; phylum Chordata; class Aves; order Passeriformes; family Timaliidae; genus Illadopsis; species Illadopsis cleaveri. The sequence continues at coordinate 541,236 of VXBB01002217.1, forward strand.
TGAACAAGAGGGGGAGGCGGTGCTCCAGGTGCTGGAGTAAAGATTCCCTTTCAGACCATGGGGAAAATCATGATGACACAGTTTTTCCTCCTGCAGCCCATGGAGGATGCCACACAGGAGCAGGTGGATGTGACCTGAAGGAAGCAGTAGTCCATGGTGAGTCCATGCCAGAGCAGGTTCTTGGCAAGAACTGAGGCCACAGGGGAGCCCATGTAAGAGCAGATTTTCTGAAAGGTGGCACACACTGGACAGTCTGTTCCTGAGGGCTGCAGCCCATGTAAAGACCCACACCAGAGCTGTTTGTGAAGAGCTCTAGCCCATGAGAAGCTCCACACCAGAGCAGTTTGTGAAGTGTCTTGTAAGGGAGGGACATCCCCTTTGCAGTAGGGGAACAGTGTGAGAAGAAAGAAGAAACAGAAACAAAATGTTATGAACTGACCACAACCCCTGTTCTCCATCCCCTGTGTCACTTGGGAGGAGGAGGTAAGAGATTTGGGACTGAAACTGAGCCTGGGAAGAAGGGAGGGACTGGGAGAGGATGGGATTAGTTTGGGGGGGGTTTTCTCACTATCCTACTCTGTTAATAATTCACAAAATAATTTCCCCAGGTTGAGTCTGATTTGCCTTTGATGGTAATTGGTAAGCCATCCACTTGTCCTTTTCTCAACCCATGGACTTTTCATAGTATTTCCTCCCCCTGTCCTAGTGAGAGGGTAATAGGGCAGCTTGGTGGGGCCATGGTGGCCAGGCAAGGTCAACTGGCATGGCAGGTTCTCACACAGCAGTGAGTGAGGGCATGCATGTAAACAGCAAAGAATTAATAAGAATTTAAGTTTTACAAAGACATCAGTATTTTTACTCTACTCATCTCACTCCTTCATCCCACCAAGCCAGAAATATTAAGTATCTTACAAGGTTTTCAAATCCACTGTAGTTGCCAGTTCAGATGATGTAAAATAGAGGTGACTATCTTGAAGAAAATAATTGGTTAAAGTAGCCAGAACCATATCTGTGCTTTTTTTATGTGGATTGCAAATATTTCCTTTGGCTTGCATGTTGATACATTACTTGGTATGCTATTTGATCACCAGAAGTTTATAAAACATCTAACAATCATAGTTATGTTTAGATAGTTATAGTCAGGCCAAGGATAGTATCCAAACAAAAAACATAACATCACTAACAAAGCCTTTGTATCTTAAAACCAGTTTCCCTTTCTAAAGAAATTCTGAATTTCTCTGTTCCGTGGCTTGCCCCAAAAGGAAAGCAGCTGCACTGCCATCCCACAGGATGTGGATACTGCCAGCCAGAATGAAAATAACAGCAGCTGTTCTGAATGTCTGAATGTCACCAGGCCACTAGCAGGATTCCCATGGGGAGACCACAAAGACCACCAGAGAGAGGATCTATGCAGCACATCTGTTGCTCTTATGGAAATTAAAACACTTTGCTGAGTCTCCAGAATCTTCTATTCCCACAGGTGGTTCTGTCCTTAGATGCCAGAATGTCTTACAATATAGAGGTGAGGATGAGTCTGAACAGGCAATTGTCTTTGGGCAAGAAGCCTATCCCAAGTTTATACACAAAAGAAACACTGAAGTAACCATCACTCTTGTGTCCAAATAACTTCAGGGCAGAAAGAAGATGCCCATAAGTGAAATCTTCCAAATTTTAAGATTAAGAGGCCAGTTCTTGGTGCAGCATGATAGACTCATTCCAGACGTCCCAGGTCCTTACAGCCAACACTCCCCTTGGAGTGGATGGGAAGCTAACTTCCTTCCATGTAGCACCCACTCCATTTTTCTTTACTGTGAAAACAATTATTTAGCATATCATTGTTCTTCCTATCTGACATCTTCCCTGAGAACAAAGAGATTTTTTCTACACAGTTTCTTAGGAAGACATATCTACAAACATGTGGCATTCTGGAAATCATGACTTGCGTGCATAAGATACAATTCTTATTAGTTCACCCAACTAAAATGAATTTCAATTCTCTGGAAAGTCACTGAAGATAATTTCTTGACAAATTATGCTGTTTATAAAGACTTCTCATTGAATAGTCTTGTTTGTTCCTTAATATATACAAATTACTGGAAGTTAATATCTTACTGATAAACGAGGGTCATGACATACTGACAGCATGCAAAAGCAGAGTTTTAGTTATTAAAAAAAAATATGATACCACTACTTAGGAAAATGGTTTGGTTTTGGTTTTGGTTTTGTTTTTTTTTCTCTAGGTTACAGACTGGATTTTTGGAAGAATTTTTTTTTCTCTTTAATATTATCTAATTGCAGTTGCTATCAGATCTGGCTGCAACTTGGAGTTTGCATTCCCTGAAAGTTTAAAGTATTTTGGAAAGAAAAACAAGGCTTCTCATAAAATGAAATATCACCCAAATTTGGTTGGTTTGTTTTTTTTTAAAATAAAAAAAATCAATGTATTTGTTAGTTTTTCTTTAGTTGAAGTGCCAGGCATCCAAACCCCAAGGACCCCTCTGCCAGAGTTCAGAAATTCTTAGAGCACTTAATTCTGAGACCTTAGTGCACCTTTCAAAAAAGGGCGGGCTATGAATTTGAAAACTTTCTCTGGGCCTCGCTCTTGTAAGCTATTCACATGGAAATTAGGATAGACTGTATCAGAAAATGGGCTATTAATTGTACTCTATGTTCCCCATTTGGCCAGCTTTAAGAAATTCTGAGAATACAGACTGTCACCTACCTCTGCAGAGATCCCAAATGGCATGTAGAGTGCCTTTTGGCCTATTACCTATTACCCCAGATTCCAGACTTGCTTCTCCAAAACAGAAACTCAACATAATCTGTTTTGCCTTCCCTCACTAACCAAGAATACTTTCTTCATCAAAAGCCTTCTTACAATTTTCCACATGTTTTCCTGCAAGTCTTTTTGGGAGATGAGCTGTTCCAGGAGCAAATCTTCTTTTCCCATCAATATAAAATGAGTTATTTATTCTTATCCATAGTCATCACGGCTACTAGCACCACATAACATGATCTTGGTGTATCAATTACTCACTTTGCCATTGTCAATCAGGCCAAAGTCCTAATTTCTGTAGGATTCTACATTGAAAAGAACCTATATGTAACTATGGCTTGTTGCAAACACAAGCAAGACTTCACCAGTACTGCTTCACAGGTCTGTGAGTCTTTGTTCAAAAATCTGTCTTGCAAGGTGCCAGTAAGAAGCAGACATTACAGGAAAAACACAGTAGAAACTCTATCCCTTGTGCTTTCCCCACAGGATTTAGTCATTATAATGCAGGAGATCCAGAGTGCTACAGGCAAACAATGATGAATGGTGGAGTCACTTAACACAAGACAAACATTATTTAAAGTAATTTATTCTTCAGATTTTGGGTCCATGACTTCTGTGAGGCAGTTCTCTGAGACAATGGGGTCCAAGCTCCTGCTTCCTTCATGAGGAGGGTAACCCACAGCTAATCAATGCCTACACTAGAAATACAAGTCCTCAGTGTGCATGCAGCCAGACGTGGAGGTTGGTTCTTGTCTGTTTCATATCCAAAAATGTCAACTGTAAGCATCTCTGTTCCACTTTATCTCCATAGCCAGCAGCAGAGCCTGCAGGCTGCTAGCAGCTTCTGAAGACCTCTGCTTTCAAAGAGCTGAAGGTTTCAAGCACTCCTGCCCAATTGCTCTCAGGGTCCATGACCATAGGCCAAACTTCCTGAAGTTATCCTCTGCAGCCGACAGCCTACAGAAACAAGCTTGTCCAAGACCTCCCATACCAGCAATGAAGAGGATGCCCTGCACTGTGTGACACGAGCAGGTGCACCTCTCTGTCCTCCTGCACCACATCTCGGCCTCACATGCCAGAATGTGACAGCCATACTCTCTACCTGTCTCTTCCAAACACACCAATCCAGGAATGAGGCTCCAGGATGAGGCTCAAATGTTGGAAGTTTCCTAGATCCTGTGAAACTAACTGAAATGCCAGTCAGTTCTGTAGCAGAATGATTGCTGTAGGACAGTAGGTAAATTTTCATGGGAAATGCCATGAGATCAGGTGTCCTCTGGCTTTATTTGGTTTCTTTCAGCTGTTGAACTACACAAAGCCCTATTCTCAGAGAAATAATCCTACAAACACATACAAAGTGATCATTTTTGCTACATGGAAAGGACATCCTGAGGTAATTTTGGATTTTCTCTGAAAAAAGCCTAGTGTTCAGAAGCTACCAAGAGGGCAGAGAGATTGTGAAGTGTTACTAGCAAAAGAACAGAGAACAAAACAGGAAATGTTATTATACTGATGCAACACATCCTTATCTTGAGCAATGGGTGTGATTTTGGTCTCCACTGACAAAAAAGATATTGTAGCAGGAAAAGAAGTTATTAAAAAGAGCAATAAGGATATCGGAGGCAAAGAGGGCTTTTGCTACAAAAATAAACCAAATTGTCGGTCACTCTGTGGCTGAGAAAGGAAAGGATTTTCAGCACCAGGAAAAATTACACTGGAAACTATTTTTCAGGACCTCTCATGAGAAAGGAAACAGAAATGATCAGACATATAGTTAAAACAGAAAACACTACTCTCTCACATAAGTAAAACCCAGAACTAATTGCCGTGTGAAGCTGTTAGTAAAGTAAACGTGCAAGTGATTTCAAGAGGCATGACTCAAGGAGAGGCACACTGATCACCATTTAAGGTGCTGTTAGAAAAGCTGCTTTAAACTGAGGATGTCCATCCATCCCCCATGGTTGACACTGGCAGAGTTTATCATCCTCTTCTTCACCCCTTGTGAAGGCTTGTGCTTTTGGTTAGCAATACAATAAAGACCTGGGGACAGTGGGTGGAGGAAGTTGTGCAAGCTGGTATGATAGTTCTTATTTTCTTACATAAACAGGGAAACTGAAGAAATGCAAAAATGTAGGTAACTCTCACTTGAATTTAAATTCCTTTTTTGGTTTTGTCAGTTATTTAATTTCATCGCACAAGAAGTGTGATTAATAATTCTGCTGAGAGCCAAAAGAGAATTTTTTTTCCCATGAAACCTGGAATCCCTGCAGAGTCTGGAGATTTGTTTCTTCAAGGTCTCAAGTTGTGCTTTTGGGAAAGGTTTGCTCATTTCCTCCCCTTTGTTCTTACTTTGGGGCAGAAAAATCTTCTAAGGGAAAATAAAAAAAAAAAAGGCTCACAACAACAAATTGTCATTCTTTGTGGCTCAGAAATATGGAGTAATGCAGATATATGCAAAAATGCTTCTCCAGAGAGGGGACAATTAAACTGATGGATTTTGAGCACTGAGAATAAATGTAAAGTGGCAAGATTCTGCATTTCTAAGCAAAGAAACCTAATATTTTATGCCAACAGACAGTTTCCCATTCCAAATCCCAGTTTTAGTGCTGTGTCAAAGCCCTTTTGGGAAACAGGCTTTCTGACAGTCTCTTCCTTGGTGTTTCTTACTAGCCACTTAAGTCCCACAGCGCCACACAGCTCTGTTGAAACCTCAGTTCAGGGTTCAACTCACCGAGGCTGGGCATTCGGGCCTGTGGACATCCTGCTCAGCAGCTCTTCTCTAGAGCCATAGTCTCCTGTCACAGGCATTGCCTCACTGGTCATCCCTTCACCTTCTGGGTTTTGCTAACTGGTCACTCAGCACCATGTGAGTGCAAAAGGAAATGAGGCCTGCCTTGTGCTCAAATTGCCAGTGAGGTATGGAGTATTGTTCCAAGGAGGCAAGGTCTAGACTGCAGACACATTACACAGCTTGACAGGGCCACTGTCTCAACTGCAGACTCTGTTTGCATTAAAGCGGAGAATTAGGGGGAAAATGTGCATGCAAAGGCAGAAGATTTGGGCACTTCTGGGTCCCTCCACTGTTGTGGAAACTATACCTCAGGGTGAAGGAGAAACCATATTTCACCTCCTTTCTATTTACAAAAGAGCAGCTGAAACAAGTATGTTTAAAGCAAAGAAAATTCAAGTACTTTGTTTTATCACAAACATGTCCACACATGTTGGTATCTCTCGGTATATAAACATCCCTAATGTCGAAGTAAGTAATAGAAATTATTAAAGAAATATAGAAAATGCATATGAGTTCAGTGAATATTCATCCTGCAAAGACTGACAAATCATGGCAGGTAAGCCCTCACATACTCTTGATTCCGGAGTAAGTGTGCACTGTGTATCAAACTCGCAAGCAAGTGAGCAAGTGCAGGTAACCCTGAATGTTTTGTTCAGATAATTGCCCGTGAGGGCCACACCCTATGTCCAGAGCACTGATTACTTCAGTGAGGAGCTTGAGGCTCTTGTATGTTAAATAAATTGCCTGACATCCTCAGGTGACATTACAGAGTTGCACACCAGATATCACATTGATCATAGGCTGGGCCAAGCCGAGGGTGCTCCCTCCTGCCTCAGCAACCTCAGCGCAGACACTCCCACACTGCTGCAGATGTGACAGCACAGGCGGGTGACATGGAGTTAATTGGGTCAAACACTGCACACCCAGACAGTAACAAGATTTCTTTGCAACAAAGTAAAGTGACTTACAACTCAGACTCAGAACAATCCACAATACCCAGACAAGGCTTTCAGTCAGAAAATTAACCAGGAACCAGAAGACCCAACTTCTAAGGTCTGTAAGGGCTTCTGCATCTGAGGAAGAACACTACATCCTGTATCCTGAAACTGGGATGCTACTTGTTTGGAACTTATTACTCATGAAGAAAGCAGAGAACAGCCAAGAGGGAATTTGACTCTAGCCATTTAGGGATGGACATTAATAAGAAATTTATATTCTGAGTCTCTGACTCCTTAAGTGGGTTGGGCTCTCACGCATTTGCTTTCAACAAGCAAAACTGTACTACCAGGTACAAGTTCACCCAGGTACCTCAGAAGAAGCAGAAAGTGTCCTAGGAGAAGCAGGGGGAGCACATTCTTCTTCAGGGCGAGAGAGGTCACCAGTTTCCTAATGACTGCTCTAACCACAAGGCCAGGATGAGAACAAAGAACTGAGCGGGGGTGCAGCATGCATCCAGAATTTTTGTATCATCAGAAGTGTTTCTGCTCTGTTAACATCTATTCTCAGAAGATAGATGGCCAGCTTAGATCATGACTGGGGGTGGAAACAAGCATTTTCCGTTAGTTACCTCTAAATTCAACAGCAAGGTTAAATCAAGAGTAGCTGAATAAGAAAGCAGAACTTCTGAATTTCTTAGAGGTCCTCACCTTCTGCCACTAACCAGACTGGACCATCCCATTCCCTTTGGGAGTTGTGAGTGTGCCTAAAGTATTGCAAAGAAATTGCCCATAGGCACTGATTTTTTCACCTCCACAGGATATCACAGAAGCAATACTGTGCTCATGCAAATTAATTTATACTAGTTTTTTCAGACAACCAGGAATTTTGTGAATCAGAGTGCTTGTGTGGAGAATCTTTCCACAGACTCTCCTCCTGCTGTTATCACAAAGCTTATGAATACTGGTTAGTCAGCATAACATTTCTGTCAAGTTGATTCTTTGCCCCAGCAAAACCTCAGGTATCAGATATGACCTTTGGATAGCCACAGTTTGAATTTTAAGAGCTCAGCAGAAATTGCAGTCCCTCATAAAAATATAAGCAGAAAATTGATTTAATCTCTCTACAACGCTAGCACTTTTTTCTATGAATTCATATGCTAAAGGCTGTAAAGGCACAGTTTAAAAGTAGTCATAAGTAGAACAGCAACCCTCTGGCTGACAAACCAATGAAGAAAACACATCTGTAAAGCAATTGCTGCATCATATAATCTTTAAAAAGTAGGTGGGAGACACTGAAGTCTTGGAGTTAGTCTTCTTATCAAAAATATTCTACCTATTTCTTCTGGTTTGATCATTTGAGTCAAACAATGTCTGGAAAGAAGGAGTTAACTTCTAGTGAGTGAAATTCTGGGTAAATTAATGAGAAGGATGAAGAACCCAGAAGTTTACATCAAAATTTAAAGTCCAGCAGAAAGCAGTAAAAGTATCATCTGCATCAAGATAAAATAAATATTTATGTTCCAAAGACTAAGACAATAGAATAGCGATGACCAAAATAGAACCTGCACTTACAAAATACTTCAAGGTGATTTTCAGTGAGTCCCTTCAAATGGTCCATTAAATCTTGAAAAGACAAATAAATTTACTGCAATAAACAACAGAAATACAAGATCTTGAAACAACAAACATCCAGTTGGAATCACTGAAATCATGGCAAAATGTCTAATTTATAGAAGGATAAAAAGCAGCTGTGGAGTTTCTTGAGGCAACATAATGGACAATGACAACAAATGTTGTTGACACAAAGAAACAGGCAGTGATAGACAAAAGTAGACAATGCTGAATTTTGATGAGTCTAAAATTCAGACAAGATTATTCCTTCCAATACTTGCCATTTATAAATTAAGCTATCAATAAATGACACAATAAAAAGATGAAAAAGAATGCTTGCCAACAGTGGCAGCAAATTTTGATGGAATAGCTCCTTGTATTGCTTTTCATAGTTCAAGTCATAGAAATATGACAACAGCTGTGCTGCTTCAGATCATCTAATTCAGTACTTCTTCTGAGGTAAGGACTATTAAGACAAACAAAGAGTGAAATCATATCCAGCATACACTGTAACCCTACCTCAGTACTGCCCTAGCCTTCAAAGGCTCTCACCACCAGGAATATCCTGAGCCTGTTAATGCTTTGTCTGTTTATTCTCATTCAAAGCCTGGTCTCTGCAGGAGCCCATGTTGACTTCCTATGTGTGCAGTGTCCTCTGTCAAGGAGTTACACAGTGTTGCTATCTCTTTTCTGAAGATAAAGAAAAGGCATAGTTTTCTCTCTAATGTCCTGGATGGCCAGAACTGAGATAGGAATGGGCGAAAAACCATGAAAAAAGTTGCGTTGATTCCATAAAATACCCCTCATCAGAAGCTGATCTGTCAGACTATGCTGCTTAATGTGGGATACAACATTTTATTTGCCCCTTGACCAGGGCAACTCAAAGTCCACCAGATGCAATGCATAGAGAAAAATCCTTAAAACCCAAACATGTGGCCAGAGAAGGGAGATTATCTCAATGTGTTCCTGGCATGGCACTGCAACCTACAGAAGGATCTCCAAAGGATCATGCTTGAGTGCTGGGAATGTGTAGCCACAAGAACACAGACTGTCAAACAGCTGCTCAGCCCTGCCAGATCTGTGCTTTAGGAGCAGTGCATCTCACACCATACTAAACACCCAGCTTGCCTTCCCTGACCCTCCTGTGCTGAAAAAAAAAATATTGTGTGCTTTTAAATGGCAGAGAGTTCAGAAAACAAATCTGCCTAAGAACTAACTGGCCAAGAATAGCAACAAAAGTGCAGTCATTTTTCAGCTGTTTTGGTTCTTGGGCAAGTTTCTTGGACAGGCAACTCTGCAGGTATAATAGAAGGGGCAGTCTTGAGTGGAAGTGGCATACAGAGGGAGGACAGTCCAAACTAGTGAGGACAGGGAATAAGCACCTGTCAAACCATACCAGAAGAGCAGCAAAAAAGTGCCACAAATCTGCTGATATCTGGCTGCACTGGGTGGCTGCCCCAGTATGATGCCTGGTAAGTCCTGTTGCATGAGTGTTAGCTAACCGAGAACCAAGAATGATGTTTTCTTTAAAGGAATGTTGACTGTTTTAATAGCCCGCAGGGTTGCAAGTGACCTTAATAAAGAAAGAGAGCTCTGCTGTTTCTCTGCTGGGGATGTAGTTAGTTGTGTTATACAATTACAACAAACTAATTAATTATTATATCTGAATGGAAACAAACTCTGCTCTGTGTGGTTTCCAAGGCTTACAGAACAATGTTTGGGTTCTGATACTTCACCCCAGGGACCTTCTTTCCCACCAATAGCAATAGACTTTGCAGGAAGCACCAAAACCTCTTTTTCACCCTCCAGAGAGAAAGTCAAAAGCATGCCCAAATCTAAATATTTGCTGGGTAAGCAGATAAAAACATCTCATGTAAATATCTAACTTCATTCAAGACCTATTGCTACAGGCAGTGGCAAAAGGCCATGAAAGACTGGAGCAACACAGGCCAAACAAGATACGTATAACCCAGCAGCTTTCACATGGGGTTCTGTTTGCTGCTACAGAGGAGTAGAGTAAGCAAAATAGTAAAGAAACTTCAGGGTTCAGACACCAGAATGCTATCCTGAGCCCTGAGTTTCGGTGGAGCTTCAAATGTGAGAGCCAGCCCAGCAACTTGGGGCAGCTGTTGAGGTATCAGTCTGATTTTCAGCAACTCCTGTCACCACGGCTGGAGACAGAATGCCTGGCTGGGTTGGCTGCTGGCCTGACTCTGCAGAGCATTTCTCATGCCTTCCTCCAGTGTTTGTTGTTCCTCTGCTTTTCCCGTCAGCCCTTGGAAGTAAACTGCATCCTTTGGCTGTGAGACAGCTATTGGCCTGAGGGATAGGCCAGCTGGAGCTATTGCAGCTGGCACATCTCCCTCCAGCCCTTACACAGCCCTAGCTGGAGGAACATGGGGACTTGCAGCATCTGTAATCAAACTTCATGGCACAACAAAAGCCTTGGTTTCCTCACTTAGGGATTTATGATCACCTGCAGGTGGGTATGTCCTGCACTCCTTTATGAAATACAGTTGTGACTCTTCAGTGTAGGTCAAAAATAACTCCTGTCACAGCTCACCTCAAAAGGCTCACCTCTGTACTCACTGCTGGAAAATACTTTGCTGACACCAAACCAGGAGCTTTCAGTTGAAGAAAAAAAAATCCACTCCACATCTAAGGCAAGGGAATTTCCACTATACTGGGGCTTGTAAAAGGAACGCGGTGATCCAGGAGGTGGCCTCGCTCAGGAAATCTAAAGATCATCAGGCTGATCGATCTTCAAAGAAAAAAGCCAAGAACAATGAATGTGTCTATATTCAGTACATTTGTGGTTAGAGAGGGGTAGGTATAAAGATAAAATGGCACTTTCCTGCTTCATGTGTCCCACAAGTAGCTCAAAATGCAACATATGATCATAATCAGTAATTATGTATGGTGCTGCTGTCTTGATTCCTCCTCACCTCCTCCCTTCTCTGCCAGACCATGCCACAAAGACTTCACAATGCCACCAGGTCCAGGTCAAATTTTGCAAAGCATTACAAGAATTTATTTTTTTTTTTTCCAATTAGCATCTTACTCAGTTGAGATGGTATTTAGCTACCGAAGAAATTATATGGCTATTTTTCAAAATGACATGTTTTCTTTTGCAAAATTCATACTTTGATTTAACTCCCATTATGATGTGGCCAAGAATTCTCATTTCATTTCCTATGGAAGACCATCTCATACTATCCACCTACTCTAGAAATGGAAATAGCCACCACCCTGTATTATTCACATCCTTGTGAGACATGTCTCAAGTGCTGTAGCCCAATTCCAGTTAGGAGCTGTTGTAATTTACAAGTGCAGGCATATGAGTAAGGTGGTTGTTTTTTGAGAGACACAGATGTGTGATGTGGAGTATGAGGCCAGCTAGAGGCCATCTTTTTTGGTCGATTTCAAGGGAGAGACATAAAATGAAGAAGAGAAACAAATGCATGGCCTGACTCAGATTCCTGAAGCCTCACCAAACCCACTAAGCCCTTCTCTTCTATAACTCTTAGACTACCCCAAGATACCAGTGACTGCTCACAGCCTCCCATAGTTGCGACAGAAAATGTTGGTCTTTGCAGCCCTGCATTTTTGAGGGTCTACACAAGGAGCAGGTCGGGGGCTGTTCTGGGACCCTCTAGTCATCAGGGAAACTTCATGTATCTTAGTGCATATACCACAAAGCTTTAAGAATTACCATCTGAGTGTTCACTACAAAATCAACTGCTACTGAGAGCTATTGAATTGATGCCTTAAGTTTTAGCTGTCATGTTTTTCAGATTTTGTACTGCCTAGGGATGTAGTTCTGAGCCTCAGATTAAGTGTTAGTAAGCTCTCTTCACAGAGTAGGTAGACAAAAGAAATCCCTTTTCTAATGAAGACCAAAGACAATGAGTACAAGTTGCAGGCCCAAAAGCTAAAACAATAGTGGACTGAAGAAGGAAAACAAGATGATATGAACCACACTGTCCCAGCCTTCTTGTGCTAATTGCTTTAATCACTTTCTGCAGTCTCATCATCACCATTAGTTCTCAAACTCAGAATCATTTTGTGTGAGCCATAACCAAGGCAGGATTTTTGATTTGACTGCACTTTTTATTGATATCAATATTAACAATAACAACAACAATAATATTTGAATAGACAAAGGTCCTAGATAGTCTTTGAAACCTCCCAATCACTTCTGTTTTGCAAATTCTCTTCAATTTACAAACCCTGTGGCTGTAGACTATTAACTAGGGGGTAAAAAAAGAAGAGCACTACATACCATTAGGAAAAAAAGAGTTTGCAAGGTCTGTTGGGATCTGAGCACACTATCCAAGGCAAGGATTGGGAACTGAGGATTGGTCATTTCAGGCAGCTGGTGCTTTCTTCTCCCAAGAATGCTGTGAGGTTCCATTTCAGATGACCTTGATGCACTGACTGCTCCTCTCTGATGGCAGCCTTGAGGCAATTCTTCTTCAAGGACTCCAGGGGTCTACTGTCCATTTGCTATCTTGTTTCCTAGAAACAATTCAGCATCCAGGACTCCAAGATTTTCTCACAATGTAACTACTGGATCCATTTGTTCCCAGCTCAGGGGACTAGATCATTAAATTAGGCACAAATTCCTCATCTACTACTATGTCAAGTAAATTCTAGGACTCTCAGTTGCCTGGGTACCACATGGCTGGTAATGATCCTCCAGCTATTGTACACAGCAGATCTGCTCGAATGCAGATGCCAGATGAAGTAGTCTCCAATCATAGTCTTCTTCTTGGAATAACCAATGGTAAGAATTGCTCAGTTAGATCTAATTGACATATGCTGGAGGTTCATTAAGAAACACAGCTCTGCAGAGCTCTACGATTCCCCATTTCCCAATCAGCTCTGAGGCTCTGGATTAACAGTCACACAGTCTCAAAGGCCCAAACTCTCATTTTCCACTAAATTCCCTGCTAGTTCTTACAAAAGACAGGAAAAGCACTAAAAATAATAATTGCGGAATAATTCAGATAATTCAGAGCAGCAGTTGTCAAAGTATTTTCTTTTTTTCACTCCCTTTTGGTCTCCTTTTTTTTTAATGCTATGGCTTGGCATTATTAGCAGCAGGACTTCATTATGATCTCATGTAAACAGTGTGGCTTTTATTGGAAGGGGAGAGCTTCAGTCTCAGGCATCACTGGGTGGAGGCATTGCACAGCACAAGGCTGGTGCGGTTCAAGGCTCCAGGGGTTTCAGGATCCCCACAGCCAGCTTCTATGGCTCACCATCCCTCACCCTGGAACATCCCATCTTTTCCCATCCTCAGCTGTCTACTCTCTTCGACATGATCCCTTCCTTAATAATAAGCCAATTCATCTTCTAATTTAGGTACCCAACTAACTTTATGGCCCAACTCTCCACAAATGTCAAACATGCCAAAGTTAGCAGCTTTTCAAAAGTGACAGCAGACGGTGCTGGCACATCTTTGGCTCATTTAAATGCATATGCGTACCAAGCCATTTAGATCTAGGATGAGAAGACATATTTTTATGAAAAACTTGGCTTTTCTTTTAAAAGTCAGCATGTGGTCTATTCTCTTCAGTCTCCAAGGAGAATTAAGTCCCGTTAACTTTAAAAATACAGGAATCAGAGCCAGATATCAAGCAGAACCAGATGTCACGACCCAGAAGAGAGCATACACAGATGGAAGGGGGACATATGGCACACAAGTTTTTTCCCACTGTGAGTGTCCCTGTCCAGACAGCTCTTTAGCTTTTTCCCTGTTTGTTCCTGGAGGCAATATGTAGGGGAGTTAACTGCCAAGGTTTTTTTCTGTTTTAAAGGGACAGATGAATGTTATTTTTTGTGACTCCCAAATACTCTGCTTATTTGCCATTTCACAACAATTTATAAACTCCTTTACCTCTCAGTAGGATCTTTAGACAGAATCACAGAATATTCTGAGTTGGAAGAGACCCACAAGCAACATCAAGTCCAACTCTAAAGTGAATGGCCCATACAAGGATAAAACATGCAACCTTGGCTTTTTTAGCGCCATGCTCTGACCAACTGAGCTGATCTCAAAGTGGCATTTTTCCTGCCATTTCTGCTATGCTCCACTTGAAATTATGTAGTAGTTTAACACCTTACCTAGAAAGTACAGATCTAGTTGATATAGTCTGAGTGTGCTCCCCCAGCAGTGAGAGGTTGGAAAAGAGTAGATAGCTTGAATTTCTTTCCAAATCTGATGCTTGTCCAAGTCCCCCAGTTCCATGGCACACAAGAAATAGTTATTTTAGGCATATTTGGAAAGAAAAAGCCACCAGAAAACAAGCAAACAAACAAACAAACATACAATGTCGATATTAGAAACAATGTGTTCAAAAAGATTAAAAAATGCCTTCTTAAGGACTTGTTCCCTTCACATCTTCCAGGAGACATTAGATAAACAGAGCAAGAAGGTGCAAAAGATCAGCTCTCGAGGGGAGATGAAGCAGCACTGGGATGTATTATCACAGACAATGCAGGAAAAGGAAGCACTTCCATTGATGCATATAGACAATGAGAGAAGGGAAAGAGAGAACATGGATTTTAATAATTGCCAACAGAAATAAAGCCCATCAGGGAAAGTATTTAATCAAAAAGAAAGAAAAAAACTAATGAGATAGTGTTCAAAATTCCCCTCCTATTACAGCCACCACTATGTTTAAAAAAAAAAAATCAAACTAGGGCAAGATCAAGTAAGTGGCTGGCAGCAGAAATGAACCAGAAATATTTACACATCTAAGTCACCTGATCTGGAGCAGCAATTCAAAAGCAACTTTTTGAAGCAAAAAATTCACCTTAATGACTTGGTGACCTTTCTACCTTTCTTCAGGGTGAGACAGTAATCCCTGATAAACACTGCCAAGGAGGGCTCTAACTCCAGCTGCAATGCCTAGATGTCCCAGGAGGACATGCCCTCTCAGAGGAGTCACACAAGCTGTACATTTTAACTGTGCCTCTTGATGCCCAGCAGACATCAGACTCCTTTTTTTCAATCAATTTTAACATGGGAAGCCATCTTACAGTGGGCTGAGGAAGCAAGTGTTTCTACTACTACTATTTTATAGCTCCCTTTTAGTGACTAATGTTCAGTTTGCCTCAAATGCATAGAGTACTGGTTAATGTTATCCTAAATTTAAAGAGAATAAACATGCACATCAAGTGGCATGCTTTGCCTTTACTCTTGAGAATAATGAGTGTAAAGATGAGAGGAGGAAATGCTATTGCTCCTGCATTCATGAGTTGCAGCATCTCTGACTAAACCTGATACCTGGAAATACCCTGAAGGAAAGCTTCTTGCCACTGATTTTATTTACATGTATTCCAAAGGTCTACAACTTAATACTTCCTTGGTACTTCTCCTTAGCACAGATGTCACAAATATTAACTGTATCCTGTCTGCTTCATCTTCAAGCTAACTGCAGCTATGAAAGGAAGTAGAGTCACTGTGTTACCGCAGTGTCTGAACAAAAGGGAGGATGAGCTTACCTCTCAAGCAGAAGCTCAAGGCACCAAGATAAAGGGAAAATGTAAAATTGCTCTTGCACTGTTCTACCTTCTAGGATGCAACACAGAGGCAAATTTAAAGGGGGGGGAACAAAAAAAAAAAAAAAAAAAAAAAAACAAAAAAAACACCACCACCATTCTAATATCAGTCAGGGCTGTCCTGTCTGGGGCTACTGCATTAACTCTACCAGATCTTAACAACTCATTCTGAGATCAGAGTGCATTCCTCCCAATCACATAAACCTCTATCCATGAATTAACAGAGTCATAGATGCTGTGCTGGTTTTACATGGGAGGTTGGGAGGAGACAGAGCTGGGACAGGTGAAGGTGACCTCATAACCATAAACCATAACTCATAAACCAACCATTCTAGATCAGATGACATTGTGCTTGGTCTGTAAATTGGGGGGAAGAAGGAAGAATAAGGGAACATTTGGATTGACAGTGTTTGTCTTTCCAAGTAACCATTGCACGTGATGAGGCCCTGTTCTCCTGGAAATGGCTGAACACCTGCCTGCCTATGGGAAGCAATCAATTAATTCCTTGGTTTTCTTTGCTCGTGTGTGTGGCTTTTACTTTCTCTATTAAACTGTCTTAATTTCAACCCACAAGTTTTCTGTCTTTTACCCTTCTGAGTCTCTCCCCGATCCCAATGGTGGGAAAGTGAGTGGCTGTGTGGGGCTTGGCTGCTGGCTGGGATTAAACCACAGCAGATGTGTACATTAAAGGATGAAACGGGTCACATCTCAGTGCAACTTACCATAGACATAAGAAAGCAGGATATGATAATGAAAAAATCATGGAAGAAGTCTCACAGAAAGCACCAGTGTCACAGTATGGATGGAAAGATATAATGGAATTAGCAAATTCAGACATGGTAATCATAAGGCAAGGAAAGGACAGTGCAATCTGGAGTACCAAATAAATAGACAGGAGCAAGCCAAGAGAATAAATATGTAGTTATGGTTGAAAAGCTAAAAATGGTGCAGGAAATGCTTTCAATGTATCTTACGCTGCATACCATTTGGACTTTGATCTGTGCCAGCATAAACAATAAACTGGAATATATCTACTACAAAGTGGTGAAGAAATACTCTTCCATTGATTACACTGTGTTTGCCTTTTCCTTCTGAATCCGCCAAGTTTTCCGGGGCAAACCTCTCGCCAACTAATCATTTGTGGAGTTGTTGGGATTTGATTTTTTTCTTTAATAAAGACCAATCAGCACATCTGTCTCTATGGGACTTCTTTTATTGTACAACAACAACAACAACAACAACAACAAAAAAANTTTATTGTACAACAACAACAACAACAACAACAAAAAAAAAAAAAAATTGTGTTTTCCTATGTGACTTGCAAAAAAACGGTTTCCAAGAAGAGAAAACTGAGACAAAATTAAGCTTCAAAATTAAGCCCCCTGATAAAAGGATTAGCCATTTCATGTCATGCTACACTGAAGTAGCCAGCTAACAATCAACTATGATAACCAAAACCTATCTCCCAAACTCACTTTTTCATAAGGACACAAAAAAATCATACGCAATGTGGTTGTTTGAAAGAAAGTATCAGGTAAATCAATGCTGACTCACAGTCATCTGTCTCCACTTAGTCATTAGGAGTCTCAATTAGTGGACAAATGGGAAAATTCTGATCTTGAATACTGTGGCAAACCTCTGAAAAGAACTATGAAAAAAAGGAGCCAGAAACTGTAACAGCACATTCACAGAAGAAAAAAAATACCAGCACAAATTGCAAATCAACTTATGTTGTACTGTAAGTCCTAGTCATTAGTTTGTTTGGGTTTTTTTAATTGCAAAGCATATGAAATAAGGATGCTGAAAAAAATCTACCACAGTGTCAACATCTTTTCCTTACTATTTTTCTCCTTCTACATGGAAAACAAGAAGGTTCTGTTTTTAAACGTGAATTTAAAAAAGGAAGGAAACTAATTTTAAATACTTTTTTGAGCAAGCTAAGTCTAAACACAATGTAAAAAATTGACAATTATGATTACCTGAATTCTCTAAGTCCCTAAATTTATTTTTTAAAAGTTCCAGCCTAAATATTACACATTTGCAAAGAATATGGATTCTACCAGGGCAATAGTACCTCATCTAACATCTACTAGGGCAATAGTACCTCATCTGATGGATCTATCCTGTTCCCAGTTTTCCTGGTGACACCTTAGAACAAGCCTCTAGTCAGTGAAGGCTGTGAAAAATTACACAGTTGGGAACCCCACAGCCAGGAGAATGAGATGCTGCTCCTAAGGAGTATTTACTACACCTTTACAAAGAAAAAAGTACGTGAAATTCTACTGGAAATCTTTCCCTTTGACTATATATTTCCGCTCCTAGATTTTCCTTTCTCTCCCATCAATACAGCCCAATGAAAAATATGTTGTAGATATGCATACCTGTGAGAACCGACTGAAAGAAATTCCATGACAGATGTTATTCTGGCAATAAACATGATGTTGGAACCTACATAACTTCAGAAAATAATTTTTTAAAAGCAAGCAAAAATTTTATTTGCATTCAGATGATGTTCTTCAAGGCTGGAGAGTGAAAACTCCTGCTCCTTCAGACCACCTTGAAAAGGAAGCAGCATGTCATTTTCTCACAGTGGTGCACACAGAAAGTGGATTTGGGTCCAGAAATACCAAGCTACTCTCAAGCAGTTTAATATAGCCACATGCCTCTAACTTCTTCTTTCACAAGTAGATGAGATACCATTTCTTGCCATTAGAATTTGGTCGTGTTTCAGAATTGCCGACTTTCCACTCTCCAGGATACCCAGCCCAAGCACAGTCCTTAGATAGATTCTCAGTGAATTTCTGCGTATGCAGTTAGCACAGCTGAGATGCCTCATGAAAACATCTGGTTTCCAGAGTAGCAGCACAGTCTAGAAAGCTTCCTGCTCTCAAGAAATATGAACTATTTTCAGTTTCCTAAGCATTACAAGAGACTAAGTTTAAAAAGAAAACATATACCAGATTTCACAGAATTGTTCAACAGTCTAAAAATCCACGGATTTCATTCCCTTCCATTTGCTGAACACATTTGGTACCAGCTGTTCAGCAGAAACCCTTTTAGTGTTGTGATGAGTTTTAAATATACATGCTATGTCATGTATTTCCCCAACCCTCTCAAGAAGCAAGAGTAAAGTCTGTTGCTCAGGAGATAAAGCTTGCACAGAGCAGATTGCACAGAGCTTGCAGCAGTAAGGAAATCAGACAAACATGGAGAGGCAACAAGAACTGGAACAGAATGACTACAAAAATGCTGATGATAGAAATAGACTTTTAATTTATCAAGTGCAGTTTTGATTTTTAAAACATGGACTTCACAGCTGTTTCTTCATACAACATTTATGTGGACCACAGAGACTTAATAGCCTATCACCATCACCATGTTTACTTATAATATTTGATGGAGACTAACACAACAAACTGTTTCACTATCCAAAACCCATAACACAAATAAAGTTGCACAGAGCCTTTTCTTTTAGGGTGGAATTTATGGAAGGGATGAGCAATTTCGACTCCTTGAAGAAAACATCTACTTTGTAGTATAAAGACTATCCAAGAAACATCCAAATTCAGAATTACCTTCTTAGTATTATTTAAATACGTGCTTCTTAACTTCCCTTTACTGCAGAACTGTTTGAAGTTAGGGGCAACAAATGCACTTGAGAATAAGGTACCTTCTTCCTGGATGGCATTTGGTAGCGCACATTTTTCCAGAATCTTGTGTTTGCTGAACAAGATTTCTCTGAGAAGTCCCCTTTCCATTGAATAGCTCCATGCTTTTGCTTAATGTATCTGATTGATTCTGGCATGATTGTGTAGTCCTGCATTTCACCCATTTCGATAAGAATCACTTGAATCCCATCACGGATGAGAGCATTATACATAGCTAGTTGTTGCTCAGAGGTGTCTTCTAACAGGCAGCACCCAGATGTTTCTGATCCCAAAATAATCATCAGTCTTCTGCTTTGCTTGAGGGTTTCATCAGCAACACTGACCACAGCTGTAAGTGATGAATAAACAATCAAAATCTGCATAGAAACTTCACAGTTGGTGTAAAGTAGTTCTTTATTTTAAAATTGCAAACATGAGAAGCTGTGGCTAGCTCAGAGCAGTGGTTGCTTTAAGATTTTCACACTGCCAGTCATGATTCATCATGATTCATTATCCATTGCATGACAAAGCTTATAAAAAAATTTTCTTAAGCCCTCAGAAGATGATATCATTCAAAAAATCTCAACAGTATTATTAATGCTATTAAGTCCTCATTTGTTCATCACTAAAAAAGCACAGACCCTCATAACATCAGAACAGAATCTTCAGTAAGAAATAAAAAAGAAAAAGAAAAAAAAATGACATTGGACAAATTATTTATTAAAACTAAATAAATACAGCTTTAAAATCCAAAAATGTGTGTGTTTTAATTGCATAGATAAACTTATAAACTGAGCACAATGTGTCAAAAGGCAACCTGTTAACTCTGTTAATTAAAGCATACCTTCTCCTGGTAAATCATCCCTTCCTAATATGAAAAGGTTATATCCACACTGTTCTTCTAAAACATCTGGGAGTATCCTACGAACAAAGGTTTCCAGACAACAGATACTTCTGCCTTCACTGCTTTTTGTGTACAGGACATATGCATCGTAGATTTTCCCATCTAAAACAAACAGAAGCATTTCTATTAAAAACCTGAAACTCAGAAAAATTCCTTTATTGCAAAGTTTCATTTTTGGACTGTTTGGAAATAGTAATGTGCAGCTGATTTCACCCATCTGACAGAATCACCTCACAGATGTAAGATGCACTATGAATCAAAGTAAAGATGATCAGCCACAGAATCTGACTTCGTTCCCATCCTGGAGATAGAGGAGTCACCAAATGAGCTGGATGCAGGACCTGGGACCTGCAGGAAGGAGCTCCCAACGGCAGAAGTGCCAGGACATTGAGGAAGTACCCTCTCACAGGACTTTCTTCACTACCCCTCCTGAATGAAACTCAATAGCAGTTATCTCCACTTCTGACAAACCACAAGAGAAGGTGGAAAAATGGCAATTCTTTCTTGTAATAATCCTGGGAGGGTTTTCATGGGTAAAAGAAAAGGCCAGAAGGCTTCTGAGGTTTTGAGAGTTAAGGCTAGGCTGCACAGCAAGCAGGACTGAAAGAACCAAGCCAAAATCAGATCTAACTCAATAAGTTAAAAACTTCAATTTTTTTTCCTTTTAATTAGAACTCTATTACAGTATTATAGTAAAACTGAAGTTTTGACCAGGAGTTGAAATTACTTTTACGTTTCCATGAAAGCATTTAGGACAGCCATGAGTAAACATTAACTATCTTAATGTACGTAATCCATTTACTTTCAAGCCATGGGGAACTTCAGACAGTCTAATTCTGAGAACTGACATGAAATATATCTATGTTGTGCTTATTTCAAATTTTCACACATGTCCCATATATTTGCCTACAGTGCATTAAACTAAAACACATTAGAAGAATCCCAGAACACAGAACAAGCAGCAAATTTTCCCTTTGATATGTCAACATCATAACTGACAGGATTTAGAAGGAAAGCAAGGGTTACAGAGAGAAATTGCAATTTAAAAAAAAAACCAACAAAATTAATATCTGACAAATGAGTCTGATTTTCAAAATAAAAACTTAATGCACGTCTTTAAACATCCAGTTTACAGGATGTAGCTCTGCTGACACCTATTGTTCATCATCAGAGTGACCATAAACCTACGTGTAAAGAAACTACAGGGAAGCAAAAAACAACATGTTCATTTTGGAATAACCTATAGTTCTTTTGGCCTGCCTCACTATGATTGCTTTCAATATTACGCAGTTTTTATTACTTCAAGCATAATTACATGTTTTACCCATATGACTGAGAAAATCCTGTACAAAATGTCTTTGTGCATACCTGAAAATTCCTCATGAAAGTTCTATGTACATTGTACTAAATAATCCCATTATTTCTCAGAAGTAACGACAAACGAAAAAATCAACAGGCTAATTACACTTACATACCTGGTCACATTCACATACCTTCCTTACTTGTAAGGGCACAGACAGAATTACGGTACCAAAGCACCAAATCAATCTTGAAAATCTTGTAGATTATTAAAGTAATAAATGCTAAAATTAACAAAGACAGAAGCCCTCCAGTCAGCCATCTTCGTATGTCAAGAACTGCACAAAAATAGAAGAAATTTTTTTTAGATGTTGAATTTATCCAAATCCGACCTTTCACATAAATTCAATACAAATTTGATATTACATTTTTTCATTCCCAGTTACCTTGTTTCTTAAATAATGATAAATACAATGCTATAGGGATTTCTTCCTTATGCACAGGTACATGCATACTGCAGACTGTAATACATCTGTTTTCTTTCAACATGATACACAAAAATTTGGTATCAAAACACCTTCTGGGGAAGTATAGATAATCACAGGCCTCAAAAATAATAGTATTTCTTACCTCTGTGTTTTAATATAATATAGGATGCAACTTGCCCAAAGGCATTTGAAGCTTGACAGACAAAAGGCTGTTCATAATCTTCACTGCTCACTTCTGAAATTATTAACCTCACAGAATGCATTGGGCGCCCATCGTAAGAAGTTTCTTCCCTGTCCAAAAAGTGACAAATAGAACCATAAAACCACAGCCCTTTCAGGGATGGCTTCATCTCTGACATCTGCAACACACAGTGGTTGTTTCCTTCTGCAAATGTCAACCACACTTCACAACAGATGAACAATTACATAATATGAAAGAAACCCAAACAGTCAGACCTCTCCTCGTAATGGCATTTAGCATATACATTGGAAAGCATCAAGACATCAAGAGGTTTTTTTATCTGCAGCTGTGTTTTACCAAAGGAATGTAAGGTTTCTATAGTTGGAAGTTCAAAAATAACTTACAAACCTAAATAAACTCCTGTTATGTGCTTCCCAATCCCTGTGAGAGTAGATGGACATAGATATTTCACAATAGGATATGACATTCAGGGAATGAATGAACCCACACTAACGCAAGTGATCAAAGATGACCATGTAAGTGCTGGGAAGTACAAAAACTAACATTGTTTTTGCCATATCAATTCAGTGACCATGTGTTGCTGCATTATGGCCAAATTTTTTATGACACTTCAATTCTTTATGACAGTACAATATATTACTTTTGCATAGTGTTTTCTCTTGGTGAGCACCCAAATAAGTCAGCATTTTATTTCTCCCTTTGTTTTATGATAAAAACTTATTTCTTGCAACTATATTCTTATTTTGCAGATATCATTCTCTTTTCTTCACTGTTTTTTTGTCCAAGATAGTGCCCCAGAATTTACAAAAATTATCACTTTTTTTTATTCACAGTGCCACCATAAGGGCTGGCAAAAATAACTGAAATTTTTAGTTCAAAATCTGTAATGTCTAAGAAAATTTCAGATTGCCTCTTGTTCCAATTTGAGTTGGTTTTTCCAGTCAGGTATAATTTCTCTTCTTCTAATTCCATTTAACCTGCTTTTCACCATCACCTTATCTTCCACTTGCCCCCCACACACTTTACTCAGTCCAAGTCATCCCAAAACCCAGTTCATCACTGGACATCTGTCTCCCTTTTCTCTTCTAACACCTATTCAGTGCAAATGCCTTCAATAAAGTTTTCCATTAACTCTTCAGCTGATCTCAGTTAAATTTCTCAACTTAATGCTCTTAAACCTAGAGATCTCAATTTTTCCTGTATAGCACAGATTTGCCCTCTTGCAACCTTTCAGAGAGGCAGATGTGGAACAGAGAAGAAAGAGACAGTCTGAAGACCATGCACCTGAACATGCCTGATCTGACCAAAAGAGGTCTCTGCCAGGCCAGAGCTTGCTCAAAAGAAACTGTATTACAATTATGGGACTGTAACAAAACACCTTTTCCCAAATTGGAAATTCAGACTGTTTTTTACAATGAGCAAGAAAGACACAATCACATGTGAAGCCCATGTGCCTACTATGTTTAAAGTTTCTATTTCAAAACAGGAAGTCAGTTGGAGAAGGCAAGCATTAGAATTTTTAAGAAGAATGCTATTTAAAGCAAGGGGAAAATGTTGCTAAATATTTTCATGTCAAAGGGAGAAAGTTCCACTTTGGTTGTCAACACAGAATTTTCTATTCTGAAAATATACTTACTCATAAGAACTTGTAAAAATTCTGCTCATATAAAATACATCATTATACACACCGTTGCCTGTCCAGTACACCTCAAACCCATCAGCACCTGTTGTATTGCAATCCACAGTAACCTGTGAGCCTATAAAATAGTATTACAAAGTAAAGAGTTAATTTCCATAACCTAATTAAAGTCTACACAATCCTGTTTACAGATTCACACGCACACCAGCTAAGGATGTTATTAAACCCTCTCAGAAAAGTTACTCTAACAGAGGGTCTATATTCTCAGCGATCTGCAGGTCCAGAAAGAGAGTGGTAGGACGGAAGAAGCTGAATCCAGGAAGAAGATCCTCCCCTTGGGGCATCACTTTGCCTGCAGATTTGAGATGAACGTGTTCTTAGAATCACTTCCAGAGTGAGGGAAAGCAAAAGGTGTGACAGATAATCACTTGAGGTCCTATAATTTTCCTTGCATCTGAGAAAGTTCTTCAGGACTTTGTAAGCAACATGCCTCTTTTCTTTCCCTCTCACCCCTTATTCCTCCTTTAGAAGATCAATAGAGAGAAACTGATCTGTCACTGAACAAGTTTCTTCCAAAAAATAAAAACAAGAAAGCACAGGACACCGCTTGAGAATACATTTTAACTAGGATACAATTCTTATTTTCTCTAGAGAACACTACTTACCGAGTTCCACTTCAATGGAGTTGTTTCTTGGGTAAGTTATTTCTGGAGGCTTGTTTGGTGGGGTCACTAAGCAAAAGAAAGAAAGTGCTTTTCAGAAAACCAGGGGCAGTTGCAGTCTGTTTTATGTTGTATAATGCAAATACAACCTAAAAACACCCCTCGTACTAAAGACAAGGCTGTCAGCCATTTAATACCAAAATATCACTCAACACTGAAAGTACCATATATCAGGTAGTCATTACTGCACATTTAAAAGATCCAGTAATCCTAAGCATGTCCATCCACAAATTCGGTCTTCCCACTTTAGTCTTTAGAAATTTGCAACAAAAATTTGGAGTTATTATGAACACAAACACAGTGAAATTATTTACTTACCTCTTACAATCAGACTGACATCTCGTGAAATGTTATATTGTTTCCCATTGTAGGTATATGTTGTTTCACATGTATAGTTTCCTTGATCATGTACAGTGACATTGAAAATTATAAGGTCACTGTTTGAAAGGGCAAACCTTTTTCCTTCCAGAAGCTGGCAGTCCTAAAAGTGTGTAAAGAACTCTATTAATTCCTATCTCTATATATTTCCATGGTTTTGTCTCTCTTTCATACAATCTGAAGTTTCAATGGACCACAGCATAAGGATGGACACCCTGCAGAGGCTGAGGAAGAGTGAGGCCAGTGGAATATAGAGAAATGCATGCTTCACTTCAGCTGAGATTTTAATTTAAAATACCCCAGTTTATCCCCTTTAGAAAACAACTTTCCATATCAGAGAAATAGGAAAGCAAAATATGGGTTGTCAGTATTTGCAAAAATATTCATCAGTGAAGCATCACCCAATAATTAGACTTTATTTTTTAAGGAGCCTCAATACTACTGGTACCATATGGACTGCATGAGCCTGAGGCAGGAATCTGGCAGAAGGCACTACATTCTTGTAACAGAAAGAGCTTTTAAGAGAGCGTGAGCAACATGAAATAGAATAATGGAATAGAACAGTATTGAGCACCTAATGGATAAGCCTTAGTAAATCAGTTTCCACACAAGGCCATGCTTCCCTGGCAGGTGAACAGATGCCACCTGGTGGGTACGTGGTCAGCATCACTCCTACATCTCAGCTGAATTCTGCCCTGATAATCGAGAACACCTTTAAAAGACAGAAAGTCTTAATCCTCTTCCAATTTGTTCTAAAAGCATTTTTCTCCAATTTACAGTAGATCTTTAGTTCTTCTGCTCCAATTCTCAAAGATCACTTATTTTTATTATAAATAATGGACAGATATAAGAGAACAAAACACTATGTTCTCACCTTATACCAACGAACAGGCTGAAAATTCTTCTCTTTCCTGAAATAATCCAAGTGGGGACACACGACCTTTGCAGAAGATGATGTGGATATCCTCTCCACTACAGCAAATTTTTCATTTAAGCACAAACCATCTATCCTCTCAAATACTGTTACTTTAGTATACATTTTCTTGCAGTTTGTTAAATTCCTGCAATTTATAGAACACTAATAAATTAACCTATTTAGCATATTTTGCAGGTCAAAAATGTATGGCATTCTTTTTGGAGAAGAAAGAGAAGGAAAAATGTTTATAGTTTCTTCAATAGATTTACTTTTGCCTACATGGAAAAAAACCCCAAAACTAGACTTAATTTCCCCAAACTGAAGTTAGTTTTTGTAGCTGCATTCCCTCTTCTTCATTAGTATTTCTCTTATCCTCAAAAATTTACTTGCTTTCTAAAAGGTACTCACTTTGCATTTCTGTAAAAATATAATTTTTTTTTTAACTTTCACCTTACGACACATTCATAATCTCCAGAATCTTCTAATATTGCAGGAAGAAACCAAATTAAATTCTTCTGCTGATGAACTCTAGACAGTTTGTCTCTAGGCATAGGTGTCTGGTTACCAACTTTATACCATGTTAAATTGTACTCTCCACTTTTCCAGCTCTTTCCCAGTGAACATTTGATAGCAAGGGGCTGCCCATCAGGCACAAGATTTTGACTCAACATCACATCATAGGCTTCACATTTCTCTAAAGAAAAGAGATAAACATTAAAGAAAAATTCAAAAACTCTACAAGAATATACTGAACTCATTTCCTGATTATATTTATAAAGTTTATTGGAGTTTTCACCTCCATTCTCAAATCAAACTACTAAAAATACAATTTTAATCACTTATCTTTACAGTTGAGAGTACTAGTTAGCAGTTTACAGATATAGTTACGCCACTAAAATGAAACGCTGTTTTTTGAATGCAATCTTTACACTCAGTAGAATGCCTTTGTTTGCAGTGACTTGTCATTTGCATGCTTTATTTCAGATGCAAATTAGTAAAGTACTTGTGTTTCTCCAGTCTGTTTCATAGGCATGTACACAAACACACACATGCTCACAAAATTCATATTTAATGTCTTTATTTTTAACTTCTCTTAACTGTAGTCAAAGTAATCCTTCAAGACAGACTGCTTTTGATACCTAAATTCCTAAGAGGACACTGAAGTTAAAGATGGTGTTGTACAAATACTAAGGTTGCTATGGGAATTTCAACTCAGCCTTCCATTTTATGAAGAGAGTAATCATTACAATCACCAATGAGAATTTACTCATTTTCTTTACTTCTGACACAGACTCATGCAGGAAAAGAGCAACACCAAGAGTTTAATTTGGGCTTTTTATCTTTTTTTTTTCTTTTTTTTTTTTTATTGTAATACAACAAAAAAGGCACCAACTCTGGATACCATGGTCACATTCCCAAGTCAGTAATATATTTATTGAAACTTCCTTGCTTTTTTATTATATAAGAATTGCCACAGAGAGTCATGCAAGTGTCTGTTTAGCCCAAAATCCTGTCTCTGATAACAATCAGTGCCAAAAGTGCAGAACAGAGGAGGACACTACAAATACAATACTACTCTGATTTCAGTCCCCTTCTTTCCTCTTACATTCTGCATGAAAAAAACATTCACTAGCTTTTATAAATTCTCTAAGTGTAGCAGGATGCCACACTCGGGTCCATATGTAGGAGGATCGGACCCACAAAGGAACGAGGCAGGCAGCAGCAGTTGAAGGGAAAGCTAATGATACTTTATTCTACAATCTTCTTCTACATTCTCTCAACAATCCAACTCTATATATACAGTTTGTACAAAGGCAAGAGATTGGTCATTTAGGTCACCACCTGTTCAACCTGGATGGTGAACACCACCATCAATTAATTCTCTTCTCAGAGGAGAAATATGAAAAACATCTCTAAAAATATACATTGTTGACGTTGAGCTGCGTGAGAATCTGCTTGCAAAATTCCAAACAAAGAAAACCAAGAAAGCTGAGGGCAACATCTGAGTATCACGCATTTCTTTTTAGGAGAAATTATAAACTTCCTCTCATCTGCCTATTCTATGGTATTTTTATAGACCTTCATCCCATCTTGCTTCTGTCTCTTTACCTCAGAGTCCTCCTTCATTTGGAGACTTCTCATATGGAAGCCATCCCATATCAGACAACATTGTCACTGATCTCTCCACCTCTTCTGATACCATCTTTCTGAGATGGAATGACCAGAACTGCAGAGTTCAACTGGCACACATTCACTGTAGGATTAAAGAGTAGCATAATAAGGCTTTCTGTTTTCTGTCCTGCTGCTTTCCAAAAATTCTGGCTTTCTGCTCACCACTAATGACAGAATTAATGACTCCAGAGAGCATCCAGAGATATCAAAACAGCATTTTCTCAAGCAGCAATTAATTAATGTTCACATCACACATTGAATTACTCAGGTATCTGTGTTGAATGCCCCATAATAACTGTGATGATTATGAAGTGCTGTGGCCACAGGAACTGATAACCTTTTTCTGCCACTTAATGCTAATATTCTGAAGCAATCTAAGAGACACCAGCACATGCTAAAGACCACTCATCTGGAAAGCAGATCTGCAGAGAACTGCAGAGAAAGCAAAATCTGCAGAGAATTGGGGTCCTGGTAGACCACAAACTGATCATCAGCCACTAATGCTCCCTCATGGCAAAAGAAGGCTAACAGTGTCCTGGCATGCATTAAAACATGCCAGATTTGAATTTACTGGAGAGTCCAGCACATAAACACAAACATGATTAAGGGAGTGGAGCGCCTCTCACTTGAGCAGAGGATAAAAGAGCAGGAACTGCTCAGCCTAGGGAAGAGAAGGTCTGAAGAGTGTGTGGGTGGATCTTATCAATGTGTGTAAATACCTGAGGGGAGGGAAAGAAGAACAAAGGGGCAGACTTCTGCCAGCATTGCCCACTGACAGGACAAGAGGCAATGAGCACAAATTGAAACATAAAACTCTCTATCTGAACACAAAAAAATACTTTTTTTTAATTATTATTGTAAGGGTGGTCAAACAGTGGAACAAGATGCCCAAAGATGATGTGGGGTTTCCATTTGCACAGATTTTCAAAATCTTTACACTGTAAGGTTAGATGTCAAGAGCTCCTTTCCAACCTAAATGATTCTAAGTTAGAACATAAGATACCACATATTATGTTTTATAGTTTCCTGCTCTTGGGAGTATTTAAAAGAACTCATTGGCATGCATGTAAATTTCACTATTAATGTCATTTTTCACAGAAAGTTAGTATTACTTGTGTGAAAAAAAAGTTCCATAAAAAGTTCAGAACAAAACTTTCCATAGCCACCAACAGACTTACTTGCAATAATTAAAGACAGAAATGCTGTTGCAATGTTACATGAGAACAGTGTTTTTGCTGTCATGTTTCCCTGCCAAAATAGAACGAAAACTTTCAATTAGTGCTTTCCAATATGAATTTCCATAATTTAAAATAAACATTTGCATTACACAATTAATACAGGAATTACACAGTTTAAAGAGGACACATGAAGTATAGGAATCGTCTTTGACTTGTTTTGAGACTGTTACCTGTTTGTTTTACCTGATAGCTCCTAATTATTATACTAGAAGAAAAAAACAAAAGGAGTGAACATCTCCTACTTCAGCTTGTCAAGCACTTGATTTTTTTACACTTCTAGCACACTCCCTCCCACTTCTTGCTTTGCTAAACTACAGTCGCAGATTCTCTAACTCTCCCTTAGATGGAATCTGATTTCATCATTCTGACTTTTTTTTGCCACCCACTTCTGTATTGCATCCAGTTATGCTATAACCTGTCTGAGATGGGGAGGACAGGACAGGACTTGCATACAGTCTTCAAAACATAAATGCACTATGGATTTATAAACAAAGACAATTTTTTTTCTGGATTTTTTTCCCAATGATTTCTAACCATATCTTTGTTCTTTGAGTACTACTGAGTATTGATCTGATATTTCCATGGGCCTATGTAGTAAAATTTCAAGATCTCATCATTGGGTGCTAAGAATCAGGCAAACTCAGTCAGCGGTTGAGCACATGATGTTAGGATTTTGGCCATATGTTTTCATTTTAAATTTTCTTTATATTTCTCTACAACAATTTTCTTCGGCTATTATTACCCAGTCATTTACTACTGTGACATTTTTGTGCCATCCTTTGCAATTTACACCTCCATATTCTCACCTGAATAGCTCTGTATTGTTTGCAAACTCTGCCACTGAAATATATTCCCTCTGTCTAGATCATCAAAATGCATGCTGAGCAGAAGAGTTGTTTGGGACTCTAGTAGTGCTGTTTCTTCACCTAAAATCCAGGCATTTATCTTTTACATGCTTATTTATGTATTTGAGAATGATTGTCAGGACTTTTTAGTAGTTCTCTGATCCCTAACATGTTTGGAGAAGGATCTCTTAGTTGCATGCTTCTGGCAAGCTGTTCCTCAATTTGACCTGCTTTACTGTTTGGGTTTTTTTCTGTTCAGCCTACCACAGTGTTTTACAGCACAGTGAGAAGACAAATGCAACTATTCCAGCTGAAGTATGGGCAGGAGAACACCATTCTGTCGTGACAAACACTGAGCTGATCACCATTTTCTACAAAAGTCGAACATGACTCTTCCGGCTGCTGTGTCTTACTTCACTGGACTGACTCAGAAGTGTGCCATGTATTGAGTCATCCACACTGCTTCTTGCAGTGCCTGCTTCCCTTCTTCCCTTTGCCTTTCCTCCTCCCTCCTTGCAAATTTCCACTCAAATTACCAGGCAGGTCTTTTCTTGCCTAGCTCTAAGATGGGATGAGTTCCTAAAAGAATTCTGACCACAGAAATACACAAAACATTAAAATCTCGGGAGAGAGGTTATATGTGTTTGTACAAAAGTTACAACTTTTTCCATTATTCATGATGCACAGTAACCCTTAAAAATATATAATTTTTAATTTTAAAAAAGAGGAAAATATTGTAACAGATAAAATTTAAAGAAAAAATAGGATTGAATAGACTCCACTTATGAGAAGGTATTTTCTTTATGACTTCTCTGAATCACTGCTTTTTCACAAACTCTGTTCTCTTACAATATTACCTTGCCCTAGTGTTCTGTCTCACAAGAGCTCTCTCAATAAGTTTTTTGCCCCACCAGTAGATTCAGCAGATGCAGAAGTCGTATTTTACCACATCCTGAAAGAAAGTCTTCCAGGATCCTGCTTTTCAATAATTTCAATGTTCTTTCTACCTATTTAAATTTACAATTTGCCCTTTTGTCAACACAGAAAACTTGCAAACATGTATACCGCCTTGTGTAAAACCATACACACTACTTTAAGGAGACTCCCTCATCTCTCAATTTTCACAATGAAAAATTTCTATTTCTGTGGAAGGTAGATACGACAGTAAAATTAGGCTCTTCTCAGTGCATGCATTCACATAAATAAGAGTGAAAATAACATACATACAACTGCAGAACCAACTGCAAATGTTTTTTCCTACCACATTCTGCCATGATACACAGCTAAATTTCTCCCTTTTCCCAGCCATTTTGTCCACATCTTGAGCACTCAATCGACCTGTGGAGCTTTATCATTCACAACAGACTTCAGCTCTAGTTATCTTTGCCCAGATTTTTCAAAGGGAAAAAAAAAAATTCAGGTATACAAAGCCATGTCTATAAAGTTTCACCCTGNACCCCCCATCAACTGTCTGAAAGAGGTCTTCAATTATACACACACCTGAATTACAATTATAGCATCAAAGGCAGCATGTAGGCATAATTTTCATTAAAATTTCTCATTAAATTGGCATAACCACCTTTTCATCTGCTTTTTAGTTCTTTCAAAGTTGATCTACTCAAAAAAAGAAGTCTCCTCAAAACTCTAAAGGATCATAGGTTTCAGGGATTTTGGCAAACTTGAGGGAGGTTTATTTGAATCTCTTATTCAAAAGCACAAACTGATTCAAATGTGCAACAGTCCTCAGAACAGAGAGAACTAACAGAAAATCAGAGTATCACACTATTTCTGATATATAAGCCTAGGAACATTTTAAATCATAAAAAATGCATATATATATAAAAATTTTACTTAAATGCTCCTATTAACTGCAAGGTACACCATGCCTCTTCTAGAGAGATGTCTCTAGATGATCAAGTGTCTCACTTTTGATCACGAAAAAAAGGATGACAGCAAATACATATATTTCTTCACTGGACATACCTAGTCAGTGGGGAAGAGCTGAGTTAGCCCCGTCAGGATGTAGAGACAGGACTGCGACTACCGCGTATCGTGTTTCGCTGAAACGCTTGCATGCCTCAGAGGCTAGGGCAGGAAATAATTTTCCAATACTCTTCATTGAAATTGAGACATATTCCTAGAAGCATTTCCTCGGAAGGGGCTGTGGCTCCTGGGCGGTGCAGGGGGTCCTTCCTGGCTCAGTGCCAGGGGCAGCTGCGAAGAGCAGGCGCTCGCTCGCCTTCCGTCGGGAGCCGAGCCACGGTCAGGGCTGACCCCTTACGGGAGGTCTCACCGCTACTCCTGAACTGTCCCCAGCTCTCAGTCTCCCCAGCAGACACTGCCTCGGTCCGAGCCACCTCCCAGCCCCAAAAGCGAGGCATCGGAGCAAAGTGCGACCACCGGCGCAGCAGCTCTAGGGATGTCCTGCTCGGGTTATCCCGGCCCGGCTGAGGCCGTCCGCCCTGTGCCAGGAGCCACGGAGAGCAGCGCTCCCGGCCGCACCTGCCCGGCTCCCGCCCGCTGCCGCCCCGGCCACCCCCAGCTCTCTGGGCCCGGCCAGACCCGGAGCCTCCGTCACGCCGAGGGCTCGCTGGGGCCGGGCCAGGGCCCGGGGAATCCCCTACCTGCTCCTCGGGGCGGGGGAGCCCCGCTGCCCCCTCCCAGAGAGCCCCGGCAGCCGAGGGACCGCTGTGCCGCCGCCCCGGCACGGGCGCCTCCTCCCCGCGACGCCTCACCTTCCCCCGCTGGCAAACCTGGGTGTCCCCAAGAGGGTGGCGGGGCCCCAGGCCAGGGCAGAGCCACCCCCGTCACCTTCCCTCCCCGGCGCAGGTAAGCGGTGCTGGTTAAACGCAAGCTGCGAAAAACAAAGAGTTTGAGCAGCCACCCTCGCTGCTGCGGGCTGGGCTCAGCCTCCGCCCCAGGAAATCCTCCAAGATTGTGAGAACTGAGGTGACTAACTTTGTTTGTTTGTTTGCTGGCTTGCTTTCAGTGTACGAACAGCTGCAAACCTCCCTTGAAGGGACCGTGTCACTGGAAGAGAAAGAGCCCTTCAAGACCCCGTGTAGGCTGTTGGCAGGAGCATCTCGTGGACATCAGCTGATTAATTTGCTTATTCAGTAGGCTGTTTTGGCTGCTTGGTCTGACTTGACAGTCACTGAGATATTTGGAACCTTGAACATACAGGTTAGTCTCATTTAGTCCCTAAGTTTTTATCTACAAACTTAACAGCTACTAAGTAGTCCTCATATTTTACAGAGATTACTTAACTAATTTGTGGCTGTTCTGGGAACAGTATGTTCTCCAGGTTCTGGTGATTCTTAGTTCTCTGTTTCACACCACTGCTAGAGCCAAAGTTTTTCAAAGCTGAAGTTCCTCAAAGTATTTTGTTAAACACCAAATCGAATGGGGGCAATCTTAATGCTGCACTGCCACTTACTTGATGACTAACTACTAAACTAGATATTAAGGCAGAGGGAAGCTCTTTCTTTTGTTCCTCACAAAGCAGTCAGCAATCATGGACTACAGAAATATCAAGGTAGATGTTCTCATAATTGTTAAAAATGCATCATAACATTTGCTAAGCAAATTACAAGTATTCTGCAAAAACTGTGGAGAATAATCCAGACATTTCCTGTCCCTTCTACTGCTTTTCATCCTGCTTCTGGTACTTTTTTTATTGCATGTTCTTGTATTATTATATTTACCACATGGAAACGTGTTCAAACATCCTACCCACTAGCTGCAGATAAATTAAGATTGAAGATTATACCCTGCTGTGCCTGCTTAAACTGTCTTGCATCAATACAAGGTATGTAGTGCTAGCTGGAGGCACATTGCAACATTTCCAGACCCAAAGCTATTGGGAGGTAAACAGAAAATTAATTCATTCCTGACTTGGCAAACACAGCAGGATTTTTGTAGTCAGCTTGTCTCTTTTTGGTCACCACTTCTATCCATATTTGATTTTGGAAATGTTTCTCATTAACTCCTTGTATTAGTTCACACTATGCAAGATTAGGCAAGATTTTTAGCTTCTGTACTATTTTAGACCACCAAAAATCATCTGTGACTGGAATCTGATTCATTCTTATTGCTCTAGAAGCACTGATTTAAAAAAAAATAATAACTTCATAAGAATTCTTTTTGAGATACACATGCTAGGGGTTCTGTTGTATGCAG
The DNA here is from genome assembly GCA_013399915.1 of Illadopsis cleaveri. Classification (NCBI taxonomy): domain Eukaryota; kingdom Metazoa; phylum Chordata; class Aves; order Passeriformes; family Timaliidae; genus Illadopsis; species Illadopsis cleaveri. The sequence continues at coordinate 575,550 of VXBB01002217.1, forward strand.
CTGTGATGGGGCTTTTTGTCTTATGGTCATTGTAATACCACTAATAGTGAAAAAATGCTTCCGGTAAAAAAGTTTCCGGTGTAAACCACTTGTTAAAATATTATGAAAATGAACAGGTAAAGTCAGAACTATTCAATCATTTAACTATTCATTGAATGTGGAGCAGAATTCAGAAAAAAAAAAAAAAAAAAGTGTAGTAAAGCTGAAATGGCTGGATTTCATGAAATAGCAAAAATACACAGACCATGGCAGCCATAAGACAAAATTTGCAGGGAAGAGCAGAGGAGTGGGTTGTCTGAGGAAGGTGGACATTGACATTAGTCTGCATGAACATTTGGTATGGTCACCAGGGACACTTCAAAGCTGAACAAAAATCAGCAGATCCACCAATGAAGTTGAGGCTAGGCAAAATGTTACCCAAACATCCTCCAAATCAGATCTATGCAGAGGAATTTACTTTTTTTTCTTTCTTTCTNCTTGTCTTTCTCAATTTACAGTATTGACAACTTTCCCTTTTCATATATATATCATCTCCTTCGGGCGTGTGGTGGCATTAGCTTTTTTGTTTGGATCAAGTGAGCACTTGTGCCACAAAACAATCCTGTGCCCCATCAAACAGATTCCTTTCAGATGAGGCAAAACTTGAAGATAAACTCCAACTAGCTGGGCAACCTATCAACAGTGCCTGACAGCAGTTTGTCTGAAATTATGTCTTTTCAAACACACCTTATATGGTCACCAGATCCTCCACACCAACTGACTTGAACTGCAAAAATCAGGGCAATACTTGCCCTGATTTTTTTAGGATAAGTGCCAATGACAAGCAAACTTAGTTGTTAGAGTTTTTTAAAGCAATTACAGAATCCAGTAACCTCATCCCTTCTACATGAGAAGAGACTATAGTCATACCATGTCTCTAAGACAACCACAGGTATATTTAGGGCAAAACTGTGGTTTATAGCAACCATCATATTTTTTGGGTTTGGCTGCCGTATGTGTTCATCATATATCTTTCCCATCTGAAACTGAGCAGGGCAAATCAAAACTTAACAGTGGTTTAAAGCACTTTATGTAATTTTTTACACCATTTCTACTTTAAGCTTTGTTGCACAAGGTAACTTGTATTATGAAATATAATAATGAAAACATTATCATTGTATGTACAAATCTTTTAAAGATACAAGAATAAAAAATATCGAGAAATGTAATTGCAGGTAATTATTTAGATCCAGTTAAAGCTGCATTAAACATGTATGTAATACATGACTTGAGAACAGAAAAATCTTCTATTGAGGAAGAAATATTCAATAACACTATAATCTGCAGGATATGCAAAAATTTTGATTTAGAGAGGCTAAACTAGGGCACGACAATTGGAAATTTAAAATATGACAGTAATGTTGCAGTGTTTGGTTGCATCACATTAGTCTGTTGTTTTGTTTCCATATCCTTATTGCCTTCATTGTGGTAACCAGTTGTCATGGTGAGCAGAGAAAGTTGGGCTCCTTGCAAANATGCAAACATTCAGATGTATTTTGCCTCATAAAGCTCTAAGATAGAATAAGCAGTCATAATTAGCATAAGGAGGGTCTACCCATTCACCAGTGCCGTCTTTGAAAATGGATTGCAGCAGAGTGATGACCATGGTATACCTTTCTGCAGCTGAGGAGAAGTTCAGATAAGGCTACTTCTTTGCAAATTAAGAGATTGGACTTGAGGATAGCATTCGGTGTATAGCATTTCTCCAAAGTGTGTATGCTAAATAAGGTATCACTGAAAAGTCCTTTTTCCATCAGGTGGTGGCATCTGCTTTCTTTATTTGATAAACATTATATAGCCAATGAAGGGAGCACAGTGCCTGTGATAAATAATTCAACTCTTTTGAGTTAGAAGAAATCAGAGTGAGAGCATTTTCTTAGAGACGGATGGGATGGGATGGGAT
>VXBB01002219.1:6550-35336 GCA_013399915.1 Illadopsis cleaveri
CATGATCAGATGAGTTTATGAGCTATAAAAATGAGCTCACAGGCTGAGCTGAGTACACTGGGCTCAGTTCAGGAGCAAACTTCTGCACATAGGTTCTTGATTCCTCAGTACTTAGAATATTTTGCAACACCCATACCTATGGTCACTACTTCATTCACTTGTCAAGTGACTAAGGTTTTGTGAGGCACTACACCATTTGATTTTACTGTAAAGATCGCAGAATATAAAAAAAAAAAAAAAAAAAAAAGGCTTTGAAAATTTTGCCAGGGACAGTTACCTGATATATATCACCATAGTTTTCAATTTCTCCACTTCCAGAGTGACATTTGCCATCATTGAAATCCCAGCCAGAATATGGTACAGCTGGGAAATCTCTGTTTCCAGCATTAAAATGGCTTCCACAGGTAGAATGTGTGCCTGAGCCACCTGCAGCCCCACACATATGGTTGACAACAGCATCCACATAGATATGAACCTGGAAAAGCAATATGTGCATTTCAGTATGTTTTGTAGCAAACGTCAAGTCACAGCCAGGGCTTTACCACATTATTAAGTTGATTTTAAACTGATTAAATCCCTTTCAGTTTCTTCTCAGTTTACACCTGTTTTGAGGACAGCAGCACCTTCCCTCAGCTGATACAACACTTCTTGATGTATCAGATACAGATCATCAAGGTACTTACTCCAACATTGTTGCATCTGGTCACCATGTCTCTGAACTCCTCTTCATTTCCTGATCGAGTGCAGAGCTTGTAGCTAATGGGCTGGTATCTTTCCCACCAGGGTCTGTTTGGGTTAGTAATGACAATATTTTCATTTGGAGGCGAAATCTGCAGATGAAATTATGTACTCTGGTGAGAAATCAAATGGGTTTATTTCAACATTTTAAGGGAAAAATCTGCAGTCAGGACTTCTGCCCTCAGAGGAAAGCTAGTACCCAATCCAGTCTCTCTCTCACAGCAGAAGTTCAGGTCTGTGAGATGTCTGTCTTGTACACTGGCAAGAAAGACATTTTGGTTTGTTCCTGTAAGTTGCCCAGGTCTAGCATGGGCCTGCTTTCAAGGACATGCACATGGAAGGGCTGAAGCCACAGGAATTATTTTTACTTGTAATACTGACAGCCTTAGGAATGCCAAACCTCACTGCTTCCATACTTCCTTTAGAACAAGGTAAAGAGCTCTACCCTCTACTTAGCTTTCAGGGAAGGCCTTTCAGAGGAAAGCATGCCCCTTGGTAATGATTCTGCTAGTGATACACCATCATTCATTGCTCCTGCAGGGTTAGGGTTTCTTCTAAAAGCAGTTACTACTTCCAACCTTCCCTCCTCAGCAGCAAAGTTACTTGGAGATGACTGTGTCCAACTGGGGCATTTTGATTTATTAATAAAATATTACAATGCCATTTTCCTACTACTCACAGGAAACAACTCACCTGAACGCCTCCAAATCCATTAGGAGCTAAGTAGCGTTCACATTCCAGAGCAATATCCTGCCAGCGCCATTCAAAGAGGTGCACAATAGAGGTTCTCTTAGGGAGAGTGTTGGGGTTGTACTGCCCCCAGCAAAGCCCTGCAGCTGCGAGGAGGAGGAGGACGACTTGCATGGTGCTTTCAGTGTAAGGCTGTGTGATCTCTTCACTGGCTATTTATGTGCCTGCAAGATGACAAAGTTCCTGCAGCAGGTGTCGAAATTCACATGGATCAATGCTATCAGTTATTATTTAGATAGCTAGCTCAATATCATTCCTTTGGTTTGTTTTTTCTCCTGATTACCCAACACCTGAAGATAAAATAACTTTTCACAATGATTATATGCCAACATAAACCAAGTGGTCCATGAACAGTGCACCCAAATCCAGAATTGCACTCTTTCCGATCACACAAACGAAGATACTTTATCAAAAGTATTCCAAAACATAACACACAGACCCTCAAAGGGGTTTCTAGAAGGTAAAAAGAGTGGGAAGTGATTGAAAGATGACTGGAAATCTAACAGCAGCAGAATGAATCAGTTTGCCAGCATTCAGAGGTGTCTGGCTCTAAAGATTACACTGAGTTCAGACCAGGGTATGAACAACTGTTGTGGTTTGACACTGGCCCAACGCCAGGCCCCCATGAGAGTTGCTCCCTCACCCTCCCCTGCTACAGCTGGGCAGTGGAAAGAAAAAAACCCATTAACAAAAGGCTCATGAGTGACCAGGACAAAACATTTCAAGGGCGAAACAGGTTCAACTTAAGGTTGCAAAGTGAGTTCATTACTAACAGAATCAGAGGAGGATAATGAGAAGTAAAATAAGCCCTGAAAACATCTTTCCCCCCCCCAGTCCCTCCCTCCTTCCCACAGACAGCACAGGGAGACAGGGCAGGGGGGTTTTGGTACGTTCATCACTGACATTTTCTTACGCTGTTCTGGAAGAGTCGTCCTTCCCCTGTGAGAACATGGGGTCCCTCCTACGGGAGACAGTTCTCCATGAACTGGCCTGGCTTGACTCCACTCCCACGAGCAGCAGCCAAACCACACCTGCTGCAGTGTGAGTCCCTCCCATGGGCACACAGCCCTCTCAAAACCACTGTGGCGTGGGTCACTCTTACACAGGGTGCAGTCCTCCAAGGACAGGCTGCTCCAGCCTGGAAGCAGGGCCTCTCTCTCCTTGGGGTCTCCCATGGGATCACAGCCTCCTCCAGGCCTCCACCCACTCCAGCATGGGCTGCAGGGGGAACTCCGCATCCCCCACGGATCCCTACTGGCTGTGGGTGGATCCCCATGAGCTGCAGGTGGATCTGTGCATCCCCTGTGGATCCCCATGGGCTGTGGGTGGATCTCTGCATCCCCCATGGATCTCCACGGGCTGTGGGTGGATCTCTGCAGCCCCCATGGATCCCCATGGGCTGTCCATGGATCTCCACAGGCTGTGAGTGGATCTCTGCAGCCCCCATGGATCCCCATGGGCTGCAGGGACACAGCTGCTTCACCATGGTCTCACCATGGCCTGCAGAGGAATCTGGGCTCTAGGGCTTGCAGCACCTCCTGCCCCTCCTTCTGCACTGACCTTGGTGTCTTCATGCTGTTTCCCTCACATGTTCTCACCTCCTCCTCTTTTCTGACTAGCATAAAAATCACATGACTTTGTTTCCATTTTTTTTTCTTAAATATGTCAGCACAGAGGCAATACCAACCTCTCTCATTGGCCCAGTTTTGGCCAGCAGCATGTCCATCTTCAGAGCCATCAGCCATTGGCTCTGCTGGACACACTGGAAGCTTCCAGTAGCTGCCCACAGGAGCCACCTCTGTGGTCCCCTAGCTACCAAAAACCAGGCAGTGCAAAACCAATACAACAGCAATATTTAATCAGTAACAGATTTATCACGTGAGAGGCTGTGGGTCTTCACCAGGTGAATCCCACTGGCAACTAGGACCTGACACTTTCTCCTACCTAATGTTTCTCTGGTATCATTGCCTAGTCCCTGCTAAGAAATGCTAGTAGTTTTCTTCATACTTCTCTTCGTGCAGGGCAGCTGCATGTGCCTCTCCAGCAGAAATCTGCATAAGGCTTCATCTCATTTTAAGTGATCAATGATTCATCTGAGTCAAGGAACAAACCCCAAAATCAGATATAAATGATAGTGCAGAAGAGTTTTAGCTGCCTGACATATAACTGAATTGGAAAGCTTTAGCTGTTATCCAAGTCCTTTCTTGCATTTTCTACAATTTCTTCCTTCAAAGAAAACACCTTTGACTTTTCTTCATGAAATGATTTCAGGTCTTCATTTGGAACTGACTTATAAGATCAATGTCTCAGTGACAATCCTCCATGAATAAACTTGAGTCATGCTAACAATAAAACAATACTCCAAGAGAACACAAAGACTTGAAAGTCACTGGCATTTGATGAATACCTGTGAGGAAAAAAAAAAGTTCAAAAAAATGTCACAGTTACTCCAGGAGAAAAGAAACATCAGCGCAGATCTTACCTGAACTGCTTCTGGTGTGTACTTTCTGAAACTAGCCATGCCAGTGTCACATGCATCCTTCTCTTGCCCAGATTTGGTCTTCAAGGACAAAACACACAAGCAGGTCTCACTTTTCCACCTGTTCACTTTCATATCAAGACCTTATTAAAGGCCTCTTTTTCCACTACTGCAATGAAATAGTAAGTTACTGCAAATGACCTTGCCTACTCACTAACAGCAAGGAACCAGTGAATGATTGCACCTTGTGATTACCAATTCAGTGAAAACAAACTCCCTCATTCTTCAATATTACTAAAAACAACCAAATGTGCCTGAGGTTAATTTTTACATCACCATTCCCTGTGGAGTCCCATTGAGGTGATGGAATGTCACTGCATGACTTTTAGTTTCCAGTGGCATGTATTTTCCAGTGAAAAATACGCTGCTGTCAGCCCAGAACAGGATGGACCCATCCTCAATAACTTGATGCAATGGATGGCAAAGGCACTGGCAAAGAGGACTGGGAGCCCTCCCATGACAGGCTCTGCAGGCTGTGACTGTTCAATCAGGCTGCAAAAAAATGCTGACTTAAAAGTCAGCACAAAGGGCTCACAGCCCTTTATTTCAGATAAACAACTGTGCCACTTGAGTGCATCAGCTGAGAGTGTTAGTTAAAAGGGTGTGAAGGCTCCTTGGTTTAGCCAGAGCAGCATGGGGAGCAGTGTACACACAACTCACTCAGCATGAAGGATTATACAAAGTTAACAACTAACAGAAGTTTTCTGAAGGTAGCAATGGGCTTTAGCTGGTTTCAACCCATATATTCTTTTCCTGTAACTGGGAGTGCCCACCATCCTAATGGTGAGTGCAGTATAGGCATCAGCAGTCGGGATCAAAGTCAGTGTTGGGGTAACAATGGAAGATGTGCGGTTTTGATTTGTACAGGTGCAAGCTGACTGTGAACCAGGTAACACACAGGCTTGAATGATGCCACAGGCTGGAATAACTGACTGGCATGGACCAGCTTCTTCTGATCCTGGCCCTATGTCTGGTTAGTTAAAAAAAGGGATACACTTGATTTGAATGCCATTTTTCATTCACCAGATAGAGAGAATGTACAGACCAACAGATGAAACACAATGAATTGTAAATAAATATAACTTGATATCAACTTGAATTGTGCCATGTTTCAGAACAAAGAGGTCTTCTCTTGGTTTTTGGATATTCTGTCAATTTCCAATCCTACTTGCCCCTAAAGAGAACTACATTTCCACTTATGCATACAGAGCAGCACAATTTTAAATTTACTAATGTCAATCTTCTCCTTCTATTTTTTATTAGTACCTTAACTGAATAAAGTGCACTTACAAATGCACAGAGATGTAGAGCACCACTCCCAGTTCTGCACTGGCACCACCAGTTCCCATCTTTGTACAGCACCTGCTCACTATTTCATTAGTATTACAGCTAACACACTTGGCTCTGTCTCGGTTCATGCAGTGCCGAGAGCCAGGACATTCTGCACATCTGTTTGCTGTTCACAAAGATACAGTGGAGAAGGAACAGCACAACCACAACACATCTGGTTACAATTTAGCATCAACATGAATGGCAATGAATGGGTCTTTGTCTTCATTCCCAATCAGGAAATTAGCCATGCCATCAGTAGCAACATGAACTTCAACTGCTGTACAGAAGTCACCTTCCTTTTGCCCAGAAATGACATCACAGTAAGTCCCAGCAGGCAGACCGGTCTGCAGAGATATGTTCAAGGACCTTTGGAAAAGAATGAAGTGCAGTAAGCATCATGAGCACTCTAAAATGCCCTTCAAATCATACTGGAGACCTCAGATGTTAAGTAATTCTGGGGTAATCCTCTAGTACTTCTCTGGACACTGCCTAATCTCTTCCATCACTACGTGCTTCAAATTGCTCATCACCACAACCTACAGCTAATTATTACAGCCCTGATATACTCCATTCTCTTATCATCTCATTCTTGTGTAAAGGATTTCAATATAATTTTTAGAACTGTCATATTTGGAACATATTCCCGAGTTCACAAGTTCCCTCACTTCTATAAATTTAGACTTTTCTGGCTGACCAGGCCCAGTGACACAGCCAGCTTCAGAAACAGGAAACAGAAAGACCACAGTACAAGGCCTAAACTGCCAAGAGTGAAGAGAGTCTATGGTAGAGTGGAAAATGCCAAGTTTAAATTGTCAACAACAGAAGCATCCCTTAGAAAGATCTATTCAAGCTAGCAACACCTTAAAAGGTTTCATCACTAACTAGATTTTTTTAATACATACTTAATACATAATAATTTATTTATAATCACAATAAATTAAAATTTATTTCCCTCTTACTCACCAGTCATCATTATTGAAGATGATGAAGCCTTTATTACCACGGCCAAAAGCCACTTGATTGCTGCCATTGTCCCACCAGTTGGAGAAAGGCTCACCATCCACCACATTACGGAAGATAACCATGTTCCTGACAACACAAGCAATGTCTGTCACTGCACCTGCAACACCTCTAAAGCCACATGCAGCACAAAGCAAAAGCAACTGCTTCTCCTGCTTTTCCCCAGTGCCCTACTTGATTTGACGCCAGCGATGTTCACAAACCCAGTCGTTGCCACAGGTCGTGTCCTCGTTGATTGTAACAGGCTTTATGGAGCCATCTGCATTACTTGGGGGTCCAACCCAGTCATTGATGTCCTGTCATTGGAAAAAGACAGGATTACATCTCCTGACTGAAAATGCACAGAGCCCCTCTGGACAGCAAAGCTAGAGGGAGCATAGCAACATTTCACCAGCCACATCCAGCATGGGATGGGACAGGGAAATCACTTGACAAACTGAAATGCACTGGACTACTTCTCTGGCCCTGTTCTGACCCGTAATCCCCATGGATGGATCTTCAGCATTAGTAGCTCACCTTGCCATTTTCAAAATATCTTGGCCAGCGAAAACTTGACATCACACGTGTGAACCCATACGGATGGGCAAGCATGAAACCTGATGCCATTTTATAGAGCCTGTTTGGTGGACAAACAAGGACTGAGACATGGAAGCACAAACCTGCCAGAGAACACACACACAAATAAGCAAAAGCAAGAAGCATCACTCACACAGGAGCAATCCCTTACCTGGAATCCCAGAAGGTTAGAATAGATGATCCACCGGCCCCGTGTCCTCTCTGGTTGTCGTGATTATCCACAAAGACCAGGGCTCTGTCAGTAGGCACAAAGCCCCAGCCCTCTCCCCAGTTCCTAAACAAAAACACAGACTTGAAGCTACCCTGTCAGTTGGTGTATCCAGTGACTCCTGGATAAGTTGCAGCACCTTCATCCTTACTTTAAGTAGGCCATCTTTTCTCCATTCCACTTGCGGAGCACTGTCCCCAGTTTGGCACCGTATTTGAATTCTGTCACTCGGCCATTTCCAAAGTAGTCGCTGCCTTTGATGGGCTCTCCACCCAAGTCAATTACCTGGTACAGGAAAGATAGAGCATTTCTTTCTACTCAAAAACCAAACAAATAAAAGACACTGCTTTAGACATTGCTTCAAGTAAGGGGACCCTACTTGAGCTAATTATTTCATTTGGCTTTCTTGCAAAATTGTATGTAAGGCTATTTTCTCCTTTCAGCTCAGCCCAGCTGCGAGCCTCTTTTCCATCTCTATCCTGTATCTCCTTACACCAACTGATCACTGACTGAAACCAACACTTACCTGCTTGTTTCAATTCATTATTCAAATGTAAAACACAGTTTTGGAACATCAAGTAATAGATGTTATGCCACTGGAAAATAAAGTTTCAGACCATAATCAACATTTATGTCTTGTGCTGCAATTTATTATCCAGAATTTAAAATTTGAGAAATGAAATCTCTTTTTTTAACCAACAGAATTTTTACCCTAATTTCAATGTAGTAAATTTCATCTCAATAAAATTTCCAGGTTATCTAATTCCAGAAGGTCCAAAACAAGTGGGGCATTTTGCACATTAATTCCCATTTATGGTGAGATTAGATATTTGCAGATTATGGTTGAGGATGGTCTTGAGGATGATTTCTATAGATCTGCTTGGGCTCAGCCCATGCAAAGCATTGCCGTGTCTGACCGAGTCTGTATAATTGTGTAATTGACTGAGTCTGTATTGAAGTAAAACTTTTAAAAAATAAAGATTACCTCCTGGTAAATGAAAGGTTTAGTCCCTGCAGGAAACCATCGAGCATTTAGATCTTTCAGCTTGTCTAAGATGGCTTTGACATCCTCAGGCCACATGTGCTTGGCAGCGTCGATGCGGAAGCCGGCCACGCCGATGTCGATGAGGCGGTTCAGGTACTCGGCGATCCTGGAGCGCACGTAGTCCTTCCCCAGGGCCAGGTCCAGCAGGCTGACCAGGCGGCAGTCCCGCACCTGCGCAGGAGTTCTCAAATCAAACACTTCTCTGTGCGCTCAATATTTTCTGAGCCTGAGAATTGCTGAGCTCTTCCCAAGGGACACTTTTCAACAGTTTTCTTTCTCCCAAAACAACCTTGTGTAAACAATATTCCTTTCCCTTAACAACAGGTATTGTTTGCTATTTCTGTTACTTAGCCAATAAGAGGGGTCTCAGTCCTAGGGACCAATAACGTGCCTTTTAATGCAGCATGTTATAAAAGGGCTGAATGAATTGTAAATAAAGCCTTCTGATTTCCACTGCCTTCTGACTGGAGTCAAGCATCTTTATTTCGTGTCCTACTGTGACACTTTTGACCTAATAAACTTAGTGTAGTGTTCTACATTTTGAATGTTCTTTGCCTATAGTATAATGCCAAATAAAACCTTCAGGAGCCTTTGTTCTCCGTGCATATCTTTCCTTTGGAAAGTCATCCACACAGAAGCCGCAATAAAAAATTGCATTTACCCCTCTTTTCTGAAATTGAGACCAAAGCAAACTTCCAAATTACAATAAAAGGCAAATAATAACTGTCGCTGTTGGACACGAAAGAAAGACTCCAAATATTTCAGAAGGCAAAGAGCATAAAAAAAGAAGGCTTTTATTGTTTAATTCTTACTGCCTTTTATAAGGTGTTCCAATACAGACTTAACATGACTGGTGAATAGGAACGACACCACTCTAATCCCACTGGTTAACTAGAGAAACAGCAAAACACCACCTAGAGAAAGACTGTTTTGAGAAAGGATAGTTGTTTGCCAAGACTGTTTTGAGAAGAAACTTTCTTGTGAAATTTTTCCTTGGGAAAAAGTTAGCAGCTGCTAGCAGGCTAAAATCTCTCAGACCCAGAAATATCAGGTCCACAAATAACTTCTACCTTTTTTTAACACAATAAATAGATTTTATGAGCTTTAAATTGTCTTTAATAATTACCTAAGCACATTTGCCTGAATCTGAAATTGAGCCATTGTCTCATTTACAGCTACCCCTTTAGGAGTGGTCTTCCTGATAGCAACACCAACCTCTGTTATTAATTTGGATGACTTTTCATGGGGCTTTTTTTAATCCTTTTCAAAAATGTCTAACTGTAAATGAGAGCAAAGAAATCACAGCACAGGAACAGATGTACATGAAAAATGTAGTTGTAGCTTTACCTGAGATATATCATGATAGTCCTCAATGTTTCCACTTTTAGATTTACATTTATGATCATTAAAGTCCCAGCCAGAATAGGGCACAGCTGGGAAATCTTCAGTCTTTGCATTGAAATAGCTCCCACAAGTAGCATGGTCACCAGCCCCAGCATTAGCTCCACACATATGGTTGATTACTGCATCCACATAAATGTGCACCTAGAGAACAGTATCCACATAACAATTTGAAAAAACTACTTCTCACAGCACCATTAGTTAATGTTCCCTCACCCATACCTCCTGCCCGATTGCCCTATTTCTGCTTGCTTGCTTCACTCAACATTTTCTTCAATTTTTTTTTTTATTAGCATACAGCAAGGGTGATAAAACATGCAGCTCAACAGACAGGCAGGTAACACTGCATCCATTTTTTTAAATGGTAGAATCACTGCTTGGCTATATATTGCAAACACCAGAAAGTTTTAAAAGTACTTACTCCAACATTGTTGCACCTGGTCACCATATCTCTAAATTCAGTTTCATTTCCAGATCTTGTGCACAGCTTGTAGCTGACAGGCTGGTATCTCTCCCACCATGGTTGCTGAGGGTCAGTAATGATAACATTTTCATTTGGAGGTGAAATCTGTGAATAACACAACGGCACTTGGTAACAGGATACTGATAATGGTTATTTGCCCAGTATTTTTAGAGAAAGAACATAACCCATTTAGATCCTCAGTATCCTCTGCTTACACTGTAGTTGTTTGGAAATAAAAGATTTAGGCCTGGCCTTCAATAGGTAGAAGGATAGTATAATAATTAGGTCCATAAACAGAGTGTCCTGATTATCTTTGTGACTGCAAGCTTCAAAAAGAAGCATGTGAAATTGAACAACTAGGTCAGCAGAAGAAGGAAGTGACTGCATACTAACATCCTGCCTTTAAAATTGATCCAACTTCCCATTTTTGTAGTTCTGGACAAACACATTCTTGACCTAATTCTTGTAAGTTTCCAGGTGAGTTATACTTCTTCCTTTTACAGACTTTTCAGGATACATTTTAGGCAACAAGCTTTTGCTGCTACCTCCAAGCCTCGGGGCATAACAACCTGATCCAACCATTTCCCAGAAAGATCCCCACAGCCTCTTAGCTGTCACGCCTTCCTGACCAGCTCAGCAAGTCATCTGAAAGAAACTTCCTGGGACCTTGCCACAGAATCGATTAAAAAGATAAACAGGCATAGGCCACAGTCTGAGAAATCAGTTTAAAATCCATCTGGTCTGTGTGCCTGGAAAGAAGGTTACAAAGAAAAGACGATTATTTGAAAATTATGGGAAAGTTCTCACTCAGGCCAGCTTGCAATCTCTTGGGCTACAAGAAACAGGCAGACTTCACACCAATTTTTTCTGAGGATCTGACAGGTGAACTCAAATACTTTAATAAGAGGTTGTTCTCCTGCCATGCTACCCCACCCAAGTGCCAGTACTGGTTCCACAGGAACATGTCTCTGTTGCTCAGACAGAACTGACTCACACAGGGACACCTTCATCAGAACCAGTGCTCAGTTCACTTCTGCCCATTCACACCAGATTCCTGCAAAGAAGGGTCTCTTAGCTGTTTACTGTGATACTGTGCTTTACAGAGAGAAACTTGCCAGTTTGGGTGAACACAATTAGCAGCCTTTTGTTCTTAATTATGTAAAACCTTCAGCACTTTTTTGTTCTCTTTGGAAGCCCTTTGTTCAGTCATAGTTCCATTTTATATTTATCTAGCTCTTAAGAGCTTCCCTTGATTTAAATAACATCAAGCAGATAAACATAGGTTACTCTTCACAGTAGTAAGAAAAAATTTAGCAAGTGATGTGCAATTCTAATTCATCTAAGTGTAACAGCACAGACTGCAAAACATGCACTTTGGAGCAATGAAATAAATTCATGCTTACTTGATGACAGCTGAAGAATATATTTGTCAGCATTTACTACTTCCATTACCAATTTCTATTTTTCTTGTTCAGTACCTGTCCTTTGACAGACTGAACATTTTCTGTGAAAACCAAATTATCATCTAAGTAGCAATTTTACTACTTACTGATAGGAACAGACATACCTGAACTCCACCAAATCCATTAGGAGCTAAGTAGCGTTCACACTCCTGAGCAATATCCTGCCAGCGCCATTCAAAGAGATGCACAATAGAGGTTCTCTTAGGGAGAGTGTTGGGGTTGTACTGTCCCCAGCAAAGCCCTACAAATAACAGCAGAAAATAGACCCCCATCCAGTGCTCTGTGACCAGTTGTGCTCTTCTTACTAACTGCAAATGTTCCTGCAAGAGGGTAAAGTACACATTAGAAAATACACATTTAAAGGTAAACACACATCTCTGGCATCATATTTATTTACTTGTCATTTTGTATGAGAACTGGATTTTATCTAAACTATATCAAATTCCCATACTAACATTAACTTTGTTTACATGCAGTTAAAATTCAGAGGTTGCCTAATGCAGGCTGCCTCCAGAATGCAAAAGTTGTGGTTTTATTCGTATAAAGCCAAAGGAATATTTACATAGACTGAAATGGACATCTTGTTTCTCAATTTAATGTACATTATTTTACATTCCTATTTATCCTTAAGAGGCATCTTCTTTTTCCAAAATGGTGTTGCTACAACTTGAACTTATTTGGACAAGACCTTACAGAGGCAGCATATTTCTTACCATGATTTGTTATGAAACCCCAGATATTTCGGAGGTTTAACACATGCAAGTCTGTCATTCATGACATCTCTCATTCAAACAACAGCCCAAAACCTGGAAGATCTCTCAGATACAGAAATGATTAATTATAGTGACTCAAACCCAGAAATGTTAAATACCTAATCTCTGCACCCTGTTTGATTTTTGTGGAGATATTCTCCTTTTAAGAATGTGGATAATGGCACAAAGATGTGAGAAGTGCTGTGAAGCTCCATAACCAAGAAATCTTCTTTTGAGTACCCAAGTACACAGTTCTGCAAAAGGAGCTTTCCAGAGGCTTGAAACCAGCTACAATCCCTTCTGATGACCTAGGCTAGGAACTGCATTTCCCAACTCATATCCTATTTGTATTTACTTAAGGACAAACAAAGACAACAATCCTTATATTAAAATTGCCTCTCCTTTTCTTCACCTAGAAAGATACATATAACAAACCAGAAACTAAACAACTATCACAGTTTACATTACTGTATTGAGAACCTTATTTCACACTCCACGTTTAGAAGTTGATTTAAAGAGTCTGAGATACAAAGAATCCTACAAGAAGAACTTCTACAAACAAATGGCTGAACTAATACTTCCCCTAAATAACAAAATACAGAATCTTGTTACTTTCCTGTATCTATTCTTTATAAAAGTTATCTTACAGAAACACCACAGAGCAAAGAGAGATTCCTGCCACAGGGGAAACCAAACATCCCAATGAAGGTTTAAATATGAACACAAGGACCCTCAGGTTTGCTACACAAAGGAAACCAGTGCTTTTCCTGATTTAATACACACCTGGGAATGCACTGCTGAAAACTCCAACCTGCTGTGATACAGTTACCCAGACATAAGTTTATATAAAACTTTATGTGACGTCTACAAAACTGCCTTCATGTCTGCTTCAAGGAAAGGATGATCCATATCTCTCAGGTAGTGGACCACTACTTGGAGCAAATTTAGGTAGAAAAAATACCAGCCGTTTATAAATGCAGAACCTGCCTTCCAGAGCCTACTACTATCAGCTGCCACTGTTCTTCAAAAGCAGGCAAAGTTATTTGGAATTAAGCATTTGGTATATCTAGCTTGCTTTTCTGCTTGTGAACAAAATAACTTTAATATGATTATTTACTTGTAGATCTTCAGTAAAGTATACAGATTAAGTTTCAGCCACAAGCAGTTGTTCTGCATCCTTCCATTTTCATGAAGGAATATTTTTGGCCCTGATAGGAACATACATTAAGAGAAAATGAGCTAAGAAAATTGGATCTTCTCTGATGAGGGAAGCCATTTATCAGATTGGCAAGTTTTACTTACAGCAGTAAATACAGAAAGCAATAAATTACACAAAGTAGTAAAAATAATGTACCTTAACCCAACCAGCTCCAAAGTCTAGTGATTTAAAGACTCGAGGTAGATTTTCATTTCTCTTGAACAGGCTTATGGCTGCTCCACCTTCAATACAAGCAATAATAAGAGAATGGGGATGTTGAAATCCTCACTGCACTCCGAAGGCTCTAACTTCAGAATGTTTCTGAAACCTGGAAAAATGCTGAGGCCACGTGGAAGAGAGCAACACTGCCTGCAATGCACAGAACTTGGGAGCAGAGTGTCTCTGCAGAGCCCTACAGCTGTCTTGGCCAACACAGGAGCTCGGGTCACCTTGTCCTCTGCAGGGTTACAGCCCGAGCTGTGGCGCCCAGTCGCCATCCCCAACACCCCTGCAAACGTTTGTACATCTGCGGGACGTCCGACGCCGAGCTGCTGAGGCTGCAGCTGCTAAAGGCTGTCACAGGAAAGCACAACCGTGTCCCTGTCCCTTCTATTGGCTCCCACAAATCCCCCTCGGCAGCCCCGCGTATGGTGCAGGGGAAGCAGCCCGGCCCCGGCCGCCCCCTCCGAGCCCCGGCGCGGCGCAGGGCCCGCGGAGCGCGGTACGTACGTGCTGGGCCGCCCCTTCCGCCGCGCCCGCCCCGCCACAGCGACAACGCGCACGGGGCGCAGCTCTCGCAACACGCACCGCCCGCACTTTGCTACAAAGTATTTTTGTCCTTGAGCACAGCACCACCTGGCTGTTACCCTACTTCGGCGGTTTGAAAATTCACTTGCGGCCCTTTGGTCGTGTACGTGTAGCTCAACATGAGTGTTAGGACACACTACTGTAGAACCGTAGAAGCATTTAAGTTGGAAAAGCCCTCTAGGATTGAACGAACAATTATACAGTTCCCATGGGAATGCAGCAAGTAAGCTAAGAATAATTCCATTAAATTGGATTTTTAAAGCAGATGGCATTATAAAGCAATCTGCTAAGCCAGTTCATATTGGAAAAAAATAGCAAAGATAGCCTTACTTTGGTCCAGCCACCAATACTAGTGATTTAGACTGTTTGCAGCTGGAATAATGACAAAATAAATCTTTTATACTAGCCAGCTCCCACACCATCAACTATCATTTAGCCATTTATGGAATAACTTTTTCTTTAAGTCCACTGGACTAATATCTCTTGCCTATTAAATGTTACTGCAATGTTTCCCACATGGTTTTAGACAGTTGGACTAACCAGCACAACGTGTAGCAAATCCTACTATGTGACCACTGTTATTATCACCCTCAACAGGGCAAGGCCCACACCTATACTAGTTTTAACTGCTACTCTGGTTTTAATGACTTCAGTCTCACCAGTGACAGTTTTCAAGTTGCAGATGAACAATGCAAGTCAACTACTGAGGAAGCACAGTGCCCAGTTTCACAAATTCAGGCCAATGCACCAGTCCTTCTGCTTGGTATCCAAGACAAGATCTCAAAATCCCAAGAAAAAAAGTCAAAACAAAAAGAAGGCAGCCAAATGAAGAGAAGGGAAATAATTTATTAGACTTCACAAGCAATCTAACATACATTTATGATGTAAGTCTTGTGATATTTAAAGATATTGTGGAATCTTTAAGATGGTAAAATTTATTTTCTGCCTTAAATACTTTATTAATTCTACTACGCACAGTTCAAGAGTCCTGATGATTACACTGCTTCTTCCCCAGCTTGGTAATACTTGAAAGAGATGGAACACAAAAGGGACCTGGAACATCACAAAGGCATGTTAAAAGTAAGAACTACCAAAAAATAGCAGCGTAATACTGGCTTTTGACAACTAAATTGAAAGATGTTTAATGTTTTAAAAAGTGCTTAATGTCTGCAAAAAATACATCTTAATAAAGGCAGGCTGTATTAATTTTATATTATAGAAAGTTAAACAGTAATGTAGTATGAAACCCACAGGAAACATGTAAGTCACTAGCAACAACACTACTTCAGTGCAGAGAGCAATCTAACAAAACCCAAACAATCAACAAAAAAATAGCAGTGATTAATAGTTGATTATTAGTCCAGCTCCAAATACTTAATTGCAAGATATTGTTAATTTTCTTCTTTCCTCAAAAAAGACAAAGTAAGGAATGAATAAACTAAATAATCTCCAGATTGTTTCTCATGTACCAGGCCAACAATAATCATCAAATGATCTAAAATACCGATGAACCCATTGATATTAAGACTGCTCTGGAATGTATTTTAGCCAACATATTATTATATTAATATGCATTTAAAGAAAAACAAGGTAACTTGGTCAGTGTGAGCTCAACACAGCTTCACACAGATCAGCTGGTATGAGCTACAACTGTTCCACTAAGGAATAGGACCACAAATTAGGAGGGTATCTGAGGAAGAAGGAGAAGGCCACCTTTTAAGTCTAAGAATCTTCCTTGTGTCTATTCACACAACACAGATAACTCATTGGTTTCTTTTTTCCCCCCTGAAAAAAATTTGTTTTTTAAAGTTACTAGATTAGCTCAAGCTTAAAACATGTTAACTCCTCCCCACACCTACTCTATATGGAAACTTAAGATGCAGTTGAGTGCTACAGGAAACATTGCACAAAAAAGGATACAACAAGAAAGGATACACTCTGCATGACAGTATTACTGCAGTATTTACGCAGGAATGTTTCTAAAGAAGAACAGCAGAATGTGGTTTAATTTTACTTGATTCTCAGTATTGCACATACATAACTTTATGTTACCTAGCAAAAAAGCAAATACGCCTCTTTGATAAAAAACAGTTCTAACTCCTTAGAAGATTTAATGAGAGCTAATGAGTCCATCAACACTAAATTTCATATTCAAAAGTAAATACATTTTTTGGTAACTTGAACTATTAGGACACCAGCAGATTTTTCCATTTCCTTCAAGTCTTTGCCATTTTACAGACTCGCTTTATCAGGTCCAAAACCCAATCACGTTTCTCTTTAATGCCAGCTTTCAAACCACTTCTTCCCTATGAAGAAACTGGAGACCTCTCAACATCAGTTTCTTCCACATAACTTTTCTCCCAAAAAGTTGTAGTTTAGCCACAGGAAAAAGTCACTTTAGATGAACTTTTTTTGCCAGTCTATCAATTAAAAAACACATTTTGGCCAGCAAGGAGTTCTAAAGTATTTTTACAAACCATATGTATTGTTTTGTCAAAAAATAAAAGGATTTTTTTTGTAGAAAAAAAAAAAAAAAAAAAAAAAAAAAAAAAGAAAAAAGAAAAAACCCCAGTAACCCTAGACTCAGGTTTTTATCATGGAATTTTGCATCATGGATCAGCATCCATCAAAATATTCCGGCAAGAACAGAAAACAGGCCTGCAGAAATAGGGCTCAGCTTAACCATTACTTGGGAAATGCAACAAATACTTTTAATTAAACCTCATGGATCCTTAGAAACCTGTGTAACTCCATGGCACATTGTTATGATTACAACATATAAACAGTCAAGGTAAGTGAGAAGTTCTGCCCATGGACAGAACACCAGGGACACTCTTAAGATGGTAACTCATGGAAGACTTTCAGGTGCACAATTAAATCTTGCTTAAATATGGTTTGCTCACTCTAGAAAAAGCTTCTGAGTTGACCATCAACATAATAACAAATAAGCATCTTGTTATTTTCTTTATGCAATTCAAGTATCTAGCATGTTTAATGAATTCAGAATTAATGTACAAAATTAGTTGAAAAGACATGGAATTCCTAAAAGAATAAAAGGGCTCAGACTTCATCTATCAGGCTCTTAAACAGCTAAAATGCTTCAACTTTTTTTAATATGAGAAACCTTAGTAATCTTATTAGATACTAGATAATACAAATAGGTTTTTTCTAACAAGAAAAGAGTGAGAAACAAGACTGAAATATTCTCATAAATAGTCGATCCTAAGAGAACACTTTAGCCAAGCCTCTTTTCTCTCTTTTCAATGACCACAATGACCTATAAAAAAGTGATCTTTGACAAAACATAGATTTTGCAAACCACAAACAATAACACAAAACAGAAAGTAAGACCAAATAGCATCTCAGCTACAAGGGAAACAAGCTTAAATCTGATTTTAAAAATCCTTAGACAATAGATAGAATGAAGAACCTAAAATCAGAGTAGCTGTTAAAAATAGAAATACTACCATCACAATAACCACACTGTGGGCTTTACAGCCAGCTTGTAAAAAACAACAACTGTTCACATCCTTTATTTCAAATACAGGTTTTCTTCAGAGTAACAAGGATCAAGGTCCAAAACACACCATGGGCTGAGTAATGTTTCATAAGCACACAGGCTAAGATTTCAGTTAATTTTGTTTTAAGCGGAGGCATAACCAGAGTGATCTCAACTGTAACCAGAAATTAAGGTCAATGTCCTTTAAATTTGAGCTGGCTCATGTATCAGAGGATGCAGATTGAGAAATAAATGCTTTTTATTCTTGCACCAGTTACTTCACATGGTCATTTGAGAGCTCATTCTGCAAAGGTTTGCAGGCCACGAAACTGTTCAGGTAAATTACAGCTGATTTTGCTTGACTTACTCTTGCATAAATTAAACACTCAGCAGTGAAGTAAAGCTATATGATAAGAAATAAAGTTAAATAACTTTCTGCTAGAAGTTACTTTCTCATCATGTTTAAATAATGCCAAAAATCAAGACCTAAACATTCCACAAGAAAGGAAGCCTCGATCAATGCAACGTTAAGCAGCTCCTTTCGACAGAATATCCTTCATTACTTCAGACAAGTTTAAAGGATGCTGCAGCAGCATTAGGAATTCATTTTCTAAAGGTGGCAAAGGATCCTTTACAGCTAGCAGTTTATTGCTGGAACCAGTTCTTCAGGATCACTTTAAATGGCAGGCATGGAAAGGAAGGAGTTAAGAGGCAACACTTTTCAATACCAAAACCCTGGAAGATTACTAAAAGGTAAGTGGTCCAATTCCACATAATTATTTTCCTTATCTTTGCAGATTAAGGGTAAGAGGAACTGAGAAGTGTCCTACAGTATCAGAATTAGGAAAATATCGGTCTCTGAGGTTTTTAACAAAGAAAAAAGCAAAGTTTTAAACTTACATCAACTATATACCTTGCACTCTGTTTTTCTGATATAAGCACACATTTAAGAAAAGAAATTTGTATGGCACATTTCCTCTCCATCACCAGTATTCCTAAAGGAGCTGTTAAAGGGAGAGTAAATAAAACCAACCACACACTAGCAAAACCCCCTAGCCCAATACTTTATTTTTACTTTCAGGCAGAGTCCATACCTTGTGCAGGGTTTTACTTTTTTCTTTTCCCTTCGTTGGCATCCTGTTTTGGTCTAGCTGAACGAGCAAATTGCTGAGATTCTGTTAAGGACTACAAGGTTCTGATAAGTAGCAGTCTATGAAGAACAAGATCACTTCTGCAAGTTAGTCCAGAAAGTGAACTTTATCTGTGAATCAATTCCACTACAGTATGAAGTATTACAACAACAGTGTCTATTAGTCAAAGATTGGGACCTCACTGATACACAGAAGCTATTACACAGAAGTACAGAAGTTATTAGAGAGCCTATAAGGAGGACTAACTGGGAATGGGCTGGATGCAAACAGGGTAACTAGAGTAGGATAAATGCTTGATATTTACAAACTTCCAACCCAGCATGTTAATTCTTAACTTTGATGTCTCAGTATTTGGGAGGAAAAAACAGTAAAAGCAGCAGGTGCTGGGGTTAATCTGAGTATAAAGAAACTGAAATATTTAAGTGAAAAATAAGAAAGGATTTTTTCCACAAAAAAGCAGTGCTATGCAATCAAAAAGTGACAGTTCCAGCTGAAAAACCAGTCTTGAGACCACTTACTCTACCAGAAACATTTCTTACATCCTTGATTCTGTAAATGCAGATCTAACCAAGTCAAAACCCTTGTATTTAATTTAAATACAGTGGTCATACAAGTTATATTATCTTTTGTATTGTCTTTGCAGGATCAAAGATGTAGGACCAGTGAATTTAGTTCTTAAATAAAGCACTTTTATTTCCCTATTTCAGAAGAGCTTCTGTTTTTTTCAGCTACCATAAATAGTGCAGTATGTTACGCTGACTGGTTTTCTTTTGGCATTTTCTATTTTGCAGAACACTATGACAACAAAACTAGAGAGTGGCAGAGATTACAAAGAACATAACGTAAATGCTGGAAGAAAAGGATACAACCACCATGGGTTTCTCAAATAAGACATAGCCATTTGCTTCTTTCAGTGCTTTAGCAGCTGCTTTCTCATTGGGGAGTCCAATGAAGGCCTGGCCCTTCATACGGCCTTCTTTCATCAAACGGATATCAAACCTAGGGCGCAATGGAGGAATGGGAATTACTCATTAACAAACCTTGCAGATTCACAGTACAAATGCATCCTCATCCTTCAGGAGGGAGAAAGAGCAGAAACAGAAGCAAAGCCTACAAGGAGGCATGATGTCCTTGGGAAATGCAACAAAGTCTCTTTAGGAGACCATTTTGCTTGGGGAAAGCATTTATTAAAAGGTAATATTAAACTGCAGGACAGCAAATTGATGTGCAGTACTACTAAATAGGATATATGCAAAATGATCAGATACACACAAACATCTGCACAGATCATTCTGTCTTACACAGCTGAGAAAAGCCAATGTGGGAATGAAAATATGAAGGCAAAATAATAGGGTCTTCAGTCACTGCTCATAAAATAATTCTATTTCTTAATCTTCATAAATAAAGGTTTTTAAGTGTAACACGTTTTTTGTTCATGCAGAAACACAGAAAATGTAAATACGGCTATTTTTAAAATCCCAGTTTTCAGCAGTGGCATAGAAGTCAATATAAAAGGCTTAATTTTAACCAAGTACAAAATGAACTCACATATTGCGTTCCACCTCTGATTGGAAGTCAACATATCTTCCAAAAATGAACTTAAGATCCTGAAATTAAAATGCAGGTGTAAGAAAAATGCTAAGAAAAAGCCTTTTGATAGATGGTTTATTTGCATGTTTACCTACCTTTTCTTGAACTTGTTTAGCTAAATTCTTCACATATATCCTGCAATTTGGATCACCTGGCTCATAGTTTTTGAAAACAGAATATTTTTCCATTTCTTGAAGACAAAAAAGAATAAACCATGCTTTAGCTCATTTACTTTGCACATTTACTCAGTATAAGATAATTTACTATATGCTCAATTAAGAAAAGAAACACTTAAAGGTATTTGTTGCAACAAATCAAACAGCTATTACTAGATATCTATTCCCACAGTTATACCTTCTCTAGAAAGTCTGTTTTTTTCTAGATCCTTTCTAGAAATAAATTCTGATGGTATTTCATCGTCCTCCTCTTCAGTTTCCATTTTATCATTTGAGCTAGGAGCTGGGAAAATCCTTCCAAAGCCTGTGTTATTGATTTCTTCTGTGGTTGCATAAAGGTCTGAAATTTCAACAAATCATGTAAGTGGTTTGTACATTTATTCACACCAAGATCAAGAGCCAGCAAGAAAACCATACTCTTTCCAGCAACATTATAATAGAGCAGACTTTGTAAGGCAATTTGAATACATCGTTCAAAATGAGTCTTAATCCCTGGTTAGACAAAAGCACCTGCTCTGTACAGTCCTATAAAACCCCATGTAGTACAAATAAAGGCCATGGCACGCCTTAGTTAGAATAAAACTTGCCTTGCTGTTCAATCCTGTATCCATTTCACTATTTTCCCTTAAAGAAACTGGATATTTCTGTAAAGCACCAAGAACCACAGACTGACCACAACCCTCTAAAAAGCCATCACACCTCATTGCTACCATTGCCCAGCATTTCATGGCAGATAATCAGTGCACCAGAGAAAAGGGCTGGCAATCACATGCTGCTCTCTAAGAGCTGGAAAAGGAAAATCTGAAACTAGCCTTATATCTTCATTTACACCATAAAATAATGAAACTTTGTAACATTTGCATCCTAACATTTAAAAGACAGTGCAATTCACCATAAACCTATAGAGCACATAGGAGAGAAACACTGAAAATCCTCTGGATCCTATCCAAGGCTTGTAACAAGGGAAAAACAGCAAATACAAATATGATGCAACTTGGTTGTGAAAGCTCTGATACAACAAGGGAAAAGAATTTCCTGGTGTAAATTTCAGCACCTTTTTACAAACTGAAGCCATGTGACTTTAGCATTAAATACATTTGAAGTACAAACTCTCTTACCATTTTTTTGTTCTTTTTCTGAGTTTATCTGAAGCACAGCTGGGATCTCAGTGCTAATATGAAACTCTATTTTTTTATGACCCACGTGCTGCGGCTGCTCAAAGACATCTGAAGGTGACAGTGCAGGGTGCGAGTTACTGTTCAAAACAACAACATGTTAATTAAAGACTCAGACACTGATGAATGCATGGTCAAATACAAGATTTCTTCCAGTTAGATTTTATGCTGCTGTTTAGCACAAACACACACTTTCCATTTCACACATTTCACCCAAGAGAGTTTCAGGTGATTACAACACTGCAGATACAGTAGATCAGTCTGGCAGTGGGAGGAAAACCAACAATCACATACCACAGTACAATACACACATTTATTAAAACCTTCATCAGTAACTTAAGCATGAAAAATACCTGGCCTCGCTGTTGCTCTCGCCTAGTGTATAAAATACACTACATTTTTTAAAAATGTAGCAAATCACTTGGAGGAAGCAGGCAGCCATTAGTAAAAATGCATTCACAATCATTCATCACAATACAGAAATACTCCACTGCTGTCTAATGTGGCATAGAACTGAAGTTTCAAGACCCAAACTTATTGTAAAGCAAGCCAGTTTCTATTCTTCCAGTGTCATACTTATATTTTTTTTTGTTTTAAGAAGCAGCCCAAACAATAAATCCAAATTGCTTTGGTCACAGCTGTGATGTGAAACTAGTTATCTTTTTTATGAAAAGAAATTTCTATTAGTTTGACAGGAAGAAAAACAGAGCTTGAATCAGGCACACTTTAAGGTTGCTGAGCAGACTTTACTTCAAACTAGAGGAAAATTTGGATTTTTAGAGCAATAAGAACAATAGGGTAAGTGCAAAAACCACAAACCTGTGGGGAGTACACACAGGAACATTCAACATGTCTTTAATTCTTTGCCTTTTTCTAACACCACGTTTCTTTGTGTTTATTGGTCTTTTAGGCTGAAGGGTTGCTAATTCCATCAACTTGGTCATTCTATTTTAAACAAAAATAAAAACAAAACCGAACAAAAACAAAACAAAGATGTTAACAGTTTATTTGAAAATACTCATTTTAAAACCCCTCTCCCTTTCCTGAAAGCCCTTGACACAGAACTTTTCAGAATGTGATTGTAAAACTAACTACCTTAAAACCAAAACTGTAAAACACACAGCAAATCAATATACACAGAGCAAAAGGACTGACCAAAATCCTCACATATCAGTGATGCCCTTCCTTCCCCAAGCATGCTCCTTCCAGGGACACTGAAGCTGTGATGCCCTAAGCTGAACCTGATTTTCTAACACTCAGCAGGGGTACCTTTTTCCAAATGATGTGTTTTTCCAAGTACAACATAGGGACTTTCTGATTTACTTCTGAGTTTAGATAGCAAAGAAAAAAAGCTGGTTTTTAATTTAGTGTTAGTTTAAAGGTTGAAGAAAATACAGATATGATGCAATTCAGTCCCAAAACTGCAAGAGAATCCTCAGCACAAGTATCACCCCCAGCAATACCCGCTGATGTACAAAGAATATTCTGGAAGTTGGTGTGCACATATGATTCAGGCTGAGGAGTCAATTTAGAAAGATATGGATCAATGAAGACTTCAGAAAATAATCTAATTTCTGCTTCCTTACATCTGCACTCTTCAAGCTGAGTTTTTGTTTGGTTGGGGTTTTTTGGACATGGCAACAAATGAAAATTTGAACACCAACAGGCCACTTTCCTTTTCTTACTGCATTTAAACCTGCACTGCCCTTCTGCACTCTGGAGTTTCTCTAAGCATCTGGGAAGATTTCTACATACTCTCTACTAGATGTTACATCTATACACTGCAAACATTACCATCTGCTGAACTAGCAGCTAGAACAATAATACCATCACTTCAGGGGACCCAAACACCTTGCAAATGACTGTAAAATGCACACCTCTCCTTTTCCTCATCGTTATCACTTTCATATTCTGATTCATCCCCACTAGACAGTCGTTCTTCTTCCTCTTCAGGCAAAGGAGGCTCTTCAGGAGGCAGAGGTGGGATTGGGGGAGGTGGTACAGGCACTGGTAAATACTCTTCATACTAATTATGGCAGAGGAGTTTAAAGAATTAAACTTTTTAAAGGAAAAAACAAAAATGTATCTTGTTTTCTTAATAAAAACAGTCAAAGCAATAAATGATAATTTAACAAGTATTTTCTCAAAGGATATTAATAGGGATCCAGATACCATTTTGGTAAACTACATTACTAATGAAGAACCTTTCACAAGCAAAAAAAATTCTGCTTTCTGAAATATAACAGTGAATGCTTTAATTTTTTTAAGTTGAGGTGATAACAAAATACAGCAACCATGGCCTAGGATTTTCACTTTGCACGCAGCTTCAAGGACTTTCCCAAAAAGAATATAGTCAAAGCATATGGGTGGAGGCTTAGGCTCCAAAGCCATCTCAGTTTCAACAGTGAATCAACAGTTTGAAACATTCCAGTGCTGACACCATAGATGGGTATTTCTCTATTCTAAGTACAGTCAAAAGAATTGCTTTAGAAGACCAACATGTACCCAGTGAAATGCAGCAGGATTTGCAATCCTCTTAAAATTTAGATCTCCTACCATGCTGCTAAGACTTTAAATTGTGAATCAATTCTACAGTACTGAAAACATATATTTAAAATGCTACCATGGGAGGGCGAGCAGTAATTGGTCCGAAAGGTGGAGGAAGATTCATTTTATTCATCAGATGAAGTACCTGAAATGAGTCAAAATAATTAGGTTTCCTTTGAATAAGTAAGTGATAACAGTTCCTTGCTAGGTCAAACAGCCAGTCACTCCTGGCAGGTGTAAATCAGCACAGTTTTCATGTTCATGAACAGTGGGAAACCTGCACTTGAGACCCAATACTAATAGTCAATATAAGCAACACCCTAACAAGGCCAATAAAAAAAGTACAGCATCTTCTCAGAATGAAATTCCAGGTACTCAAGTCACAAGTAATTAGGAAGAGCATATCCAGTTAAGTCTTCAGTGTTAATGAAGTAATCTACCTCAGGTTAGTAAAATCTCATTACCTCAGCAGAGTAAAAATTAAGATTGGTTAACACTATCACAGAAAAACCAAGTTAGTATTTACTATGACAAAAATCATTACTTCTGTGGATAAGTACAAGAGAAAAAGTTAAATGTTTTTAATTTTATACTCTTTTTTTTCCTGTTTTTTACTTACCTGGACATAAAATTTGGGCACGCTTGCCAAGGCATTTGCTATATTTGCTAGAATTGCACTTGAAGGTGGTGGATACAAATATTTGAGGCAAGAATTGATGGGAAAGGTGAGGCTGAGGAAAAAAGATTGAAAACAAGACACCTTAACAATACTGCCACTTAATCACCAGTAACAATTAATGATTACTAGAGGCTTAACTATTGATCACATCTGAAGTAACACTGAAATATTATTATTTCCCCTAGAACAGTTTTGGGCCACTTACAATGCCTTTAACATCAAGGAGTAGTCCCCAATGCATGACAGATTTACTGGGCTTGGCCATAATGAAAGAATCAAGCCATGCAGAAGCCTAAAGCAAACAGAAACAATTAACATGTCCAAAACCAAAAGCACAGCACAGCAGGCTGTACAAATATCATAAACTCAATGCTCAAAGGGCTGTATTAGCTGCAAAAAATTTACTACTTTCTGTATGCTAAAATGAAAATGGGGAGAAAAAAAAGGAAAAACCATGAGGAAAAGCAAGTCAGTGGTATTCTGCTCTTAACAATGGGAGAACCTCAGCCCTGAAAGCCCCCAAGAAAGCAATGCACAGTGCTAGAAGGCTGTTCTGCAATCCACAACTTCACAGCTCAAAGCACTAGTCACTACCCCGCTGTGAGGATTCTAAACTTCAACCCTAAAGCTGTGAGGAACTGAAACTTCATCTTTATGACAACTCCTACAGCTATGCATGAGGAACAGCAGCATAGGAGGGAACAAAACTCTTGTTCAACAGCACATAACACATTTCAAAATAATCTTCAAAAGAATAAAATAATTAATAAAAACCTAACACTAACCCATGGTTGGGTGCAATTCCAGTCTCTATTTTAACACAGTTTGGTTCTGTCTTCTCTTCTTCTTTCACTGGTTCTTCTAAACTGAAAATTAATTTAGTTTTAATTAAAACAGGGCAAAATTTAAGTATGCCTTTTGTAATAAAGTATGCATCATGTATAAATAAATATAAAAAATAAGTCAGCACAGGTATTCTAACATCATTTACCAACTGCATTACTACAGCTGTTACCAGCTGTATCATAATTAATACATGTGGATAACTACAGTCTTTCAAAATAAATACTTATGTAGATTTAAGTAAGTCTCCCTATATTCAAACACTCCTGCCTTAAACCCATTCACATGAAAAGAACTGAAATTATTTATCATGCACTCTGTTCAGAGGCCATAAATTCAAAGGCATTAAATGATCCATTTGTTCATATTCAAAAAGTAGAATAACTTGAAAACTTTACTACAGTATTTTTAATTAAGCACTATCACAGAGCTTTTATCACTTATTTGCACATTCCACAGGTAATGGCACATTTCTGCTGGGAAGAATGCAGTCACTCTCCTATAGATCTGAACCTGTTAAGACTTTCAGGTGGTTACAATTTATCCTTTGAGGTAGAAGTACTGCCAAAGTATCATGAATCCAGAATCCCCTTTCCTTGACAACAAGGAAATGACTCTGCACGTACCTTTTGCGCTTGTCTGAGGCAGAGGGCTGACTAAGTACCTGGGCACTCTCTTGCTCCTTTGCAAATTCAACAACCAACGTGTGACCTAAAAGTTTCAGCTGATGCAGTCTTGATAAAGCCTTCAAGTAATTACAGAGGAGAAAAGAAAGAAAGGGAAGAGGAAAAACATGAGATTTCAAAGCATAACAGTTTTTCCTTTGAGTATACACTGGCCATAGGATGCAGTCCCAGCAGCTTTAAGCTAAGTCTGTGCTACAGTGGACACGAGAGTTGTGCACTGTCTGTGTCTCCCCACCCCCGTTTTTAGCAGCATTTCCAGCTGGCAGAAGGAAAAGGGACCAGAATCACTGCAGAGTGTTCACCTGAGCACAGCAGCAGCCTTAACAACCAGACTTTCCACACAGCCCACTAAATTGCTGGAATTTCAAATAACCAGTCTTTTGCACATGAAGTACAAACATGCTAAACTCTGTCAGTAACAACTAGGAATTTTAAAATCAAGATTCTAACAGTGGTACTAGGAAGATCCAGCATTCTTAAGTCCAGAACCCAACAGGCTGCTAACAACTGGCACAAGCCCCTAATTCACCCCTGTTCACCTCACACAGTCTTTAACGTTTTTAGTCCTTTAAAGTGGGACCTAAAAAAAAATAGAAGCAATGTGAAAAAAAAAAACCCCAAGGTGTAAGGGGGAAGTTCTGACACAGGCTTTTTAACCAGACTACTATTTAAAAAGCATTATTAGTATTACCTTTTTGGCATCCACATCCCCTATTCATATAGTAGTTTTTTTATCAAAGTTGGGCATTGAAGGCAGACTTGGATTGTGGGTATTGCCAGGACTGACTTTTATGGCAAATACACAATTACACAGGAGACAAGGAAACTCTGTTTGGTTTATAGTTTGTATATAAATGCTCACACATCGTAAACAGGACTCTGATCAATCTCAGCTTCTTTAAGTTAGCCAGGCCCTGTGTGACAGGCTGGATCAGATGACTTCCACAAACCTTTTTTAATCCACCTTTCTTAGGACTCTACAGAAGTGTTCAAGAACTTCATCAAGTCCTGCAAACAAATCCTGAAACACAACTCTAACACTACATTGTACTGCTTTGTTTTTTCCTAGCACTAAGTACCAGATGACATGTAAACCATATTAGAGCACTGGCAATTCAGTGCTTTGCTAAAACATTCAATAACAAACTCAATACAAACCTTTGCAGCTGCATTTTCACTGGGAAAGGTGGCAAAAGCAGTATGTTTCTAGGAAACAAAAAAAAATTATCATGTATTTGAATGAAAAAGGCAAGAGATTGCACAGAAAACACTGAACCACAAGCATCTTGTTAGTTCAAGTTTACATATTTGAAAGTTTCCAGATGGTAGTCATCTAATTCCCATTCGGGGCAAACATGAAGGACTAGAAAACATTTTTCTTATGAATTTAGGAAAAGTACCTCCTGCAGTCAAAATTAAGACATGAGCTCAGCAGTCTGAGGAATACAAGACAGGTGTTTTTTTACTAGTGAGCAAAAACCATTCTAAACTGCACAAAAGTACACATGGATAAAGAAGTCTAATCCTCTTCCAAAACCAAAAATTCATTTGGGCATCTCACAAAACATTTTTATCAAAGTAACTCCTAAAAGTAATGCTCTTCCTGCTACAAAAGTTGCAACTATTGTATTTTGAATGTTTGAATGGTTTCTTTTCCCTCTAATTTTCCAAATTAAATCAAATCCTCACAGAATACACCCTTCAAAGTTAAATTTAACAAACTTTATCACCCCATCTTGCTACTACATGATTCCATACCCAAAATCATTGTAACAAAGTCAGTATATCTGATATCCTATGAGGCATGACACTGATAAAATATGCAGACATCATCTATCCGCAGTCTGCAAAATACAAGGCTCTTTATGAAGAGCATTCATCACGAAACAAATACATCCATGTTTTTGTAATCTGGAGGAAGAAGAAAGCAAACCAGAGATTTCAAGAGACCTGTGAAACTGCATCCCTACACCAAGGCCTTGCTGCACTGCTTAACCCCAGCCTCCGTGGGAGCGGCAAGAGGCCAAAGCCGCGGGCACAGGAACCCGGAGCCGGCCGCCGTCCCGCGCGCCCCGCGGGGCTCCCCGGGAGCGGGGCCCCGCACCCTGGCCGGCCCCAGACTCTGCCCTGGCCGGCCCCAGGCTCAGC
>VXBB01002221.1:4789-17883 GCA_013399915.1 Illadopsis cleaveri
CTTAGGATAAATGCAAAACCCACTCCATTTGTAAATCTTAATAACCCAGTCAAGCTCGTTGTTATCATGTTCTGGGCAGGCAAATGGGATTAGCCTGTGATTACAATGCAGCCTTCAATATAATTAGATAGATTTATTTAAACACAGCTGCAAACCATAAAAATGTGAAATATTTTGTGACTATGAATTCCAGAGTTTGTAAATTCAAACTTAAATCTCTTATCATCTATTTTGCTTTGGTTTTGTTTAGAAACACTAGAAAATACTGCCCTTCTGTCTCTCTCTTTCTCTTTTTTTAAAAAGAATATCAGTTGTGTTTATAACAGTGAGGATTGTTCCTGAATGTTAATTCACTTTCTAACAGTGCATTGCTTCATTCATGAGTTTCTTTTCTCCATTCGCAATAACTATGGAATTTGCATTGCATGCCTTCTGAGCTCCATGAGATGGAGGAAAAAAAAATACAGAATTTTATGTCAGATCCCAAAAGTGATTAAGATGTTTCAAGAAATAACCAGGAACAATGGCAGTCATGGCTTCCTAATGAGAATAAATAATGAAAAGTATTAACAGCAGTATAAGTAATAACCACCTGGTTTATGCACTGCTGAAAGCTCTTATTTTCCTACTTTATGTCTCCTTCCTTCCTTCCTTCCTTCCTTCCTTCCTTCCTTCCTTCCTNATTACAACAACTAACAGCTACCAGCAATAATTATGGACTTTTTTTTTTATTTGATGCATTGTTTTCCTTAGACTTTTGAGAAACTTTAATATATACTGAAGAAAATTTCTGTATTTTCAATGGCTCAAGAGACATATGCTACTTGAAATAAATCTAAATTAATTGATTCACATGATGCTTTAAAATGTGAATAATAATATTTTACTGTATTTTTGGAGCACTCTTTTTACAGAACAAATATTTGAGTTTTAAAACGTGAAAAGACCATGGAAGTGGCATGAGGAAAGAATTATCCCAAGGACAGAAAATGCAGTATTTGCTCTTACTTGTAAAAAGTGATAGGAAAGCTAAAATGTTATTTTTGTAAAACAAATGGAAATACAATACAGGCCAATGTTGTTAACACTTCAGAAAGGCTGAATCATGCCTCATTATGCTTCATCCTCACTTTGTTTATGTAGAACACAGATGCAATACTACATACCCAAGTTCTAAGAAAGAACAGTGGGTCCACTGGGGAAGGACTGTGGTTGTGGGCATTCTCCTGGACATTTTATTTTAAAAACATATCAATGCATTCACCTAGTCGTATCTGAGCAGTCAGATGTGGAACAGAGCTCACCTTATATGTGTAAGTAAGAGAGTATTATAAAAGAAAACCACTGGGCCACATCCAACAACCTGGCAGAGTGAGGCTGCTGCAGCTCTGCGCTCCCAGGTATAACCTGTGGCAAAGCTGAGCATATACAACTAGTAGGCACATGCATATAGATCACACATGTTCACCAGATATATCATGGAATCATGGAATGGTTTGGGTTGGAAGGGAGCTTGTAGATCACCTAGTTCCAATCCCTCTGCTGTTGTGGGGTCGCCCCNCCATGGGCAGGGACACCTTTCACTAAGCCAGGGTAAGCTCAAAGCCCCATCCAACCTGGCCTTGAGCACTTCCAGGGATGGGACATCCACAGCTTCTCTGGGCAACCTGTTCCAGTGCCTCACCACTCTCACAGCGAAGAATTTCCTTCTAATGTCTAGTCTAAACCTACTGTATTTTGGTTTGAATCTATTCTCCCTTGGGTCTTGTAAATAGTCCATCTCTGTCTTTGTTGTAGGCTCCCTTCAGGTACTGGACGGCTGTGATTAGGTCACACCCATGTTCTTTTTTCCAGGGTGAAAATTTATATATACATATATATATATATACAAATGTACTGAACAGCAAACTATCGACACATGACTGGGCTTTTTTACCCCCTTACTCATTTATTTATCCATCCTTGTTCCTTCCCAAATCACTTAAATCCGTGTTTCCTTCCTTGCATTCCTCCTCAAAACATCCTATATTAAGTCGTGTACACTGCTGAAACATTCACCACTCAACCACCATGTGGCCCTGTTACCGCCTGTTGCTAAAGGTGGGGTAAGTGAGGTTCTTGTCAATAATAGATCCCTTGGGGTGGATTAGAGCAAAATTACACTGAATTATCAGTGTATTATATATTATCAGTGTATTATATATGTATATGTACAGCAGGTTTATTCTAGAAAAATGTGCTTGCATTGGAAAGAAGATATGTAACTGTTTTGGTTATCATCTATATAAAAGTATAAAAATATCATTTAAGAAAATATATAAGGAAAAGAAAGAAAGAGAAAGAAAGGATAAGAGTTGGTAGCAAAGATACCACCACCTGTGGATCCAGTGACAAGGCTTGATTGTTGCAATTTCTATGTCCATTGGTCACACTGTTGATCCATTAGGCATGGAGGAAGCTCCCAAACCACAAAGTTCCATGGGTTAATGTTCAAGTGGGAATGCCCAGGTACCTCCCCTGGGGAGGGAGTTTTACACTGTCTATTGTAACACTGTGGTTCATGTGCAGTCCTCTGATGGAAGGCCCCAGAAATGATTCTGGAGGCACTTCAGGGTTCTTTGATGGTTTATGATTTCTTCTAAGATATGACAGCTGCCTCTCACCTCAGCATAGCTGAGCAGTTATGTTCCATCGGAAGGAATAAAATTCCTCAAGCCTATGTATGAATGTCCAATACCTTCCCAGGGGGAAGTCTTGTGACTGAGACAGCTGTGTAAGAGAAGACACTGGCATGATAAAAAGTACTACCCCACCTTGGAGGATCTACTTATCAGACTCTTGGCTGAAAACCAGCTTCTTGCTAAACAAGAAAAACCAGCTTCTTGCTAAACAAGAAAAACCAGCTTCTTGCTTGTTTTTTCCTGGTCATCGGTAATGAGGGCAGAGTATTATTTGTGCTCCTCTTCCCACTATTGTCTTTCTGTGCTCTGCTGTGGTTGTGGAGGTAACCTCTTACCAGGTGTAACTAATTACACACATTAGTATGTATATCTTCTAGTACACAGTCTGCTCAGTAGTCTGTTTCTAGAGACCAACTTTCTCTATTGAAAAATGTGAACTGAGAGCAACTGTGAGTAATCATAACTGCAAAAAAAAAAAGTATTTTAAAGCCACAGCTTCTATTGTACAGGTGTGATGCTAGTGGAACTGCTGTGCCAACTGCTGCATCATCACCCATGCAATTGTTTTAGAGCAAGGAATACTGTAAGACTTTAGCTGCATTTTAACATGAATAATTATGAAAAATAATCTACTTATCTTCCTAAATATTAGCAGATAATAAAAGAATCTTTCTAGTTGTTAACTGCAAACTATACATACAAAGATATTTATAAATTTATATATGCCATTTTTCTATACAAACACTATAATAGATAAATGCATTATTACATATGTATGATAAAAAATGGAAAATTAGGTGGTTTCATGTATTTTTTTGTTTATTTTCATGTCACACAGTGTGAAATTTATCCTATATAAACTCTGATGTCTAACGGCTAAGCATTTTAATCCAAGTAAGTCATGACGGACTTTCTTCATAGTCATGTCAGAGAAATACATACCTCCAGGATGAGATACATCTGTTAACATAGGCATCTAAGAGAAGTAAAATGAATCAGTACTATCATCTAGATGAGCTTACTTTTGTTCATTAGTTCAAGCTGACTAGCAAAGCTTAGATATCTGTATTTTAGGTAAATAAAGTAGTTAGAATCCAGTATCACGTAACAAAGGTAGAAAGCAGCTGTCAGAGAACATCTCCACATCCATCTCAACTGTGAAATTTTCTTTTATTACATGCTTTCCATAAGGCAAAATGCAATAAATGATCCAGAAATTAAATGTTGATAGCATTGTCTATTTCCTTTGAAAATGACTTTGTGAAATTCATAGTCATGGGCACATAGGTAATTTAAAAGAATAAGACCTAATTTCCTGGAACATACCAAATCAGTATCTGACAGAGAAAAGACATTCTTATACTATCTTCCTAACTTGATTTGACATAAATATGAAGGAAGAATTAACATCCCAAAGCATTTCATGCCTCCACTCCTACCTGTTCAATCAGAGACAGGCTGAAGCTGTAGCTCTCCTCATCATTCTTAATAACAGCAAAAGATCCTTTGCTCAAAGATGCACCTGAAATCTAAGTCCTCATTTAATTATACTTGCTTAAAAAAACCCCATAATCTTTCTAGGAATCATTAACAGTTCACTATACTTAGGCCACTTCATCTGTGTCTGCCTCTCTGAGTAAACATCATGACAGAACCTGAAGTCAGATAAATGCCCTACATTTGGATTCGTTGCATAGACTCCCTTCACAATAATACTTAAAAGTATTATTGGATACTTAAAAGATGTAGTCCATCTTGTCTGAAATTTGGCATCTAAAATAGACTGTATCAATTGTTCCTCATTGTGGGAGACTGGACGAGAGGATGACTGGCTCAAAACAACCAGTTGGGAAGTGGTGGGGAACAGGGCAAGCTCAGCCATAGGTGGGACAGCACTCTGGTCCCCCCGGCACCCTTGAGCCTCCTGGCGCTGCACTGTGAATCTGTGAGCATTGGAAAAGCCAGAGCTGACCATCACTGTAATGGGGTTGTTCGACTGCAAGGGCCAGTTGGGAACATCCTGGCTCTGTGTAAAATGCAGGCACGAGACTTTGGTGCTGAAATCAGTATAAACTCACCTGGAGGAGGGCCCCAGCAGACCAAAACAGATAAAAGGACAGTGATGTGTGCTGCAAGGCACACTTGACTACCCCTGTGTTTGAAAGCAGGTGAGACAATGCTGAATTGAGTGGTGACTCTCTTTCTCTTTCTCTTTCTCTTTCTCTTTCTCTTTCTCTTTCTCTTTCTCTTTCTCTTTCTCTTTCTCTTTCTCTTTCTCTTTCTCTTTCTCTTTCTCTTTCTCTTTCTTTCTCTTTTTCTCTTTCTCTTTCTCTTTCTCTTTCTTCCCTTCACTTTTTCTTCTCCTATCTTCTCCTTGAAAGATACTGTAAGCCAGACCAAACATTTTCTGTTAACTGCCTTGTTAAGTGCCTTATTGGTCTGGATAAGTTTAAGATTGTTAATTTAAAATTTGCTGCATGCTGTATTCAGTTGGAATGCTCTAAATGTTGCAAGAAAAAGTTCTTATTGAACCTCCTGAGAATTTTGTTGTTTTTCCTGTGCACCACCCAAAGTAAATCCAAGTATATTCCCCTAAAACCAAAGAGTGGACAGTGGCATGACACTTGTTTAGTGTTCATCTTTGAACACAGAAACCTAAAGTGACTTTCTCAGTTGTAGATATATGCTCGGAATTTTTTCCCAATTGTTCTGAATATTCTCCTCTACTTGGTATAAAAATCATCAACACTCTACTTGGTATAAAAATCATTATAAATCTTTTTTGCTGAAATCGCTATTTCACAAAATATTTCTTCAGATGACAGTTGTGGGACCAAGAAAATACAGGCTTGGTTGTCTACAGAAGACCAAATTTAGATGCTGTATGCAGATGTGCTTTTTATTAAAAATTATTTGAAACAAGTTTTAAATTTCATGAAATATAAGAGAAACTTCTGGCAGGTAATTCAAGGTCTCTTTACTTGCTGGATTTGCAAAGGTGATTCTGAGCTTTGAACTCTTATATTTTACACTGGATTGATAATAAAAAAAAAAAAAACAAACTCATGTACCTAAACCCAGGATAATTACATTCAGGTCAATCTGTACTACTAACTGCATTGCTTTTATGTCCATACTCCATTATGCCAGGGTTTTTTATTGTTCACATCTAAGAGAAACCACAAAGGGGCATGATTTAGCTTCAGAAAAACCTATGAAATCTGCATGCCTTTCTACATATAATTAATTCGTCTGCGAATTCTGCATTTATTCATGTATATATTTTTCTCATATCAAACTTTTTAAAGTAAGGGAAGTTTAGCCCTTAAACTGGTCCATTCATACATATTTCAGTTAAAATTGTGGGGGAAAGCAGTATTAAATCCTGCTTCTATGACAAAGTGACATGCCCAGTAGATAAGGGAAAGGCTGTGGATGTTGTCTATCTAATGTAAAGCATTTACATGTCTTACTTCATCTGATGTAAAACATATGACATTGTCTCTCACAGCATTCTGAAGAAGCTGGCTGCATACAGCTTGGATGGGCACACTCTCTGCTTGGCACAATACTGGCTGGATGGCTGGGCCAAGAGAGTGGTTGGTCACTAGTGGTGCTCCCCAGGGCTCAGTACTAGGGACAGTGCTAACTTTATTGATGATTTAGACAAGGGGATTTAAATGCATCCTCAGTAAGCTCAAAGATGACACCAAAATTTAGGTGGGAATGTTGATCTGCTGGAGGTGGGGAGCAAGGTTCTAAGAGATCTTGACAAACTGCAACAATGGGCTGAGGATCTAATTTCACACTGGGCTCAACCCTTGCAGGAGCTGAGACTCTGCTCACAATTATCTGGTATTGAAATGAAAAGCACTGAAATTTAGCATTTTAGTAACTCAGATATTTCTGTACTCATGAATTAAACAGTGGCAGGGAGTCTTCTCAGGCTGAAATTTGACCATCTATCCAGCTGTGCTCCTAAAATGGCCTTTAGTATGGGTTTTGATCATGGGCAAAATTCAGAACTAGGCATGGGCCGTGGAGCTACTTCATCATTGGTTGTTTTGTAAATTCAGAGTTTAGGACTATCTGTATAAGCTATTCTATTCCAGTTTGTCTCAGTGCTACCTTAGTTTTCTAGCACACATGCAACCCAGACAGTTTCCCTTATGTTAATTTAAGGATAGGTTTTTAACATATTCTTTGTGTTTTATTTTAGTTTCAAACTCATCAAGACAGACTTTGTGTATCCCAATAATAGCATCAAAATCTTTCCTGTAATTTACAGGAATTCAAAGTGAGTGATCCAGGTTTGTAAATTCCCTTCGGTGCCCAAGTTTCTTTGTGAATAGGAGTCATAGTTAGGCAAAAGCTTAGCTTTTGTATGTTATGTTATAGTATGTTATTGCAAGGAATAGTATAATAGTCTAGTGAATAATTATTTCCTTTATTCTTTTGGATAGAAATTCTGCTGTTAGAGGTTTTTCTCATGAATATACTAAATGAGCATCAGGTGTTAATTTTTACCATTTCCTGGTTTAAGTTAAAGCGAATATTGCACCTCCAGAAGGCTATTAATATCCTTAACCCATCTAGGATAGCTAGAAAACACGTTGGCAAACTTCTATTATTTTATTTGTGTTCTTTTTTTTACTTTGAATTTTTCAGTCAAATTCAGTCTTCAAAGGTATTACTCTAACTCTCTTGGAAAAACTAGTGTTTTAAAAAGGAGATATCAAATTGACAGCATCAGTAACTGGGGCAGAATAGACTTCATCTGATTATCAAGATTGAATAACAACATTATCTAGATGACACAAAATGCTTGGATCAAAAAACCCATATAACCTGCTCAGTATAGTTCAGAACATGGAAAATAGTTTTTTTAGTAATAAATTCTTTACCTCCTCTAACAAAGGGGGTACGTGGTAATGCATGCAGTCTTGCTGAAATCTTGAAGCATGTGCAATTTGTTGAGAAATATGTAACTTGGAAAACAGGAACAGCAATTCCAGAAGAAATGCTGTTTTTACATAATTCATTAGATCTCTTTACTTTTTCTTCCCCCAGTGGCTTGGATGTGTGTGGCCTTAATAACTTCAGCGATACCACCTCTAAATTACAGTGCAATGAGATAAGTCATGTCATCAACAGTACATTCTGCCTGTCTGATAGGTTCAGCCTTAGAGGCTTTAGAGCTGAAATCCAAACAGCTTTCTAAAGACAGATTTTTTTTTTCCTATGAGGTCCTTGAAGACAAAAAACAAACACCCTGCTTGCAGATAACTTATGGTCTTAGCACTATACTGCAGCATGCTTATCTTCTGGTTCTGCTAGTGCACGCAATACACAGAGAGCTATCCTAGCAGAGTCACTATTTGCATGGATAGAAAATCTAATGTTGAGGGAGATTTTAGGGACTAACTGAGGCTTACATCTGTTACCTACATGATTTTTAGTAAAAGTTAAGGAAGGTGTGTAATTCTGGTGCTTGAACACGGTGGCATCTTAGATATTACATATTAACATGTGGCTGATACCTGCCAGCCACAGATTTCCCAGTTCTCCTGAAGGTCCTGTGTCATATATGCCAGTCCCATACCTGTGTTGCATGCATTTTGGTAATTTAAATGGTGCTGTGTGACATATGACAACATGACACTACCCAAATTGTTCCCTTGATTTGCCATGTGAATTAATCTTGAGGTGCAGACATGGAATCAACATAAAGGTACAAAACCTAAGGGAAGAAGAGCATTCAAGCAGAGACAGGTAATATTCTCAAGTTCCACAAGCTCCTTTTGGTTCGTAAAAGCCTGCCAAAGTTTGAATATGTTAAAAAACGTTATCTCAGCCCTGTGAGGCAGAAGAGCAGGTTGAAAATCTCAGTGGCAGTCTCCTCTAAAATGTCTTAACATATCAAACTTAGCCTGACTGCTGCCGGCACTGTTGTATTTATTTATTTATTTGCTGAAAATGCGGCACTGACAGACTCACTTTCCTCTTTCTGCTGTTATCAGAAGCAGAGACAACAAATGCCTTTATCTTCCTCTATTCTTCTTTAGTCTCCCCAAAAGACCAGAATGTGTCTTTTATCAACTGTTTCCTTTACATCATGTTCTCTCTTTTTCAGCTTCTGATATTTTGTTTGACCTATTGCATCCTTTACTGGTAGTCCTTGTCAGCTATCACTCATTTTAGCAGCTAAAATTTATTTTGTAGTACTGTCCTCACTGTGTCAATTGTCTCCTGCTCAATCTCATAAAAATGTGTGATGCAAGCACAGGATTTTGCCTTTTAATCACACTGCACGAGGGAGTGTTGTTTAAATTGGTACTACAATGGAAGAGACACATATGTACAAAGTGGTGGATCTCATACTCTGAATCTATACAGCTGCAAGTGAAGCAGTGTAGAACAATATGAATCTACTTTCCTTTTCAAACTGTTACTATGCTCAACTTCGTCAACCTAGCATTTAATAACTTCTTAAGAAGGAAAATGTATTAAACTTCAGTGCACATGCAGTAAAACTTAATGCCTTTTTTTTTTTTTCTTCTTTTTTCAAATTCTGCTATAGCACAGAATATATAAGGGTCAATTTGTCTCTGGGCAATGATCTTAAAGGAAATAGGAATACAACTCGATAAAATCTGCTGTGCCATCAGGATCTGGCTTGACTTCATTTGCTGTCTGCACTGGACACTTATCCTGGTCTGCTGGTGCCCCCACTCTCAAGCATAGCTCATGTGGCTGCAATGACAACTGAAATACAGACAGACATTTGGACAACATTTGATGCAATTCTAAATGTTTAACAATCATTTTTATCAAGAGTTTGGGATTAGTTTTTCATAATAATCATGGATGTTCTACATAAATGCAAAATCCAATTATTACAGAAATTACACAGAATAATTAAGACTTTTTTTTTGGTATTGAATTAGTAAGAAATTAAATCTAGAAGAATGCCAGGTTATGAATATAATTTCAAGGTATAAAAGATACAGTTTCTGACAGTTTCTGATAAAAATAATATTTTAAAAAAATAGTTTCTTCTTACTCATAACTGCTGTATAGTAGCACAAAGTATAATATTGTGTAGCTCTGTGAATGCAGTGAATTCATTGCTTATAAATAGACCTGCACAAAGAAAATTCCTCTGTTCAAGTAATAGATATTTATTCAGCTGCATTTTTCTTCATTTTACAAAGGACAGGAATTTCAAATTATATACATAGCATACATTTATAGGTTTAGAAAATCTTTGTATTCCTCCTGTAAAATGGTTTTGGATGCCAGTGTACTAAAAAGCAGTTGAAAACTGACAAGAAATCATTTGTATCCAGAATTTCAAAGTATTCAACTGTAATGTTTAGAGCAGACATAAAATCTCTTTTTGCAGAAGTAAGAATGCTTGATAATATAACTTTCATGTAAGCAAGAAATGTAAATATCTGTTACTGCAGATTACATGATGCATCTATTCTTGTTCTTTCTGAATGAATAAGACATGACTTTTACTCAGGATTTTTGACTAGTACTCATTTTTCTGCTGTGCTAATTTTAATTCCTCAACATATTATTTTGGAGGACTGAGAAAAATTAAGAAAATTTTTTTTCTGAAAGCTAGGATATTTATAAATTATTTTACATTGAGAACTCTTTACTTATAAATGAAAAATCCCAATAATCTAAAGCTCTTAAACAAAATGTTAAGTTCCTGTTTTGTTTTCATAGCTTGCAGTCCAGATATTTATTTGCTTCTACCAAAAATGAATGTTAAAATTTAGTGGATCACAAAGATAAACTCTAATATAACTATCCAATCTCTAAAATACCAGCCTGCCATACATGTCCTAAAGAGTTTGGATAGATTTTCATAATGTGGGAATGCCATAGAGATCCTTAGGTCTCTGGATATCAGAACAGTTTGTACACAAGCAAGTAATGTAGCACTTGTTTACCATGCAAGGTAAACATTACCACATAGGAGACTTAAGTCAAGAAAAGCGTGCATGTGAAATGCAAAAATCAAATAAAGATTTGATGTACTATGGCATTTCTTTTCTAGCTATCAACTTTTGTTGGGAATCAGCACAACTGGCTTCTTGACTAATAGAGTTGTAATTATGTACAAAACATCAATAATTTAGGAGATAGTGATGTAATCCCAACCAATAGGAAAAAAAAAATCCAGAAGATAAATTGATTTCAAACGCACATTTTTCTGGATGTTCTTATATACAAGAAAGTCACCAAAAATGTGGTCAATACAGACAAATACATAGAAGATTAAGTCTTAGAACTTAGAGAGAGGAAGCTGATGGCCAAATGGACTACCAGGATACCTCAGAATATTTTTTATAGGGCTAAATAATTATGAATAGGCAAACAAATCGTGTTCACTGTATCAGTACCTGCCAGAGGTTCTTTAATGATACTAAATGGAATCACCTTCAAAAGATCAAATGGAGAAACACTTTGATGGGCTACAGAAAAAGAAAAATGCCAAATATTTGCAACTCCATCAAGTTTAGAACACACTATTTTAAAAGTGGTCTAAATAAATATAAGCAGAGGTTTTCTACATAATAAGGAAAGTTGTGGGTTAAACAGAAAGATGTCACCAAGTGTTTCCTAATCAAAAATGACCAGAATTTCCCGCCCTGAGTTACATGCTTCCCCTGTACCCAAACCTTTCTTTAGTAACTTACACTTCTTCAGATTGCCTAAACATTAACATCCAGTATCATTCAGGATGCTCTGGAGCTAACCAGACACACAAGTGGGAGAGGCAAGAAGGACCCTGGGGAGATCCTGGCCTTACTGCTGCAGCTGCTGGAGGTTGTGCAGTGTGTGGCAGTTGAACTGGGAGGCCACTGGCTGCTCAGGTGAAAGGCTAGATGGTTTCCTCTGGGGATGTTAGCAGTGGAGTCACAGGATTCAAGTAAAGATAAGTCTAGTAGTGTTTCAAAAGACAGAAGTGTCCTACATGACCTCCAGAAGCTTTTCCAACTTAATTCGTGTTAAAAAAATACAAATAAAATGTTACATTTATACATAAATAAATCAAAAAATCTGTGTCTATATTTGAAACCTGTATTTTTAATAAAAAATGCATTGATAACATGAAAACAGAAAACTTTACAGTGCACTTTCTAAAACTCAAATGAGGCCTCGCCAAAGAAACAGAGTTACAATATTTTAAACAGTAGTAATTTTGATGTAATTTTGAGAGGGGTGGGGGAAGTAGTGATTTGAGGTGGTGCAGTCACCCCACATTAAGCTTCCCTACTTAATACTGTAATCAAAACTACATGAGAAGTAGATATAAACCATCAAATATCACAATTATTGTGATTATTCAGTGCATGTATCTGTGATTTCAAAAGGGTGTAAGGAAAAGGAAAACTAGAATTTGAAGGTCAAATTATTCCACAGAATAACTCCATTGATGCTAGAAGAATTATTATGAGTATGCATTTGCTTTCCTGTCATAAGTGGCATAAGGAAAAGAGAGAAACAGTTTTACAGAGCTTCTAAATTAGCTCCATCTCATCTCTTCCATCTATTCTGTCCCAAATTAATTCAGCCTGTCTTCCTTTTCTGCAAATAGCAAGAAATGAAAAACAACCCAAACTACAACCACGCTTCTTGAAACACATTTGTCAGTGGCAATTTTGAATGGAACATTTCCTACCTAAACAGGTATTTGATTAATTTGTTCATGTTTAAACAAGAACTCTAGAGGCAGAACCAAAAAACATCTTTGTTTTTCAGAATACAGAGCCTGGAATAGACACAGTCCTGATCTAACGGGAAAGGCTAAGTAGACATGCAGCCCCATCTGTGCCATATGACATCGGCATCAGTGCCATAAGTGCCACGGAGGAGAGAAAGAGGGATGAAGAATTCTCAGTTGCTGTTTTCCTTTGCACTGCCTACAGGATCTGAGGATCTGTGTTCAAATTAAATTAAATGATTAAAATAGTATAATTTGAAGCAAAGTAAGCTTGGGAAATGGTGAATTTCTACTGAAGATCAACTCTGGGAAGTTGATGTCTAGTCTGCCAGCTCTGTGAATATTATGTGGTGATTAGGCATGGACCATGGCAGAATTGAAGGCTTGGTGCATTCCTCTTGTTAAGATGGTTTGTCGCAATACCGGCACAAAAAAAGACAGTTTTTGAAACCATTTTCTCCAGTCTACTTGATAGGATAGGGTTAAAATGATTTCCAAAAGGCACCTAGCTTCGCTGTAACCAAAATGTAATTTCATGCTATTGTTTTAACCAAACCAAGTATAACCTGCCTAAGTAATAAATCAGGGGGAGGAGGGAATGGTGTGATTTCTGAAACTAGATGTTCTTAGCAAAATGTTCTGTTACGGTGGTCTGGCTGGCTGCCTGT
>VXBB01002221.1:29316-63314 GCA_013399915.1 Illadopsis cleaveri
GAGAGTTCCAACCCACTGAAGAACGTTCCTGGGTTATCAGTAAGAAAATTCCATAGTTAACAAGGAACTCTTCTCCTGAAGAATTGATGAAAGACTATATTTAAATGGTGAAACTGACTGAATGTCGTAAGTTTTGTCTCTATGTGGTTTGTAAGAAAGTGAGTACTTGTGAGGGAGGAGAGAAGTTTTGAAAGTTTCATTTTCTCTTCTTTTTCTTATTGTGTGTTAATAAACTATCTTTTTACTTCTAAGTTGAGCCTGTTTCACCTTTTTTCCTTCCCAAAATCCTACCTCTCAATCAGCGAACGTAAAACCACCACAACCAGTAAATCAAATCTGCAGTAGTCTGACATAGAAACAAAGACTTAACTCACATAACTGTAATTTCTTCTCTTTTAAAAATTTATAATTAATCCTATTATTACCTATTCACATTAACTTTGAAGGAGATATTTTTAAACATGAACTCCTCCTGTTAATGTTCTCAGAGCATTTATAATCCTATCATTTTTATATTATTTTTCCCCATCATATACACTGTGAGAGGGGATTCAGTTTGGTCTGGGTTTGAATTACTGAATTGGAAAATTTTTTTTTGTTAAAAACTGAAAAACTCTTGTGTATGATGGGAATTAAAAAAAAGGTATTTTTATTATTCTTGAGTAAGATTGCATGTGAATTCCAATGACACTCAATAGCCAGCA
Source organism: Illadopsis cleaveri (assembly GCA_013399915.1). Classification (NCBI taxonomy): domain Eukaryota; kingdom Metazoa; phylum Chordata; class Aves; order Passeriformes; family Timaliidae; genus Illadopsis; species Illadopsis cleaveri. The sequence goes on from VXBB01002221.1 coordinate 30,021, forward strand.
CTCTTTAGCACCTGAATGAATAAAGTAGGCAAACCAAAGTGTAAAAATACTTGGTTCATATTTAGCACCTTTATTTTACATGAAAATGGGACAGTGAAGTTGTCCAGATTTTATGAGAAGTAGGAGGCAAAAAAAGAAACACAAAGCACTGAATGCATATTCCTAGGGATGTTGCTGAGAAAACACCTATTGCCTGAACATTGAGATCTCTATGAAGAAAATCAGCAAGAAGTTTTTTGCATTATTACTTTTTTTAATAGAAAATTATGGGTTTATTTCACTTTGCTTAACCAACTGGAAGTTCAATGTCTGCTCTGTTCTTAGATCTTCCTGTAACTAATAGAGAAGTGGTAACTTCAGTCATCGCATCTATATTAGATATCTCCCAGAACAGCTGATTTTTCAGTTAATTGGATAAATGAAGAACGAACCATAGATTAAGCACATTGTAGAGAACCAGGTATAAGCCCATTAGCAGGTTTGTCTCAAACATTTACTGTTGTGCTGCAACACAAAGTCAACATAATTTTTGGTACTGAGTCAGTGTCCGTTTTGTCCATTATAACCACAAATTAACATGTATTAGCATATATATTGCAACTTGAGCCTTTCTATACTGAAGAAGTTTAGATCTTCCTGGAATATTTTTAGATGATACAGTTTTCTATTCCTTTGCCTTCAAAACCTAGGATAAAAATGTCTGTCCTACATGCATGAGTACTTTAGCACACAGTTGGAGTATAATCCACATGTACATATTTCTTAGTATTTAAAGGCAGTAGAATGGCAGGTGTCCATAGATAAACAGATTGTGTAAACAGATAAGGATTTTTTTGGGTTTTTTTTCCTTGAAAATTATGAAGGATACTAAGAAAAAGTGAGTAAATGAATGAGGAAAAGTCCTTACTGAAATGAACAGATGATGCGAAAATAATATCAAGTATCAGGAAAATGTACGAATTTGTTTTAACTTTGAAAATTTGGAATCTAACTAGGAAAGGATGGTATTCTCCCATTTGGGAAGAGTAGAGTGTATGGCTCACAAAATTCCAGCACCATGCTCAGTGCTTCTTAAAAGGTGGCCAAGTAGAGGAACACACTGCCCACTGCTGGATTTCTAAGCCAATATAAAAGTTTGGGATTTAGCCATTCTGGAGGTCTTGAAACTGAGCAATCTACTGAGATAATCATGTATGAAGCAAGTTTACCATTATTTTTTCTTCTAGTGTTGTAGCCCAGCTTTGAGATCTTAAAATCTGCCCATATACAGTACCCATGCCAAAGTGGCCTTGAACATTAGAGGCCTAGTGCTAGTTGTGCATTCCACTTTTTATTGTGTTTTACATGTGTGGTCTGTTGAGATTCATCTAAGGTCCTGCATGGGTCAAGGCACAAACCAGCTATGTGAGGGGTCTTCCTAATCTATCACTTGTTGGGCAGATTTTATCTTGAACTGAATTAAAGACTTTATGTTCTCTACCTAAACCTCTGTGATACTGTTTGTGGGATTTGCTGGAGGCTGTTTTTTTAAAGCCTTGAAAATAGCGAAGCATCATTTGCATTCTGCAGGCTGTACAGGGATATAGCTGAATCTGGCATTTGGTTTTACCACAATCATTATCACTTAGAAATAGACTAGAATTTTTAACAGAAAAATGTAGGGCAATAATGGATCTTAGGATATTTTATTTGAAAACAATTTTCCTTTAGAATCCAAAATTTGTAATTCAAGTCAAACGGCTAGAATCCTTCAAAATATTTTTTTTAAATATTACTGAAAATTACATTTCAGCTTATGTCATAATGATTAAATTGCCCTCGCTATAATTTTATTCCTCCTGAATTTATTCCCCATGAATTTGGTTTTGGAGAGCTGTATACTTGGGTTTTGCATGCTACCAAAGTCAGGAAGCAGAAGCATCTCACCATTGTCATCCCTCCCTCTCTCAATTCTTCAGGCATCCAAGGCCAAACCTGACTGAGGGGTTATCCCCATGATAACCAAATTGGGCCTAGCTGCACGTAATTTATCTGCCATTCCTGGGTAAGCTGCCAACATATTGGTGGGGAATTCAACTTTCAGAAAAGTAAGATGTGAAAATGTGTATGCGTGTGCATGCATATGCTTTGCTCTGTATTCGTGTGTAAAATCTTGAACCTCACAAAAACCTAAATGAACTTTTCTGATACAAATGACTGCCTTTCTTTTAATCTGAAATCTCTTCCTCAACAAATGCAATGAGATCTGTGGAAATGGCAAAGTGTCGTTTTCACAGTACTTTACAAAGGGGATTGGTAAGTATCATAAATGGAGGAGCTTCAACCAGCTCTGACTAAAATGTGTTGTTTCAAGTGCTGTTGGATAACAAAACTCATGTTCTATTTTATAACTAGCAGAAAATGCTGCAGAAAATATCTTGATCTTTATTGTGGTTAGTACATGTTTGACCTCATTAAATGTTTTCCTCTGTGGCTGTTCCTCTACCTCTACCTCTGTTATGGACACTGCCATCATCTGGAGTTGTATGCTCTTGGGAAACCCCTGAAGACCTCTCACCCTACTGAGAAAAGGGACTACAGAATGCTGGCAGTCCTTCGGTCTTAAATCAGTGTGACATGGTAGCTGTGTAAGTATGTGGTTTCTTAAGCATTCAGAGTTTCATATGGTGAAGCATCCTATAGCTTACTTAAAAGGGTGAACATTTGTTTCAGCAGCCCTCTTATTAGAGGGTAAAAATGAGCCAAGACACAGACTTCTTGTCCATCACAGCATGAAATGGGTCCTGGTTTATTCCTCTTTACAGCTTAGTCATCTTAACTCCAACCGTTCACTGACTCTGGCTGCAGCAATCTCCTACTGTAGGTTTCCCTTGCAGCCTCTGACTGCTGGTTATTTCCTGCTAAACTGTGACTGCAAGGATTAGCTTGCAGACTCTGACTGCAGGCTTTTACCCGGCTAGACTGTGACTGCAGGCTCCAACAACAGGTCTCACTGCAGACCCAGACTGACTTCACAGCAGTGATTATCTCCCCAGGATCCTTCTTCATGATTCTCTCCTTTGTACTCTTCAAGGCTCCTCCTCTATGATGATCCTCCCCTTACCAGCTCACCCCTTCTTTTATCATACTTATCTTTATTGGATATAGCTGTGACTCATCAGGGGTGAGGCTGTATTGGTTAATTAGCATAGTTGTTACTTATCAGGAGTGAGGTCACCTGTATTCCCTTGTCTTACAAACATTGGTCCTTTTTCTTTCATCACCTTGACTTTCAGCATTGCAATATCTTTCTGTTTATAGATCTATCTCAGAAAGAATGGGCAGCACATCAGACTAAACTCAAGGCCACAAAAGGTGATTGTGAGTGTTGAGCTTTAATACCTTATCAGTGATGATGCAGTCTTGGCTGAAAAAGAGTTAGACATCAAGAATTTAGAGAAAATTAGGCCTTAGAAATATAAAACTTGAAGAATGATGTTTGCTGATGAAAATTTACATCTCAGCTTCCATGGATTTGTTCTTTTTATAATGCAGAATAAGAAAAAAAAAAAATTGAGCCAGTGAGAATTTTTGTCTCTAAAGGACTAATTGCAGAGCATGTCTAACAGAAGTCATACCAAATCTGAAATTTTTCATGTTCTTTTATGTGGTTCATGAAATAAAGAATGTTTCAGGCAAAACAGGAGGCTGTGTGTATATACACACTATCTTCAGAATAGACTTTACCAACAGAAAAATAACTGGCATATGATTTTTATGCTCTGGATGTTACTACTTCCTACAACGTATTTTATAAGTCCATCCTAACTAAATATTAGTGAATAAATACCTTGCCAGAGCTTCCCTTTGGAATGCCTTTTGCTCCATCAAGATGAATTTACGTTTACATCACAAATTAATTTAGTCAATCCATGTAAAAAAATTATAATTACATTAAAATAAATTAAAAATCAAGAATTACCCTGTTCAGTTTTATTTAATGTCTACAAAATGTAAAAATTTAAACCAGCAGTCAAAACAATACATTTTCATAAGGAGTTTTTTATCAACAATGTTCAGTCTCAAGTAAATGAATCTTTGGCATCTTGCTGTAAAATTACACACCAAAAGACCAGACGCATTATGAAATCAGTGACAAAACTCACTTCATTATAATATATTGCCTATCAGATACTATAATGTACTTTGGAAGAAATTTTGGAAGGGCAATCAATTATGGAAGACACCATCTGACAGTCTGAATGCTATATACACCATTAGTCAAAATATTATAATTTCAGGACATGAAGTCAATTCTTTTTTCAGAAACCACAAGTTTAGGTCAAAAGTTTTCAATCTGTGTAGGAACCTGTCATATGCCAAAATGTGTGCGTATGTATGTGTCATAGAAAAATGCAAACCCTTTTATTTACATATTAGGAAAACTGTGTAATATAAAAATCAAATGTAAAAAAGGTGGAAATTTAGATACAGGAAGTTTGAACTATTGTAGTCTCCATGATATAACAATGTCAGGATGAATTTGTGATGACCAGTGGATATAGGGGAAAAAAGTTTATGAAAAATAAGCTGAATTTTTTCACATACTATAGGTAGAGCAAAAAACTTGTACTCCTGTAATTGTCTACCCTTCTAAACTGTTAAGGCCAATACGAAAAATATTTATTTCTCAGAGGAGAAATTAAAAAAGAAAAAAAAAAATACTTATGGTGTGCTCAGGAAGTAATGAAAACCCAGTCCTTGTTTTTCTTTGCTAAATAATAATGGATGCTTCTCTGAAAACAGTTTTTTTTCTGCCATAACAGAGAACAAGCTGATAGGCGCACTCTTAGAACAGGAGTTGTCTGGCTGTCCTCAGAGGGCATACAGGGGGCACAATCAAATAGCAGTCATAATCAGAATTATGATCGTGATAATTCATGATGATGATCTTCTTTTTTTTTTTTTTTTGTAGATTTTTCTTTTATGGATATTTTATGATTTGGAAATAATGTGAACCTAGAAAATGACAAAAACTGTCTGAAAACAACGGGGAAATTTCAAACGCAAATCAATATTTTTCTCTGTAATTGCAATTACTTATATTGATTTACTGCATAAAACAGATTTCTATAATGAAACAAAGGTGTTTCCAAGGTGATAGTGATGGTGGTGATGCTAAGGAACTTATCACTGAGGAAGAGAGGAAGTAGTATTAATAGATATGGCCTGTAGGTATACATTTGTGTAAAATTTAGAATAGATATATATACATGGATATATATATTATTTATATAAATACTTTAAAATTCATGTATATAAACTCAGGCATGTTTTCCTTGATTCCTAGATTCTAGAATGATTTAGTGATAGAAGCATTTCTGCTGTCATGAATAAAAGAGTGTAGTTTCTAGTACTTAGGCTAGAAGAAGTAAACAGTTGAAAATGGAAACCCTGAAGGCTCAAAACCATTACACAAACAGAGAGAATTGAAAATGTATTTTTAAAATGCATGTTGTTGACAATTCCAATTCCTGTAGTCATATGACCCACATGTCCTGCAGGGATTTTTCACAGAATCCCATTAAAAAGATTCCCCTCTTGGGAACAATAAGAGCATCTAAGGCCTTTGGACAGCAATAACTCTAATTTGCAATAGAATCTTAGGGCATATTCTTCTTCTATCTTTCCTTATAAAATATATTGCTAGCACTCCAGAAGTAATAAACCTACCTAAACCAGACAGTAAGAGCAACAGATGTGTTATTTAGACTGAATTGAATTTATGCTGACAAGTGTGGCCATGCAGATTTGTATAATGAAAACTTAATTTTTTTGACTTCTTGAGCAACAACAGTTATGGTAATATATGCTGTGATCTGTCATGTGCTTATATGCTATTTAAATTGCACACTCTATGAACCTCTACAGTATAGAAACATGCTTAACCTCTGAGGAAATTACCCCTTTATGTAAATAAATAAAGACATAAATAAATGTATTTCTGTACACACAGAATTAGAGCGTGTGTATGTGTGTGTATGCAATTGCACTTTTTTTAAATTTAACATTGATTTCTATAAGAGACTTGTTTGATCAAATACTGTTTCAAAAATGCTTACAGATCTACAGATTATTTTTTATTAAAAACTCTACAGATTATTTTTAAAGGAAATTGTTTCTTCAACTCTTTCATGCTGTCAAGTATAACTTGAACAACCACTAACTGAGCAACTAACTCATTGAAAGAAAAAAGAGGATTTGGCCTTGCGTAAGGTACAGGAAAACATCACTTTCCCTACTAAATATAGAAATTGGTGGGAAAAAACATTGCTGCAATGTGTGCCAAGGTGTAGCTTTGTCAGCTCACCATTTTAGCTCTTCATTAGAGTGAGGTGGCTGTTAGCACACAGTGGAGTTTCTTTGAAGATAGATAGCTGCTTGATCTCTCAGCTTCTGGAAACTTTTCTGTTTTCTGGAAAACAAAACAGCAGTTTTGTGATTCTTCAATGCAAAATTGTAACAAGGAACTCATTACAAATATAAGTTTGGGGGTTAATGCACATCACAAAGTAGTGCTCAAGCATTTCTTTTTGATCTAAATTAGCCTGGCAGTGCTAAATTCTAATGAAAATCCAAGCATCTTTTTATTTATATTCAGATGAGGAGATAGCAAAGGCAAGGGAGACATATAGAAAGGTAGATAATCAATCCAACATGATTAACAAAGATACCTCAGTCTTCAAATTTCTTGCAAAGGTGTGTTCAGACGTGGGTTTGGGTCCTTTTGAGACAAAAGAAGCATTGCAGCAGGAAATTCAGGCCACTGAAGGGAAACCAGGCTGAAGCAGCAGTGGCAAAGTCCCACAGATGGGGCCAGCCCAGCCACTGGGCACGGTCTCAGCATGTCCTGCCTTGGCAGGAACAGTAACTTCAGCCAGCATCTGATAGAGCAGCAGGTTACTGAGGGGAATCAGTACAGCAGCAGATGTGTGTTAGGAGAGACCTGGCAGGCTATGTGTGATTCAAAAACTGGCAGGAAAATTCACTGAACAGAGCCAGGACTTTGCCTGGGAAACCATTGAAAAGATAAAGAGGAAAGGGGGTACATCCAGGCCGTATAGTCAGATTTCAACTGTCGAGTTTTCTTTACTCTCTGTGACCCTAATTGAACATAATGACTACTAATAAATTACTAGTGAAAAAGAATCTCTTGCACATATAACAGATTCTCTGGTCCTCTTCATTTGAAAATAAATTGGTATCCTGTAGATAAACACACATACATTTTTAATGCATGAAAAAGTTTTTTTCTTGCCAAAGGGATTTTTCAGTGTTATGAGGGAAATGTTTATGTCCTAGTATTTGTCATGCTAGAAATAAAAACAGCTTTTGTGAAGAAGAAATACTGCTAAACAGACTGCTACCCCTCTTACCCCTTCTTGGCTTACCTAACTACCTGTTCTACATCATCATTCTCTCTCTTTAGTGATTGCTTTTCCTCACGGGATCTGTGCATATCAGATATTTACTGTCATACTGACTAAAATTAATTTCCCAGAAATTTGCAAAGCAATCATATTCCTAACATTTGCTAAAGAGATCAGAATATGCAAGCCATACAAATAGAATGTAATTAAAAACTCAGGAAGATTCTGTTGGCATCCCCCTCTCTACAGACCAAGATTATTTTTTATCTCAAAGCCTCAGCTGATCTTTCTGCAGTTTGTATTGTTCTAAAGAAAAATAGACGAAAGGGTCCATTGAACAAATTTTGATTTGAAAATAAATAAAAACATTTGGTTTCCAGACAGATAACCACATTTATCTTACTCTAAAGGTTACAGATGTCTTATCTCAAGGTCAAGATTTAGTCTTTCTATATTATAGGATGGCTCTTTGCTACTATCTTCTCACACTATAAAATATAAATCTAAATCTATAAAATATAAATCATACGCTGTAAATAGAAAGTACTGACTCAGTACCCCATAGAGATTTTTCTTTTGTTTTCTTTCTTCTTTCTATCAGAAATCATTTTGCCTGGAGTCAGCTGCTCCTCATTCAGAAACTTACTATGTACACCTTGGTAATGAAACTTGTTAACTCATTGGAAAGACACCCTAATTTACAATTTTTAAAAATTATCATAGTGATGCCTTTTACACTCTCAAGTATCCAGTTTTGCCTCTAACTGCTGCTAAAGAGACAGAGTGAATCTTTTTCAGCCCACTGTCATATCTACCAACAGCAGAGAAATGTCTTGAATAGCCTCAGGTGTCTCTGGTCACATTAGTTTTAAACAGAAAAATCTGTTCCTTTGTGTCTGCTAGAGAATAATTTGATTACTGTATAAGATCAAGTGGTTCAGGAAAAAATATAAATATATATATATATACATACATCATCTTTCTTTCTGCTGAAGTATTGTCCCCCTGCAAACTGAAATAATTTGGTGAAAAGTAACTCTAGTTGAAAAGATTAATTTTTTTTCTGCCTTCATAAAGATAACTAATTTCTCAAAGTGTGACTCAGTAAAAGAGAGAGACTTTTTGTATTATTATTTTACTTTTGCCAGACATTTAGTAAAATGTATAGGGTTACTTATTTCTTATTCCTGAGTCCTGGTCAGAGTAAAACCAGGAAACCTATATATTTTTCTCCTGTGGTATAGTTGTTTTCTTCAGAGGCATTTATGAAAAATTTGAACAAATTGAATCTTAGAAACATAGATAGTTTAGACTTTGAAACTCACTCACGTATGCCTCTACCTTTGTGGTATGTGTCAGTGATTTATTCCTTTGTTAAACCTATTTAATATGGCCATTTTTTTCTCTTTTCTAAATAGAACTGATCAATTTCACTGTCTTTCTTTTGTTGAACAGGTTACTATGCTGATGTCCTTAGCTGCTTCACTGGCAACCTGTAGCTCTTTGACCAGCATAAAAGGAAGGCTTGGTGGGTTTGAGCCTGAGGCTGAAATGTGTTAGACGGCGAGGAAGAAGGAGGACTCTCACGTGGGAAGCAGATAGGTTTATTCAGTCCTGACCCATGAGGAGAGAGTGCGCGAGAGACCCTCTATGGATCAGGTTGCCTATTAAGTACCTGGCGTCTCCCAGGCAAGGAGATGCTTACAACCAATCTCAGGGGAGGGGGGAGTGACCAAGAACAGGGGACAATTGGCAGGGCCATCTATGGGAAAGAAAGGAGAGTGGGGAACTTGATACTTTACTGAGTCTTACTAGAACTCTTCAGACCTAGGGTGTGGTTGCCAGTGTGATTGACAGGATCTGTCTCAGGGATAGACCACAGGGAATTGGGGTTGGGGGGGTTTGAAGGGATATACCATTACAAACAAATAACAAAAAATCCTGAACTTTAGAAAACCCTAAAATGTACAGTGCAACAGGTTACTATAAAATCAGCTGTTGCTATCCTATCACTCTGTAAAGATATAGCATGTTCAAATACTGTATTTTTACATATAGTGTATTATAGTTTAGTACAGTAATTTTCTCTATGAATTAATCTGGTGTCCTTGAATGTTTTTACACAGTTTTTGCATTCTATGAAAAGAGAGAATTTTACTTTCTCTTTTCTTCGTTTCTTTTCTATCAGATAATGAAATGTGAAGGAGTCTTATCAGAGAACTAAAAAGGCAAATATTTCATTTTAAGAAAAAAAATTTAAATAAGTACAGTACTTGATGTAAATAAGTACCCCCTTGATGTACTTAATGCTAGAATGGTTTTCATGGAAACAATGCATTGTGATAACTGAATTATTCCATAAAGATTGTTATTTAGATCATGCTTTCTACTTTCAAAGTCAGGCTTGTACCAGGATCTGCAAAGTTAAATTTGCTTTCAAGTCACTGTTTTTTGCAGTTAAAAGTTCTGAGCTAGAGATCAATGTTGTTTGGGCTCCTGTTTCCAAAATCAATCATAAATATGTACATTCACTTACAGATATCATTATTATCTCACCAAAATATTTTTGATATCATATTAATAAACAGAAAATCATAAACCAATATAAGTTGTGTTCGAAAAGAATTTGAACTTACATTGAAGACGTGTTTTATTTTTGTTCTGACTTACATCTAAATTTTTAAGGTATTGCTATCAGAATGAAATATAAGTTAATTTACACTAAGGAACATAAATCATGTCATGTTCAGATTCCTTCATAATTGTATTTTCGAAGATAGGTAGATAGATACATGCATATCAAATGTGTCTTTTCACTCAAAATATGTCCCAGATTGCATCACTTTAAATTATGTTTTAAAATTACTGAATAGGGTGGGTTTTTAAAAATTTTTTTAAAGCCTGTATTCTTAAAGTCATTGAATTAATTTAGTTTTGTTTCTTTTCAAATCTACCTTATTGCATGGTGAGTATCCAGTATGCTCAAGGAAGTGTTTGATTAGCTTTAAAAATTACTACTAATTATGGAATGAAGCTGTCCTTTTCTCTAAATTGCAGGTTTTGATATTCTGTACATAAAGCCATTGTTTCAGACTAAATGTGAGTACTTTGTTCCTTAAGTTAGTCTGATAATTTCCCAAGGATCCATTTTACAGTCCACAGCAGGCGAAGTTTTATTAACATTTTACCTACTTCTGTGACAGAATGCTGTCTCATCATTCACATTTAGCCTATACATTATATGTCCTTGTATTACAGTGATCATTTTAATTGAAAATATTTTAGGGAAATCAGGTAAAAAAGATCTGGAAAATATACATAGACAATATTTCCAGTTGACTGCGAAGTATTCTAACATAAGCCACATTTAGTTGTATTTCTACAATCTACTCTCAACTATTCATGCTGTAGAACTGGATCCAGGGCTATGTATTTCTGAAAACTTAAGCCCCCTGAAACTAAATGGATGTATGAAATTGTCACTGAGTGTTCTTTCTCTGCCTATATTTGTCAAACATTTACCACTGATACCATTACTTTTCAAACTGGAAAAATGGTTGTGGCAAAGAAAACACCTAACAGACATAGAATCTTGGAGACCAGCTGGGTCTAGCTCTAGGGTGCTGTTAGAAGTATTTGGATGAAGTGCTAATTAGCTGCAGAATCCTGCATCAGCTTTTTAAAAAACAGTGTATGTGACTCAGAGTAATACTGCAGCATTTCATTCATTCATTCATTCATTTGAAAAGTGAAGGGAAAACAGCAAAGAGAAAATATAAATTTAAATTAATATATATACTATAAACATACAAACATACAGGACAGATAAATGAATGACACGGAAAGGTGATTCTGTGAGAGATATTTTTTTTTAATATATTCAGTATTTTATTTGAACAAGTATCTCCATTTATTTCCAACTTGATGGTCAGTTGATAATGGGTGATGCAGAACTATTATCTGAGATACATGTATTGTCAAAAGCTGCTAAAATCCTCCCTTACTAAGTTGTTTTGTTGTGATTCAGATTGTTAGTACCACAGGTGCCAATCTTTTCAAACTGCTTCTTGTTTTGAGTCAGCCTGTATTTTTAAAACTTTTTTTAATACTTCAAAACAGTATGAGTAATACAAACAGAGAGGATGAGGCATAAAATTGGCCACCATAAAAAAAACCAAAAAAACAAAAAACTAACCCTGAGGATGATAGGCTTGTAAGATTAAAAGCTTGTGTGTGATACAAAAAGCATTTTTTGTTTTGCTTAATTTTTGCTTTATTTTCATCTCCTGTAAAAATGTATTTATCTTTCCTTGTTTGTGTTTGAATTTTGTAAACTTTTCTTTGTTCTTCCCTTAATCTGATACATGATGAAGATGATTGCAAAAAATTCCATTTACTCTGGATATGGACTTCCCCTAAAACTGTAACTTCTTTTATAATATTCAACCACTTGGTGCATGTATTCCTGCAAGTATCTGAAAAATATGATGGCCTAACTTGGGTCATGCTTTCTCCAAACTTTTTCCAAATATTTTTCAACACAGAAAAGTACAGTAGGAAATGTCTTGAATATTTTAAATAAATAAATAATATAGGGTTTTTTTTAAAAAAATTGCTTAATTTTTGCTACGTTTGTATGACAGAGGCCTCATGACAAAAACTATTCTGTAAATACAAGGGTCAAAGCCAAATATTCTTCCTATCGGTGATTATTTTACGTCTTTTGAATACAAAGTCATATCTTCAAGCTAGAAACTGATAATGTGAGGCATTTTTTGGTACAAAAGTTGCACTAAAATGCAAAACTTATGCATTAGCTTTTTGACAGAAAAAAAAACAAAACAAAAAACCCAACCTAAATATTTTGGTATATGTCTCTCACAAAACTGTACAAGGTCACTCATATTCCTTTCTTCTTTTTGATGAAGTAATATATTTTATTCTACCAGACAGACTGTTGGGAAAACAGCCTTGATTCAATACTTTGTTTTTAATATTTCCTTTATTACAACCATTGCTTTGAATTTTCTGGCAACTTCAAGTATACACTAGCTGTTCACATCACATTCAACAGATTTTAGTCACCAGAACCAAGATTCTTTCATTCTCTTGCTCTCAGTAATAACTTTGGGAGCAAGAAGATCAAGTGTGCCTTTTCCTCTGGCTAAGTTCTTCACCACCTGGTCTAATAATGCATCAATCTCTTTCATAAAGAGTGCATTTATTACTGAGTGGTTCAGAATTACGAGCATATACCGAGCTAAAATTCCAGAGAGTGCCCTAAGGATTTTTCAGAAATGCTTAGGAACGTGTGTTGGGATATTACAGGTACATCTTAAGGTGCAAAAAGTTTGAAAAACTTTAGTATCCATTCTTTTTAATTTTTTTTTAAGCTTTATCATATAAACAAGGTAAGTTCTCTGTTTTCTCGAATTCCAATTCCACTGGCATTTTAAAGCTTTGGAAATAAGTGTTTGCCCTAATCTCTAGCTTTTCTCTGTTTTTATCAATTATGTATGGATCTTGCTCTCTGATGATCAAGTGATGTGAAACATCAAACTAAGTTTTTATTGTGCTAATGAGACGGAACTATCTGACATCTAATGACTTCTATGTCTCCTTGAATTATTCTGTATCTCACTTTGTGTACAGATAATTTAGATGATTGATAATCATTCTTTGTTATTTTTGCATTACAAAAACCCCTCCTCTCCCTTTGTCTGTAAGAATAAGTCGATCACTGAATTATGTGAAGATCTTTCTTTCTTTTTTAACCTACGTTAATGTATTAACTCAACTTATTTTGAATACATGTATAGCTTGAGTGCCATTCAAATTAGACTTCGAGTATGCTACCATTGTACAACTGATGATAGTATTCATTACTAAATGCATTTAAACACAAAAAAGAAATATTTGAAAGAATTTAAAATTGAGGTATAGTTTTCCGTGCTATTTTACATGTGTGAGAATGTCCCTTATACATTGAAATTTATCTCAAATGAGCCAAGAACACAGACTGAGGTGTTTTGTCTTGGGTAGCCTGCTTGATATTGTCCTGGGGATGTGGTAAACATTATACTGAAAAAGGTGGTAGTTGCTCAAAGGAAAATATGAAAAAATAATAGATTTGAACTGGAGACAAGGGACAGACCAATTTTGTTCCAGTCAGAAATAATGTCATAAATATAATTGACAAATGCTTCTTGAAGTTGGGTTTGTCTCACCTAGCTTTGTCACAAAGTTTGAACTAGTTGGTTAGGTCCTTTTAACACAAAGAAATTAGGACTTGCAACAGCTTTTTACTAAAATATATTAAGAAGGAAAGAATAGCCCTTTGGAAAGACTTGTTTCCCTTCACTGAATGAAACAAGAGACCAAACAATTGGAAGCCTTTAGGTGACTGATTGTAAGGTTAGGTTAGATAAAAAATAGACAAAAGAATTCTGAGAAACACAGAAAATAAGAAAGGGCAAGATTAACAGTGTTGATTAAAAACTAAAATTAAAAAAAAAAAAAGAAACAGCATGTGTCCAAATCTAATGTCAAGAAATATTAGTTCTGTGCATGCTAGAAAGTGGTTGTCAATAAAATGAGAAGATTCTGGGAAATGAGAAAAGAGGTAGCAGTGATACTGTCAGTATTTCACTGTTTGACGTCTTCATTCTCATTAAATGAGCTACTTTGCTTAACGGCACAGCTTCCCTCAAATGGAATAGGAATATGGATACAGGTCATGCTCTTTTCAAACAACGCCTTCCGAAATAAGTAATTCTGCCAAGTCCCGTACATTTAAACCACTATTTACATTAACATGACAATGATGATACTTCAAAACAATCTTTTGTTCTTCTTATAAAACCATTCTGCTACTTGATTATTAGAAAGATTCACAGCTGTTAATGAAGAGAAATGAGTTTGGTTTGGTGTTGTTGGTTTCGGTTTGGTTTTTTTTCTTCTTCATTCTATTTAATTTATCAATATAAATTTATATTGAGGAAGAAATCTTTCATTTAACACATTCACGATTAAAATTTGGTTTGATTCTTCTCAAAGCAGTATGTTGTATAAGTAAACCTACAATGGTTATTTTTGAGGTTATAGTTATTTATTTAAAAATGTCTAAAATCTTTTATTTAGTCCAAAGTCAGTGTCTCCAAGTACTCTGAATTCTGAGTGCATAGACCAAGAAACAAAGGAATCTTCTCCAGTATGCAGTTAAACTATCAATAAGTAACATTTCTGCACTTGCATTGGAAGTTTGTTATTTGGTTTGAACACTAATTACACAGACAGAAGAATAAAAGCTCAGGGAAATTCAGTTTAAAAAACCCCTTTTGATTGGGTTAAATTAAAAAAAAAAATCACAAATGCTTACACACACAAAGAAAAGGAAAAAATAATCATAAAAACAAAACCCTGGTATTTTCAAGTAATCAGTGTCGTGTTCGATAATTCAATAGTTCGATAATTCAATACTTTTTTTCTTCACTAGGGCCTGTGGGAACTGTGAAAACTGTTTAACCATCTCTTATATAAAATAACTCCTTGCCATTGCAGACTCTGCAAGCGCTTGTGGCACTTTGGTTTCCCCTATTCCAAAGGCACGTAGCAGTTTAACCTCTTGAGGACTCCAGTGGTTTGAAAGATTTATTGGGTTAGAAATGGAATTAGAAATAAATTATGGTCTTCCTTCTTTGTTTTGACCCTAAGACTGGCGGTGTCGAATGATGGAATAGGCGTGGTCAGGCAACTGTGGAAAGGATTCAGTGATCAGAAGGTTCCCCTCTCCACAGGATACTTTCCCAGTGGGGCATTCCAGAGTGTACATTGAAGGATGCTGCTTCTTTTAGTTATTACTCTAAATGAAATTATGAAACATCCATTTCTGACTATAATAAATAATATAATCATAACAATATTTAGTGACTAATATTTCTTGAGATAAACTATATTCCCATATTAAATAAAAATGCCATGTATTTTAATATCATGAAGTACAGAGCTCCATTCATGCCTTTACCTTCCAGACCACAGATTTTAGTACCTAGAGAATTGGCTTCCTACATTTCTGATGTATACCCAAAATGTCATGTTCTACAAAGTATTTTTAATAAAGATACTGAATGAGAAGGAATTACTGTGTGAAGTATGTTTCCCTATAATTTAAAAAGAGTATTACAGGTTGGTGTATCACTTCTTCTCCTGATTGTGATTTTAAATACTTTGGAAGGTGATTATTCATAAACCTTCCCTACTTTTTTGTTTTGCCATATTGGTGTTCTTTCTGCAACTATTTTTGAAATCCAGCTCATGTAAGGGAAAATGCAGCTTGTTATACAAAATGTTCAAGTTTCTAATTAGGTAAAAGGAATTACAGTTATAGTACATCCCCAGATTGTATTAATATTTCATTTCTTAGCTTCCTGCATCAAGGATTAATCAGAGTAAAACTTGTTCTGAATACTAATAAATCAAAATAGGAAATATTGCAAAGGTATTTCTAAATTACTTGTAATTGTTATATTGACAGGCAAAAGCCCCAGAAAACTAGTGTATCATATCTGCATGCAAAATAATATTTCTAATTTTCATCTCTTTAAAATAAAGTCTTTGTATTGTAACATTTTTGGCTGCAGCTTTAAAAAACATACAAACTTTCTGATGAATTCTTTATCCTCTAGTTGATATGGCCAACTATAAACAACAGAAATGTCTCCAGTTTTATTTCTTAATAATTATGCTCACAAAAATCCTGAGAGAGCAAAATTTCCCTTACTATGGCTTCAAAAATGTAGACATAGTCATAGGAATTTTCCAATTTACCAAATTCAAGTATTGCATTGAGAATATTTGATTCTGATCAGTGGACAATGCAATCCATGAACCTGTCTCTCAGGTATGTTTTTTTCTCATTGTCACCTCACCTCTCTCTCAGCAGTCATCCTGGAAGTCTGGTTAGGCTCGATTGAGCTTCCAGTTTTAATAAATTTTTAATGCAGCTTTTATGTTTCGGAGAAGCTTGGGTAACATATTTCTTTGTTGCTCCAGAAATAAAAAGAACTAGATTCTACTTGTAATTAACTAGTTGAGAATTCACTCATTTAAAATTCATGTCAAGCTGACATTCTGTAATGAATCTTCCTTCACTGTGAGTATTTGGGAGAGAAATGTAGTCAAGGTGATATAATTTATAGGTGCTTAATTTAATTCAGTGGCAGCAAATCTGTCATCTCTCCATGGTACCTTTCAGCCTAAGACCTGAACTTTAGAAGAAGTTAAAAGATTTTGTTTCCTTTGGGTTAGGTTAAAGAATTTGTATCCTCTCCTTCAGTTTTCATTGTTGCAAGCTTTAAGGTGTTCCCTATATAGACAGAATATTTGAAGGAGAGATTTAACAAAAAGCTTTGTCACTGCAGAAACAGAGAAATATCTTTATTTTTATCCCCATCTGTTTTAAATGTACCAGATAACTGCTGCCTAACTGTTGGATGTCCATTACTAAGTGTCCTAAATTTTAAAGCTTTTTTTTTATTTCACTGCTGAAATTTAAATTAAACAAAGGTTACATCCATTCACACACGGGTTAGAGGAGTCCAGGCATATGTATCAGAACAGAGGAATTGAGGAGGAACACAATTTAGCAGATCAGCTTGATGAAACAGCAGTCGTGAAAATTGGTTCAACATACGCATTATTCAGTTTTCTGATAAGAAAAAAACCCCAACACATAGAAGCGTAGATTTTATAAAAAACACCAAGAGTTAAATAATGACCCTAACAGTACTGACTTTATCAGCAAAAGAAAGGTAGACAGAATCGATAGATGAAGAAATTTTTTTATGAGATTGTTCCCATTACAAACTTAAATGCTTTGAAATCTTTTTTTATATCTTTTAGCATTAGTACTTTGATTCAGAAAAAAAGAAAGAAGGAATGGAAAAGTCATATATAACACTGTAGAATCAAAGATTCTGTATGTCTAGAGACTATTACAGTGTGTCGTGTGGATGACAAAAAAACATTTCCTGCAATGTTCTAAACAAATACTCAAAACATGTAATTAAATTATTTTTAACACAGACAATCATCTCAATCTGAGAAGTAAATGAATAATATTCCCAACTACTAAGATAAGATTGCCAACTACTAAGATAAGATACTGTCCAAAGGGCAAGATTAGTGACTTGTCCTCAAACTCACTGTAAGGATCTGTATTTTTATGGTGGTGTATTGAAAAATTATGAAAAATTGCTGTTATCAGTGTTCTGTGCCCAACCCAGCTGCTGTAAAAGACCAGTGTGTTTGGAGGTAAGTTCTCCAGGAATAACTCTGTTCATCTTGGCAATAAATTATGCACAGCACACCACAGGACTTTCCTGCATTAGTTGTGACTCAAATCAGAGAATAAGATATTTGACTAAAAATAATCCAATGTTATTTGGATTGTTATTATCAATATGGCAGTTTTTGAGAGCAGAAAGTTACCTTTAATTCACTAGTTCCAATACTGTCAGTATGTTAACTGAAATTTGTTTGTTTGTTTGGCAAAAATAAGCCAATTTACCTCAATTTCTGCAGATTTCAGAAGTTGATAAATGTAATTAACTTTGGAGTTTTGCCATCAGGTTCTGTGAGATTGTGTTTATTAAACTTAATTTTGTTCTTTCATTAATAGAGTTTCAGTTTCTCAGGATTTTTCCTTCTATCAAGGCACAATTGTCTAACTACACTGAATTTAGCCTTCAGAAGTAGATATAACTATGCAAAAGACAGGGAAAGACAAGGCCCTGGAGTGTGTTCTCTCTGTTCTTGTAGAAGTTATTGCATAGAAATGGCTGAGTTGGACAGAAAAAATTATCACCTTATGGTTTATTGGTTAACTCTTCACAGTTTCATATATTTTAAGACCAGAAGTTTCATTACATCATCCAGTTTTACCTCCTATATCAAGAAGAATTCTATCCATTTATTCCCACATTGAGCTCAATAACTTATTTCATTAAACCTATATTTCAAAAGAGCATTTATCTAGATGTAAAGATGTGAACAGTTCAGTACTTTCCACATTAATCTTTCACAATCTTTACTATTAATGACTACTATTATTTCAACACTTATCAATATCCTTTTTAGGTTTTTTTGTAGTTGAAAGTAATCTTTTTTTCATGTTACTCCACTGCTTTCTGTTATTTTCTTCGTTATTAAAACAAAGACTCATTTAATACTTCATATTTTCTTCCTTTTAAGGTATTTATAAATTATTATCAATTTACCTCCAAACCTTCCTTTTCTGTTAATTATTTGACTGAGACTTTTTTTTTTAATTCTAAGAACTTTTTTTCACCATCTCACCTAAAAGGTGTTTCTTACTGATATATTAGTGAAATAGAGCACATTATAAACAAAAAAATTGTCAAGAATAAAAGAAATATTACTCATTAAAAAAGTATTATTGCTTGGAAAATGTATGCTTGAAGATCTTGGAAACATAAAATAAACTGAAAGAAAAAAGAAAAACATTGCTTGTGGGTTTTCAAATTATTTTCATCTTCATTAAAATTAGCTAAGTTCTACTGAGATAATAGTAGTGTGTCAAGGAATTTTCTGGTGTCTCAGGGGGAGTTTTAAGCAATTGCTCTAAGAAATGAAGATAGTTATATTACACTGTTATGACAAGATGTCACAAAGCATGGAGAAATTTTTGGTGGTTAGGGGAAGAGAAGTCCATGAAGCAAGCCCATGTATTTGTCCTTTCTTTCTTTTCACTAGTGTAGCTGAGGTTTTATAGACTTTCAAATAGTAAAAAAAAAATAAACTGAGCTCACATACATATATCAGACACTGAACTCTGCAAGGTATGACTCCTTTTAGACAAATTAACTATTTAGCTTCCAAATAACTCCATAAATAAAGGTCATTTATTCATTTTATTTGTCCTGTTGTAAAAGAACATTAGAAGGTATGTAAACTCACATTATTTAATTGAATAACCTAACATCAGCTATTAATCCGATGTCCTTATCTATAGGGATGGCCTCTGATATATTCTCTTTATAAGCTCAGCCAAAATCAAAATACTGAATAAAATGTTAAGAATATTTCTGCTCCTAACTCACTGCCTACTACAGTTTCATTGTGTCCTGATTCATTACAGAGGACTTCAGAGAAACCACCTTAATCTGTCTATTTATTTACACATTTAACCTTCTTCTATTAGTTGTCTGACAACATGCTGAAAAGGAATTATGCTTTGGCATCTCTTCATGTAGCGTGCCTATACTCAGAAATGACTAATTTCATGTTTAGAATATTACTGGGGGTTTTCTTTAGCTTACACCATGCAGATCTATGTGTATTTTCAAGTCTGTATTCTTGAGCTATGGACCAGAAAAAAAAAAATCTTTCATAGAACCTTTCAGATGTCTTTATTGGGGCCTGTTTTCAAAGGCATACCTTGAACTGAGGATGTCTTACTGGCAGATGTATGTGAAAATATTTCAGCATAAGTGAATTTATATTTATCTCCTGTTTTCATCCTTGATGCACAAAATAACTTCTGGATTTTTAAAATTCTTATAGCTACTAATTTAAACTACTACTGTGAAAATATGTACCTATGTGGAGAATTCTCACTTAGCCATTGCTTAGATAGAAAAAGGTATTGTTTTGGGTAAAATAAATACATAAATAAATAAATAATGAAAGGGCGAGCACTTCCTATGACAAACTTAAAAGCTTTATAGCTATTTTATTCTGTGCATGTATAAAGATTCAAAGTTCATCTTAAATCAGCTCTGCCTATTTTTACCTGTGGATGATAAAGAAAAAACGTCTTCTTCTATTGTAACTACCTAATTGAAATAAATCCCCTGCAGCCTCCCAGGGCTCCTTTGCTAGCTCAGTTACTAGAGAGACTTTTGGGGGGATATTCCAGGGACAAGCTAAAAGATTCAAAAGAGGTTCTTACCCTGGGGTAGGTTCCAAGACGTTTATTATCGAGGGGTTCCAAGGGAGTAAGAGAAAGAACAAGGAAGGGCAGGGGATTTATCCAGTCTCCTGCCAGGGAAAGGTAGCTGGAGCTCAGCCAATTAGGTCAAGAAAGGAAGGAAGGGTCAAACTATATGGTTACAGGCTTCAGAGGTCCTGGGGGAAAACCATTCCCCAGAGAAATACAACACCTAATTACCCATGTTTTTTTTTTAAAAAATATGGTAGACCCATTCACTATTACTTAGGAGCATTTCCTCTCTTTGGTATAATTTAATTTGACATTCAGGTAAGTCGGTGTCAAACAATGAAAGTCAAGCTGGAAAAAAAACATCTAACCTGACATGTGGACAGTACGTTAGTTGCAGCTAAAGGGTCTGGCTTGTCCATTACCATTTTGTAGCTTGACTTTTAAATATACTATGTTGTCTTACCAAATTTGTTTCTCATGTTTGTGTCACATTGAATGTTTAAAGGTTATAAATTGTCAGGAATTTATAATTGTAACAACCCTAAGATGTTGTTTTGTTACTTCTTTTTTAAAATCTATAAAAATATAAAAATATAGAAACAATTAAAATTTACATATTAAGGACAGGATTTTCAAAATTTTTTGACTGCTTTAAGTGAAATAGCTTACAAATTCAGTGATTATCTTCAGTTTAAGATACTACTCACAGTTTTAACACAAGGTTCGTGGTAATGCTTTGGGTTTTTTAATGTTGCAGCACTAGCAGTTACAGCATGGACTTATTTTAAAAATAGACTGTGCTGATTACTTGATTTTTTTCATTGTCAGCTGATTGTTTTGTCTAGAAAACCTCTCTGAACTTCATTAAATATGTCTGAAGAGTGTCACAAAAGAAGGAAGTGGATAAACTGAGGAAAAAAGTGTTTTACATAAATAAAGGTTATGCAAAATTGCAAGTAATTATTGTGCTGAGAATTTATCAGGGAAACTCTGCATGTATGAGTGCTAAGGCCATACTTAATATTTCAAGTAAGGGACTATATAGAAAACATTGATATCTTGACATTTTCAGAGAGCACAAGTTTTGTTAAAGTATTGTTTGAGATAGAAAAAGATTCCGATGTCAATAGAAATAACTTTAAAATTGGAGAAATTTTGTGCTAGGTCATAATATGGGCTCCAAGATCTTGTTCTGAGGGCCTCTAAGAAAGACCATGTTTGGTTGGAAACAAAACAAATATTGACTGGTGTAGTTTTCAAAAGGTGTCAGGAATAAAAAACCCATAAAAATGAAAAAGCATATAAAGAAGCCATATGGAGCTACAAGAAGCTTTATAAGAAGAGGTAAGAAAAGAAACAAAAACAAATTTTTAAAAAAATTGTTCTGTAAAGAATAGTGATTCTCAAGGCAGGAGTGGTAAGATAACAAAAAAGGGCACTGAAGTGACATCAAACAGGTCCCATAGTGCAGGTCTAGGATGGTGCTGTGACCAGCTGACTTGCTCAGCCTTCCTCCTGGACAGCACAGGACAGAAAAGTTGTATAGCTTGAATATTTCCTCTATGGCTGTGATTAAAGCATTTTGGTATCTAAGTCTATTTGATTACTGCACTCTCATTTTGGTTAGGAACTGTGATACATGGTTACATGGATACATGGAACCGTGATACATAAACGAATACTCTCTGAATAAGTTTAATTCAGTTTTCTTTTCCAGCACTGTTCAGCTCCTTGCTTCCAGTTTGTTCATAGTCTATACAGTTGCACAGCTCAGCTTAAAATCCTTGGCCTTAGAATAACAAAGCACAGTAAATAAGCATTTTTTGTTTGTTTTAACGTGTATCTTTCACTTTGTCTAATAATATCCTCTTATACTTTTGTATTATATTAGCAAGAGATTGTAGGAAGTTTTTGGGCAAAGAAACGATCATTTAGTCTGATCAATGCTCCTATTGCACTCTTCAGTATTGCAAAACGTTTCTCTGAATTGCTTAATGTAATTTTCTGTTTTGAAATATTAAAATGCTAGAGCAATAAAGAAGTTTTATATGTTTGCAAAACTTTTTATAGTACTGCAATGCGTCCATGTCTATATCTTGAATCTTAACATTCTTACAATTCCTGAGTCCTCTCCAAATTCTGTGCAAGAGTCTTTTAATTTGTTTCCATCAACCATAGAGGGACAGTGACAAGACAGAAAAAAAATCTGTATTTAAGAATGACACTTTTCTAGACTTCTGTTTTGTGAATGTTAATAACAGTGTAATTTCACATTGTTGTTATACAAGAATATAGTAGTGAGACTTGAAATTTCCCAAGTTGGTATTAACCGTTGGCAGAAACACCACAAAATGCAATTTGGAATTGAAAAATAGAAACTAAAGCAATACAAGCATACTTATTACTAACTCAAATAATGTAAAGGACTTGGCATTTGTTAAGCGGTGAAGAACTGTTGTAATACATATACTGATAACATGAGAACCTTGAAAAACTGTTATTTGCACATAAATTTTAATCTGATTAAAATCTATTTGGAAAGTCTTAATTTATTTAGCTTTTTCTTATCTTGATGCTTAGTTGAGAAGAAAGAATTATCCACAAAAGTTACAAGAACATGTTTTAAAACCTCCTTGAAAGAAGATGTGGAGCATGCTTTTGATTAGCTGAACGGAAAATAAGATCTGGTCAAAGTGGAAATCCCTCTGGGACAGAAGGTCTAAAAGGGTGGAGTGATTGTTGACAATAGAAAGTAGAAAGCTTGGAAGGATGACAAATAGGTATATTTAATCTGGGAAGGTAAGAGCCGAGAAGAAAAGGAATTTCATTTCAGAGGCTTTTAAGAGCACAAAGAATGAGTGAGATGCAGGACAAACGATTATTGGTTTTGGTAGCAGCAATACGAAAAATGACATGAAAAATGAAGGCTGGGGACTGAAAAAATATATATAAAATAAACACAGACAGAAAAATCCCATTTGAAGTACAGTAGGAGAGATTTGATTTTACTGGATTCCGAGGCAAGAAGGTAAGACACTGTTTTACACATCACTTCCCCAAGGTCTAACTCCCAGACAGTGCAGAGCCTTAGCATGTGTTTTCAGCACACATTTTATGGATACAAGGATTTCTGTGAATCAAGGATAATTGTGCTATTACAGGGTCCATGATTTGTCTATGTTTATGGAGCATAGGGGTTTCTTTGTTTACAATGGATTAAAATTAACTGTATTTCATCATTTTTATCAGAAATAGAGGTGCCTTGACTAGAATATTTTTATCAGAGTTAGTGGAAATTAGATATATATTTAGAAGAGGAAATAGTAGACCAAAATATTTTCCTTGTAAAATTCTTCTAAGGCTCTGAAGACCTTGTGTGTGGAGTATGGGTGTGTGTTTGTGTCTGACTCTGAGAAACAAATAGTTTCATATTGTAATAATCAGTGATTTGCTCCCAGTGTAGAACAGGCTAAAGAGAGAAAGTAATTTAGTTTGAAATTTTGGAGAACGATGAGAAGTAAGTCTCATTTTATTTCATAGTTTGTCAAAGCTTATTAAGATAATGGATTAAAACTTTTTAGAATCAGATAAAGTTGTTTCTTTTCTCTTAAGAGGTTACTGTTTAGATTGTTTTAACCCTTGGGGATTATACAACTACTTATAAACCTGAAAACCTAAACTCTGATTATTAAACTCACACTTTTCTGGCCCTTGCATAGAAAAGAGATTGTAGAGGAACTACTAACTTTAAAACCAGCATAGATAAATGAAAAGGGAAACACAGGGCAAACAGGCAAGTAAACATCATTAATCTTTAACTAATACTTTCTGTAAACCAAGGATTAAATTGAAATGAGAAGTCTAAAAATATTATTTCCAGAAGGTGGCACTCTTATACTTTGTATTTTTGGTGTATAATTTCAGTCACTATCCATAACTGTATATGCACTCCCCTATTTGTCTAAGCTATTTAATTTTTCATCTGTACACAAGAGGAAGGATAACATGTAAAACAGAGTAGTCTTTATACAGCCTTTGCTTCAAGAAACAGTATTTATTTTGTAAGCAAGAAGCATCACTAGTTGAAACAAATCATTGTCTTTAACTAAAAATTATACATGGATCTAAATATGTTGTGTTTTTTAAAAGAGAAAAAGCCACTCTTACTCTCACTCCTAAAATGATAAGTTTATAACTTCTCTCTTGAATGTAGCACATAAAAGTAGAGAAAAATATTGACAGTTGGAATGATAAAGAAACAGTTGCAGTCTTTGAATAGTTAAAAATAAAGTAGTGTAGAGGGAAGATTGTTATAATTATGCAATAAATGACACTCCTGAGAGTGATGAACCATGAATAGAAGTTTCACTCCTTCTTCACTAATACAAATTTCATCACTCAGTTCAGGCTTCCATCCCTAAACAATCATATTTATTTTCAGCTATGATAAATTTTCTATTTTACTTTCCAATGTGATAAATATTTTCAGAATTAAAAGAATTGTGTGACTCTGTTCTTTTATCTGTATCTGAAAAGTCTACTGGAGATTTTCAAAAAATACATAATGCAGAATTCTTAAAGTGTTTACTCTAAAGCTATTTTTTCTTTATGTTTTAGATTCTGTGATGTGTTATGACCTGCCACTGAAGGTGAGGGTAACCTATGTTTTTTGGTGGATTATAGTGGAGTGATACTGAAAGATTGGTATTTCGAAATATACATATCTGTAGGATTTGTTTTAGAACAATTTGATTACAATGAAAAGCAGGTATATAGCCATTTTGATCATAATGATCTATAGTAATATGGCAGTATGAAAGCATGCAACTATCAATCACTTTAAGAAAATGTAGGGAAAAAAAGGAAGGAATAGAAAGAAGGGTAGGAGTAGAAAAATACATAGTCATCACCCATGGATTTACAATGGGTGCCATTGATTGTTGCCACAGGTCAAAGAGATGATTGAAGGATCTGTCAGGGATGGGGGGAAAAGCCCATCAAATACAAAGCCTAGTGGGTTAATATATGCTGAAGTTCAGGTGGAAATGTCCAAACACCTCACCTGAGAGAGGGAGGATGTTTTACACTGCCTTTTTACCACATGCAGGCCTCTGGTGGAAGGCCTCAGAAATGAGTCTGGGGGCTTTTCAGGGGCCTTTGATGGTTTATGACACTTTCTAAGACATGACAGCTGCCTCTCCATCAGTAGAGGCGGGAAGGAGAGTGCGTGGGGCTTGTAAGAGATGGCAATTTGGCATGATGAAAAGCACCATCCTGTCTCCACAGGGTCTGCCTCTATTGGCCTCAAAGCCTGGTCTGCAGCCTCTGGCAGGGACAAGTTCACCCCCTCTGTCTTGTGCAGACCAGATGTTTGCCATCACACTCCCAAAACCTCACCTCCTTCTCCTCAGGAAGTTGCAAACCTGGCTTCAGCAAAGCATCCTGGTGCCTCCACAAATGGACAATTTGTTTTGAGTCATAGTCCAGTCTCTCACAGGATGTTATAACTACAGCGCTTAAAAGATTTAAAAAAAAAAAAAGAAAAAGTCTTAATGCTATGCATTAGGAGTCACATCTTGAGTACAGCAATTAATATAAAGTCAGCAAAATGACACAATTTTCCAGTTATGTATTAGTTACAGCAGAAAAAGCAATATATTCAAAGACATTTATTATTCCAGTTAATTAATACATTTCTTTGTAAATTAGGAATATTTTTACAAGAAATATTTAACAAAAATCTACAACCATGCAGAATTGTATGAACTGAATTAGAACTGTTTAGCTAAGTAACATTCATCCATGCAGTAGGTTTTGTATCTCTTATATATTTTGTGATGTGATATTGCAGAAGAACTAATTAATGCTATGGAAAGGTAGCTCTGATAGTTTTCTACAATTTTGAACATTGTAACCTACTTAGCTGTATAAATGTTTTTGAGCTATTTACATAATAATTGTTTGTGCAGAATGCCTGCTGATGTTTTCTTGCCATTGCTGTTGAGCTCATGCTCAAAGGGTTGTTCAGGTAAATCTTTCTGAGCTGGAAATTTGTTTGAGGTTTACAGATCTCATCAGTATTTGTAAGATCATGGTTTTTTTGGGTAGAATTAAAATAGAACAAGTTCTTGTGGTACTACTTCCTCATTTTTATTTTCTAAAGAGTCTAGAAGAACAATCTTTTAAAAATCTAGCAAATACATAAGCATGAAATTCAACAGATGGTGCTATTGTTGGTAGGAATGGTGTCCAATGAAGAGTGTAGCACTTTGAGAGATCTTGGAAGCCCTCAGGTTTGTTCTGTAGGAAACATGAATTCATCTTGCCATGTTTCGCATGGCAATGAACAATGAAAGTGCATTGCAAATTCCCTCCTCCCACCCAAGAGCTGGATGTGGGCTGATTCAGGCTTGAAAACTATGTAGCAATGTTATTTTTGTTGTGTTAGACAAATGTAATTATAAATGCTGTTGGAACCACATAGATAATTGCACACGAGACTGTACTATTTTACATGACTCATTGGTTTAGACAGCACTTAATTCTGGGATGTGTGCATATTTCTGCTTGTTCAGTGAAAATAATTTTATGAGGCTGCACAATTCACGTCACTCCTCTGAATCTCTTTTAAATCTCCCTATCCAAAGACCATAAATGCAATAAGTTCAAGGTTAACAACATCACAGAGAATTTTAAGGCCTACAGGGGAAAGAAAGGATCTAGTATCTTCTCTTGGAAGCAAGAAGGATAATCTTGACTTCTCTCTTGCCAGTTTAGATTTAATTTAATTTTATCTATGCAATTTGAATCTCATGATAAGTTTCATTCTATTTTATGCTGACTTAAGCTTTGAAATATGACAAACATTTCCAAATTTCTATTATGGTAGCAATAGGTATTACTGTTTCTTATTAGAGTGCATAGTGTTTCTTGACCTGCGATGCATTTATTTTTTTATTATTTTGATAATTTCCATTAACAGTAAATTCTACGCTTCAGTTTTTAAAAGGCCACAGATAAAACCTAGTTCACATCAGCTATATCTCAAATCTTCAGTCCTGGATAACCTGTGTTACCGTTAGCAAAGCTCTGAAAAAGAAAAAAGCAATTGCTCCCTCTGCTAACTTTTCTTTTTTGCAAGTACATTATAGTCAGGAGAATGGCTCCTTGTGAGACTGTGATTATTGCAGATTGAAACTCTTTTAAGTGGAATGTGGTATGGCATATCCTGTGTAAAACTGCTCTTTAGTGATCCAGTCTTAGAAATCAGAAAGATATTCTAAATCAGCTTTCCTTTAAATGAAAGGGATGGTCATGCTCCTCCTTTTATAGCAGCTCATTTAGTTCCCATCTTGATGAAAGGCATCCATCTGTGAATCCTGCATGGATCACAGTTCCCTAAGTAACACAGATGTGAAAGAAGCAGAGGGAAATGGTAGATAATACTAAATTTGTGTTGTTTAGCATTAATGAGCTCCCTGTTGATCACACAGACTATTGTAGGTCATAATATAACTAACTTTCTTTTTGCATTGTTAGTCAGGCAATGCAGTAGCGAGCATCCTGAAAACTAGTGCTTCTGTCAGAGAATGGGAATTTTCCATGTGAAATTATTAATTTCACTTCTGATTAAAACCAAAACAGAATCTAACATTTCTTAATTGCATATAGTTCATTTTCCCCTGAAAAACGAAGTGGCAGTGTTAGTTTCATATTGTTTCATGTCTGCAGATCATTTACTGTATACCCAGTCAAAAGAGGATTATTAATTTGTTTTTGCAATCTTTCTTTTGCAAACCAGTATTTTCCATTACATCTTCCAATTCAGATACACTTCTGCTGTTCAATTGCTTGGTCAAATATTTGGGGTATTTCCTGAAGAATTTTGCTTCCAAATTCTTCATCTTTGGAAACATCAAACCTTTAGAATAAATCAAACAACAGATTACATTAGTTGTACTAGCAGTGCAACATAATGCTTTCTAAGGCACTCTTCAAAACAGAAGTTGAAATAGTTCTGCAATACCTTAAAGCAAAGAAATAGGACAGTCATGTTCAGAAACCCATTTTACGTTCCCATTCTTAATTAGAAAATGAAAAATGTATAAAATAGAATATATATAAAACTCCACACCTAAGTTTTTAACTTGGCAATGGAAGGAGGAGTCTGTTACATATCTGGGATTCATGTACACTTCATGCAGGTGAATATGAACATCTGACAAAAGTGCTTGAACTCTGAAGAAGGGCTGAACTGAAGGACTTCTGAAGGACTCTGAATATTTCCTGCAATGTTACACTTAGAAAGATTAAGTGTACAATTTGCCTCCCCCCAAAAAAAGAAGGATGTGGAGGAAAGACAAAGATACAACTAACTACAAAATGTAAAAAGTATCAGGCAAGATGCATAATGCCATATGTTATTTATTCCTCTATCAGTATTCCTATAGGGATTCCTGTACTGCTCCCAGGGACGTATCTTGAACACTACTGTGCAAGATAATTCAAGTGAAAATATCCAACACTCTTCTTGGGCATGACTGTGCAGAAATCAATTCAGGAAACCACCAACTAACAGATCTGATTATTATTACCTTACTCTTTTTACTCCATTTGCTGCATCGTCTCTACGGTACATTTTTACTAATATCTAGGGTGGGAACTATTTAGAACACTAGCTTGCTTTTTGATTACTTATCTTTACAGTGCCCAGTACAACAGAGCTCTGATCTGTGATTGAGGTACAAAATAAAAGACAAATCAGAACTAGATAATACTTCAATAAAATAAACCTCCTGAACTGGCATTCTCTAAAATTACCCAACTCCACTGAAATCAGTATGTGTAATTGTAGTCACTGTCCTAAGCATAAGTAGGGGTAAGATGTTTCCTTAGCTTGGGAGTAGGAGTGGTAATTTTCAGGAAGTTGTAATTAGTCTCATAGCTCAATGACATCTCTAGGCAAGATTTAGAGCTGAATTCCCTATCCAGCACAAGAACTGGTTTATTATAGCATTTTCTTCCACAATGTGAATGAAATAATGAGTTGGACATTGTTTGCTAACATTTTTTTAGATTCCTGTCCCATTCCTGTAGTATACTGAGAAACCTCTACATGGCAACCCTGACCTCCAGCTAATAACTATCCACCCAAGTTTCAAAACCTATCATGAGTTTGTTCACAGTGCATTCTATCTTGTTGCATAGATTACTGAACACCTTAAACAAGATAAGTATGAAGCCCAGAGGAATATGTTTCATACCTACCTGCCTGCTAGGCTTCAAAGTGTTGAATGTTACCTTTCACATTTGGCAGTCCAGCCAGCTCTATCCTCTGTTCACAGTGTTCACATCTTGTGCATATCTCCCCAGTTTAAACACAAGGATGATGTAGAAAATCAAATCATAAAATGTTGCCCTAATTTTTCAGCCTTCTGATGTTTTCATTTTTGGACTGGGGAGTTCTCACGCATTGTAACAAAACCAAAGACTGATATTTTGGAAATACATTCCTTCCAGAGGGAAAGACAAATTAATGGACTGCTGGTTTGACCAGTGGGGTCTAAAGGGTGTCAATCTCGTCCCCCCAGTCGCTGGCCAAAGTCCAAACTCTATTTAAACCCTGAATCTAAAAATAAATTTCTTCTTTTTCTCGCTCTCTAGTAATTGTCCTTCTATTCGTGTCCTCTTGCAACAATAAACCTTCCTAAAATTTAGGCAAACAACATCCATTTTTATCCTCTTTTTACAAACAGTCATTTAATCTTGAATAGCAATCAGGATAGTCAGTGACAATTTGCACTTGCTAAAAGCTTATGTTGACTGTTTCCAATCACCTTATTTTCCATAAGATGTGTAGAAATTGTTTCCATGAGGATGTTCTTCATAATCTTTTAAAGGACTGAGGTTGGGATGATTGCACATTAGTTGTTTTGGTTTCCTTTCTACCCCTTCCATCTTTCACAACCACTGGGAATCGAAGGAAAAAACCAACAATCTACTTCTGTGTTGTAAGTCTAGAAGTCTAGTGTTGAGGAGTATAGCACTTGGCACAACTTAGGTCCTAGTTAGAACAGCTCTTGGCATAATCCCATGAACTTTACTGGAAAGTAAGTGGAAGATTAAAGGTGATCAACCACTTGTCCCAAATGACAAGCTAGCTCGAGGAAGAGGATGACCAAGCGATAGAAACAACCTGCTGATAACCAAGAGGTGCAAAAGCATCAGAAATTGTGAGAAGTAGGTCGTGAGCGTCAACAACAGAGACAACAAATCTGGAAGTACTTTTCTATATATAAGGACACTGAAGAATACTGGGATAGACAAGAATTTCTGAAAAACTCTCTGTGGAAAGAAAACTCACAGTCCTGCAACAGAATCCAAGAACATCTCTGTGAGTCACAAGGAATACCAGGAACAGAAAATAGCCCAGTGGACACTGTGGTTCTGTTCCATGATTATGCCAAGTGTGGCTGGTATTGCAACTCTGACCTGTCCAAGAGTGTGCTATCTCTCCTGGAGGACAGGAAAAATACATAAGAAAATCTTGCATTAAAGGGCTTGACTCTTTTCCCTTCCTGCAACGTCTGCTTCACTGCACAGAAAAGTAGTATTTGTAAAATTTAATTTATCTGTGATCTACTTGCTTTGGTATCCAAGTCCATTTAGCTTCCATAATGTCATTTGCTCTCAAACCATGACAAGGAGAAATAAACACCTCCCACAGATCCTCTATATGCAAAACCAGACCAAGACAGCAGACTGTAGTTATCAAGTAGCAATGTGAAATAGGCAGGAAAAGAAATCTAGCTGTGCCTGCTCCAGTAGAACTGGGGTTTTTTATCATAATCAGGCTAAAATCAATCCATGTATCTTCCCTGTATGCTATTTCTGTATCATTTTTTGTATGTCCATTGCATTACTGGTCAAAATGAAAAATTCTTTACTGGGCCACAAATGGTTGTAAAAAGCTTTATGAAAATTGTCTGTTCCTAAGTATCACCAAAGTACAATCACCTTCTAGTTCTAAAATGGATGGCACTAGCAATTAAGACAAATAAAACTGTTTTTGTCTTATTACACCAAATGTTTATTTTTGCTTTTAGCTACCCTGTACGCAAACTAAATGGTAGCCTAATGTACCATTCAAAAATTACATTTGAACATGTGGGAGGGAAATAAAACTGTGTGAAACTAAGACGTTTTCTGTGCATGCTCCATAATATTGACAAACCCCTTCTCCCTAAAAAAAAAAAAATAACCTACATTGTACTGGCTACCAATTTGCTTTCCAAATTGCAGTTAATAATTTTTTATATACAAAACAACATGATCTAATACCATAGTTGTCATTTAGATAAAGTCTTATTTCAACACTTGATCTTTTGGTGTATGGATCACTTGTGAACATTTTAACATCTATCAGAGTCAAATGAAATAGAAGGTAGTTTGCAAGACTGCGTATTTGCATCTTATTTAACCCTCGAGATCTACTTCCTGATTATCTCACTTCTCATAGATATATTAGAAATATAAACTGAGTTTACAGATTTGGGGGTGGGGCACTGATCTCAGATATTCTTATTTATTTTTTAATTTTAATTACAATTTTTGAAGCAAAATAACGCCTTTAGAATTATGAGGTTTTTTCTACTAGAAAGTTCATAAAAATAAACTCATAGCAGATACTGGACCATCACTTTCATTTTTTTTACACCAGTCAAATTCTCTGTATAAACACGTTCTTATTTTCTGGATCATGTTATCATTTCAGTTTTTAGTTTTTCTGGTTATTAAAAACCTAATTAAAACAAGAAGATACTGCAACTAAGACATTTTCAGATTACGAAATAACTTTGGAGAAGTGTTATTGTCCCATCCATGTCAATGAACTCTAGCCTTGATACCGAGTGGAAAACACAAAAACCCAAAAAAACAGTCAAACAGCCCCCATATACACTGTAACTTGCATCAAAGAACCTGAAAAAAGGAGTATAAAGAAGATATTGAAAGTGTCTCTTCTGGTGGTTAGTGTGCTAGCTCACTTTAGCACTGCATTTAGGAGTTACATCTATTCTCCTCAGCAGAGAAGGACCAAGAGCAACAGAATCCGTTAGTTTGGACCACCTAGGAAACCAAAGTGAAGAAATCCATTTGTGATGTGCCAAATTCTTTAACAAACATGAGTCTGCTCAGCTCATAAGCCACCAAACAAAGCTCACCAAGGACAGAAAAAGCTCCTACGAAATCATAACTTGATGTTTAATACCTTAGGGATGGAAAATATTTTAAAATTGAAGATTATTGCTTTCCTGAGCCTCCTGATACTTGAATAGCATGAATAAGTGAGATACAATATCAGAAAAGGTTGTGTAAGTATTGAATTTCCATGGCAATGCTTACCTTGACACTGCATTTGATTTCTTTTAAAAGTTTTTAAAGATTTGCTTGGTGTGAGTGATTTCAGTGTTTATTTGTTTTCAAGACAGTAGAGAAAATTACAAGAGAAAGGCAGGATTTTGATACTGAAAATCAGTTCTGTATACACACAAAAATAATTATATGTTTAAAAGCCTCTTCAGTTGACAAACCAGCAGATCTTTAAATTTTACATAGTTCCTAGAAAAGAGAAAGGGGTGGTAACATTTATTATGTAAGTTTGGAGGTTTCTCATGAGTAAAATGTAGTGTTTTCGGAAAAGTGTTTTTTCATAGTTCTTGGCAGGAAATTCAGATTCTGGAAGAGAACCTATTCAATTTACTTAGTCATTTTACCCATAAGAAGTTAACACTTTAAAATAACTTTAACCATCTCCTTTATCAGGGCTCTGATGAAGGGTTTTAAAATTTTACAACATTTTTAGTCACCTATCTTTATATGTATTATTGCTCAATTCTTATTTTGTGTATAACATAGACACCCTAA
>VXBB01002224.1:1167-12417 GCA_013399915.1 Illadopsis cleaveri
GGCGGTGCCGTCGGGGCTGGGGCCAGGGACGGCAGCAGCGGGACAGGGCTTCTCCGGGCTAAGCCAGCTGGGAGGAGTGCGGGGCCGAGAGACGTCCCGGTGAGACATGCCCGGGTCCCCGAGGAGGATGTGCAGCACGGCGTGGGGCTGGGAGCGCTGTCTGGGCTGTGCTCTGTCCCCCGGGAGCCCGACGGGAGCCAGCCGGGGCGGTTTGTCCCCCGACCTGGTGATGGCCCCGGCCCCAGGTCATGCAAGTGACACCTCCCAGCCCGCGCCCCCCCTGCTCCCGACTGCCTTGTGCTTGCAGAGCTGACCAGCTGCCTTCATGCTCATCACCAGCACTCTGGAGTGATTCCTATCCCCGGTGTCCCACAGACCTCTGCCTTGTCCCTCTGCTCCCCTCCACCCCCTTGGCCTTTGGAGGAAGTTTTAACACATCAAGGACGGCAGAGGAAGCAAAGGGGCACAGCAGCAAGCCAGCTGCCTGTGCAGCCCTGCAAGCAGAGGTACTGCTGCTGAGCCCGAAAGTCAGAGAGAGGAAAAAAATCTATAACCTGCTCTGTACCTCTGAGCACTGCTTAAGGAGCAGAGCAAGAGCACTGTGCCAGTCCTGCTGGAGCACAGCAGAGAGGACTGGCAAGGAGGGAAATGGTTCATGTACCCTTTTTGCACCAGAGCAGTTGCTCCGGTCCTCCAGAAGTGGCTGGTGCTGGCACAGTGGAAGTGCAGCAAATGGGGATGGACTCTGGGCAGACCATGGGGAAGAGGTGTGGTGTGGCACATGCCTGGGCAGGCTGAGCCCTGGTCTGCCTGGGAGCAGGAGAGCAAAAGATGATGCATATGGCACTCAGAAAGATCCTTCTGTCTGTGTGTGTGTGCGAAGAGGTCAGAGTAACTCTTGTCTGGGGAAAACTGAATATGAACTGTGGCTGGAAGCAGTCCTGTAGGTACCTGTGAATGAGGGCTTGGGGATACCCTCTCCCATGCCAAGGAAGCACCTGAAAGAAGAGTGCAGGAATGAGATAGCAGCAGATATGTGTGTGTCAATACAACTTTCTGTTGTTTTACAACAACAAGGTCCTTGAGACAAGGTCCTTCTTCCATATTTGGGACAAGGTTTGTGGCAAGCCAATACTGAAACTCATTTCCCAGGGGCCTGATGGGGTTTGGGTGTAGTTGATTGGTCCCTGCCTTGTGAGGGGAGAGATATTGCATAGGTATTATATACCACCACTCTTCCCAGCCCTGAGCCGTGTTGTTCACTGTCTGAAGGCAGGACTGAAACTTTTGAGCAACCTGAAGAGCAGTAGGCAAAAATGGGCCCAGGGTCTCCACACTTCCCTGTAGGTTCTGCATGGAGCTGCTCTCTGACTAGGCACATCCAGCATTTTAGAAGAGACAAAACACAGGCTTGTACTGTGATGGTAATATACCTCACTTTTCAAGCAGTCTCTGCATAACAAGAAGCTGGAAAACCAGACAGTAGCCATGAAAACGGAAAAACAATCCTTTCCAACTTGCTGGCTTGGCCTTTGCAGTCATCCCTGCCTCAGGGAGGGCCGTGGTCACAGTGTTAAGCCTTGGTTATGCAGCTGAAATTCACCATGCTTAAAGTCACCTGGTCCTTTGAGCGCTCTTGTAAAGCACTCCAAAGTCCCATAGAAAATGGTTTGTGTGTACTTGAAACTATGTGGATTTGCTTCCAACGGTGCATTATGCCACTTTCAGCCTGATCCTGTCTGGCTTTCACTGAATTAATGCCTGGGTGGATCTAAGTCCCAGCATCTCAGACCAAGGTGGTTCTGACAGACTTCCCACTGCTGTCCCCTTGCTGCTCCAAAGGCATTTTAAGATCTCCTTGGAAGTGCTGTTATGTGGTGATGGCTAAGCCTCAGAGACAAAGCAGTGGAGAACTTTACTAAAGCAGAATGGGCAAACCCCAGTGGCTTGGAGCAGTTGGCTGGTACACCAAAAGGTGTAAAAGCTTCTTCAGTTTGGAACACAGGTGCACCCCAGGCCACTCTTCTAAACCCAGCCCTTTGCTGCCTGTTTTAATTCTGCAAGAAGTAGCAGGCTGCAGGCACCCAGTCCCCACCAGCCTGCAGGCCTTCTTGCAGCCAGGCTTACACCTTTGATGTTCTCCCAGTTACAGTTTGTCAAGTCTTGTCTCTCTTTTTCATTGTTTTGACATCTCACCACCCTCAGAACACTTCTGAGAAGGGGAAAAACAATTTCAAAAGTCCTGTCATCGAAAATTCTTAAAGACCACTACATAACCACCTAAACGATGCCTTCATATTTTGAGAAACTCCATTTACGCTGCCTGTCTTGTTTCTTTGGGGTAGACTCTGCCTTGCATCATCTAATGTACTGTTCCTATTACCAAAATATAAAACAGTAAGGAGTGGTTTTGGACTAGGGTAAGGCTCAGGACACACAGAGATAAATAGAGGGATCAACATATGCTAAATTTGAGAGGTATTTTATCTTTCCAGATTCACAAATCTTGTTATGTGCCAGAAACTTTAGAGTGCTGGGCACTCTGTAGGCACAGAAGACAGATTGCTCCTGCCTGTTCCAAAAATGGAAGAAAAACTTTAAAGTCTATAGAGACAGATGACCACGAGTGCTATGCTGGTGGTACAGGGAGGCAGGTGAGCTCCTGGACTTAGTCATGGGCTCCTTTGCCATGTCTCACCAAGGCCACCACTCCCAAAGTCTGTGTCCTGTGGTTAGAAGGGAACAGTGTGTGTTTGTGTGTGTGTGTTCATGTGAATGTAATTGTGTTTCTACATAATGTGGATTATCTTTCTTTTGGCAGCAAATCTGTTCAGGGCTTTAGATAAAAAGATAAATCCTGCAGCCATTCCCTCCCTGGGAAAGGGCATGTCTTCCATCACTTTCTTTGCTCCTTTTTCTGAGCAGTCCCAAAACACACTTCTTCCTAGCTCAGCATCTGATATCACCTTGACAGCCTGCTCACTCTCAGCATGACTCTCCCACATCAGGAATGGGGGAAAATTCATGGAGTAAGACACAGCAGGTGAGGTGTTGCTTGGATGAACGGGAAGAGAAAGGAACTAGGGTACAGGGTGTAAGAAGGACTGCCCAGCAGCATTGCCCCATATGGTGCTGATGTGAGGGTTTCACTTCCACAGCTTCCCAGGAAACTCTCCTGGCAGGGAGGTCAGGTGTGCCATAGGTGCAGGACACCTAATGGTCTCCCTTCTTTGGAACCTGGTGGAGCTGCTTGGCTTAGTGTGAAGGCAACCTTGTCAGGAAAGAGAGCTCCATTGATTTAAATGCAAAATTACCCTCCTGCAGTTCTAATTTCCCAGGCGAGGGCTATGCAGGCTCTGAAAACATGAAAGTTGTTGATGTATTGGTTCAATTAATTTTTAAAATAAGTTTGAATGCCATTTGTTTCAAATTTGATAGGAAAGCGCTGACGATTTTTGCAAGCAAAGAGTGAGGTGAGCGTGGACAGGGTGTGTATTTTGCATGGCCTTGAAAACAGGGCTTAAATGATGCATTCATTTAGTAGCAGACCTCTGCACTAGGCATAAGTGAGGCCCGTGGTGAAAGAAAAAGGCCTGAACATCTGTATTTGCTAAATGGCACCAGCAACAGTCAGCCAGCTCACAGAGAAGGGCAGACAAGTGGGTGTGAGGCCCCGCTGAGACTGCTGGGTCCCTGGTGCTTTTAAAAGGAAATAATAGCTCGTGGAGGAACCCTTTCTGGTGGCCTTGGCTCCTGTGACCCCCCTCTGATGTATGATATTTAAACAAGGAAATGTCAACATTGGTTTTTGCACATACAGCCTCGTCCTGCTCTTCATGAAAACCACTGGCAAACCCCTATGAGAGTTGGAGGAGAGCAGACCCCAAAAGAGTCGCTCAGACCCAAATACTCCTGGCTGCAGCAGCCTGGCAAGAAGGAAGTGCAGGTTGTCATGAGCTGGGTGATGTGTGCTTGCAGGTAAATTAGACACAAGAGAAGCAATCCCATCCTGCACTATGCAGTGCCTCAAAGCTGCAGGTCCGATGGTTTGAATGATTATTGCTTTTTAAAATTATAAATCACACTTTTGTACAGCAAGTGAGGATAATGTGCTGCTTACTAGAATTAAGTGCAACTCAAGGGTGTTTTGTTACAACAAAGGTGACTTCTCTGTGCAGGCTTTTCCATAGTGGGGTCTAATGGAGAGTTTGATTTGAACCCGATGGCTATCTAGCCGTGGTTCTGGAAAGGAGTGATGCCCATTGTATGAGAGGATATCCATAAACTGACCCGTCAGATGTGTCTTCTGATATATGTGTCCTCTGAGGTAGGAAAGTGTAAGTCATAGGAAGAGAGGGCAAGTGTGTTGACTCACAGTAAAATGAGGGCACGTGGAAAGTATAAACGAAGGGAGGGCTGCTACCAGTAGGACTTGGAGGCTGTGCTATGTGTCATGGGAAAAATAATTTAAGCTCATGGATAATTTATGATTAAAGAGGCAGATGTGGTGCAACTGCATGGTGCAAAATGTGAGCTGGGGTATAAGCATAAAAGAAACTTAACCCTTGATCCTGTGCTGTCCCCATCTTGGTGTTGGTTTATGCAGGCTGGGCCTTGACAGGTATTGCAGTAGCAGCCTCAAGGTTCTCTAACGTAATGTGAACTTCATCACAGTTCACCTTAGCATAAAAAGTGTAGTTACTCTGGCTTTATGCTCTGCCACCACATTCCCAGAGGTAGTGGCAGAATAAGTGGCATGCAAGTCCCTTAAGCAGCTCTGTGCAAATGGAGAATCATTCCTGTGGGGGTGCATTTTTATACGGTTTAATTTGTAAGTTAAGTTGGATTCACTGTATACCTTTTTGTTCAGCCACTGCCCCACAGTTCACATTCTGTTCAGTTAATGCCCTGCAATTCANTTCCTGTATGGGGACCAGCTTTCCTGGGCACGTCACAGTTACTGTCCCTCTGGGAGGTGACCATGAGTCAGGCCCACTAAGCTCCCCCAGGCTCCAGCATGTGCCACGACCTCTGTTAGGGTGCAGATCCCAGTCAGGACAGCCTGGGAAGCCAAATGAGCTAGAAGATGACAGTCTGATTACCCTTGGTAGGAAAAGCACCTTTGGTCTGATGCGTGACCATCAGACTAACCTGAATCTCCAACCAGAAGCATGAAAAAGGACCTATAATTTGGGAGGAAAATAAATAAAGGAGTGTTCCTCAGGTGTGACTCCTGCTAGGAAGCACAGGGATAGTGTATGAAGCTCAGCCATTTCCTAGAATGTGTCTATCCTATGTGATTTTCTGCTTTTGAGGATACAAGTAATATGAAAAGAGATGGTTGGTTCAGATTATTTCATCCTTGCTGTACAAAGCCTAGCACAACGCAGTCCCAGCTGCCATTGAGGCTTCTGAGAGCCTGTCTCACCCAAATAATCCAGGGCATTTCGGCTTCTCACCTCTCACACAGACAGAGTCCAGGCTTGCAGCACCTGATGCAGCATCACTCACAGCCCTACCATGCTTAATGTCCATCTTTTGGAGCAGATGTTCATGAGAAGGTGGATGGGCAATGGGCTGGAGTGTGAAAGCAGACCCTTTGACATGGCTGAAAAAGCCCTCATGGAATCTCTCTGTGAGCTCTCTGGGGAGGAGTGTCCCAAAACTGAGCCCCATCACTGGGGCACTGAAAGGACTGAACTACCCTGAGTCTTGGAGCAACTTAATGAGGGCTTTGGTACAGCAAGAGAGGAACAGGGTAAAAAGGGAATGGTGTAGTGAAGCTCTGTCCATGCTTCTCTGTTGCTGTACAACCAGGGCTAGTGCCAGGGTGAGAATATGCAGCAGTTGCTTCTTACAGACAAAAGAAAAAAAATATGAAGCCCTACTAAAGGCTAGGGCTGATGGAGCACTGGAAAAGCCCCAGCCAGAAAAACTAAGCTAGCTCTGCACTTTGGTCAAGCGGCGCTCAGCACTGTGATTTTGATGAACAACACTAGTCTGCATGAAGACAGGTGACTTTTTAAATGGGGTTTTAATAAAGTCAGTATTGCTAGGGCTATCTGTAAAAGTAATCTGCATAGGGTTTTAAACAAGTCAACCTAATGATGCCATTAGTGCTTCCGACAGGAATGAGGCTGTTGCTGCAATACTGTGTCCGGCTCTGTTGTGGTGTTTGCATGTTAAAAGTGCATTGGCAAATTAATATGGGATCAGAAGAGAGCTAGAAGAGTGATTCAAGGTCTGGGAATCGCATCTTATTGCAAAAGACTAAAGAAATCCCATCTATTAATTTATCCAAGAGGAGGCTATGACTTGGTTTGATCATAGTCTTTAAGTGCCCTAAGTGTCTCTATGGGGAGATTTCTGATAGTCAAGATCTCTTTAATGTGGCAGACAAAGGCATAATGAGATCCTATGTTGGAAAATGAAGCTCTATGAATTCTGAGCAGAAATAGGTACTTTTATTTTTTTAAACAGTGAGGGGACATAACCACTGGAACAACTGAGGCAAGCAGTGGTTTTTCCTGTTACTTAAAAGTCTTTAGAGCAAGATTGGATGCCAGGTTAAAAGCTCAGGCAGAATTTATGGGTCTGATACAAGAACGTCTGGCTGAAATTCACTGGCCCATGATATGTGGCAGGTCAGACCAGCTGATCATAACAGTCCATTCTTGGTTTAAAAAAATCTAAGAATTAGGTATTTCCAGTCCCCTGAGCCCTGATATTACTGGAGGTCTCAAAGGAATGCATTATAAGCTGTCATCATTTAATTGTAAGCAAGCAGGGGCATTGCCTTTTTCTTTTTTTTTATTAATAAACTTATTTTCCAAGAGCTTGTTAGACATGGAGTTAAGCAGCTGTTAACAAACATGACAACATTTTAGAAACAGTTCAAATAATTCTCCTTCTCCCGTTTGCTCAGCTTTGTTTTGCAGCAGCACAATTTCATTCATGCCACATCTACCAGTGCTTCTCTGGATGAAATAGCAAATTCCAGCTAAATGAAAAATGCAACTTCCATACTTAGGGTCGGCTCCTTACGCTGTGTCCTCTTCCACGTGTATCCCTTAGTCTCACAGATACACTGCAGGTTTTCTCTCAGCTCCGTGTGTAAGCAGAGCAGGGAAGAAATCCATCTGTTTTCTGGTGCAGGCCCCTCAGATAGGTAGGAATCCATTGTCTGTCACGGCAGTGCTTGGCCTACAGAGCTCCTGGTTTTTCTGAGTAAATGGCAGAGAATGAGAAAAAGGTATTAAGGAGAGATCTGGTATTCCTGAAATTATGCAAGCTATTAACCTCCTTGAGATTTCATAAAATGGCCTCCAGCAAACGGTCAGAATGTTTTTTCTTACAGAGGAGTAGTTTTCAAGACAGCATAAACTTTCTTAATATCCCTTCAAAGGGAAAAAAAAAAAAAAAAAGAGAGAAAAGAGAAAATAAGAACAGAAAATCCCAGCCATGGCTCTTGGGAGCCTCGAAAATCATATCCACGGTTGTGTAGACATTCTAAACCTCTGATACATTCAGTGCCTCGTTAGCCTCAGTTATCAAAACTGAAACAAGAGGTGGTAAGGAGCGCGGCAGAAGATGGAGTTTGAAGTCGCTTGAGGACTGCACTCCCACCGACGGGAGTCCCCAGCCGCCTCCCTGTGCCCGCGCCCGTAACCCCGCGGCGTTCGGTCTGCAGGCACTGAGTCACAGGGACGAGGCTTCGAGGCTCGGCCGGGGCGGGGGCCGCCGCCGCTGCTCCCGGGGCGCGGGCGGGGAGGTCGGCGGGGAGCCGAGCAGCGGGGGGAAAGGTGAACCCGGAGCCGAGCGGGGCACAAACCCATTAGTCGCACATAACTTGGGAAGACGCTTGGCCTCGCCATGACAACCGGCGGCCCGGGCTGCTCCCACGTCCCGCCGCCTCCCCCGGGAGCCCCTTTCCGTCCTCTTTCCCGGCGCTTGGAGAATGCGGGGCTGGAAAGGCGAGCCCGGTGCGGGTAACAAAAGGGAATGAAAGGAGCTCTGTAGCTCACTTTACACATCCGAGAGGCATTTTCATGCCCCGTAGTGAGAAGGGATCATTCCGAGGAAGTTCAGATCAAAGGGGAGAGCGTCCCGGGCATTTGCATAATTGCCAGATTTCGGAGCACGGGCTGCAACCTGGGCACCTCACCGGGGGCTGCCCTTGGGTCGCCCAGGGGCTCCGGGGAGCTCCGGACAGAGGGGAGGTTGCAGCCCGTGCTCCCGCGGGGCCAGAAGAGAGGCCTGCCCCGGGAACGAGATACGGAGGTGGCCGGGGCCCGAGTGGGGTGCTGGGGCACGGCTGCGGTGCCCGACGGCAGGAAACCCTCGGGGGCTCTGAAGGGTGCGAACCCCCCGGTGCCCGGCCAAGCTGTGCCCGGGTCCCCGGGGGCTGCTGCCGTTGTGGAGGAGGTGGTGCCGCTGGGGATCGGCTCCCTGCCCCCTCCCGGGCGACATCTGCGGCGCCGAGCCAGCACGCTGCCTCCCCGGCGGCTGGCGGGTGGCTCCCGGCCCGGAGGCTCGCACTGCCACCAGCGAGCGGGGATAAAGGGATTAAACGGCACGCTCGTTCCGCCGGGCGGGGCGGGGGCGGGGGGGTTCACTTGGCCGGCTCCAGCCTCCCGCTCCCCCCGAACGCCTCCCCCGCCGCCTGCACCCCCGGCCCNGCGGTGCTCGGGGCGACGAGGTTCGCCGCTGCTGCTACCGGGAAGGGGATGCCCGGGGACACCCTTTTCAGCCATTTTAAAACTGCAAAGCTGCTGGCGTCTCGCCGCGAGTGCCCCGTTCCCCCCTCCTCTCTTCGGAGCCCATTCTACGCCCGGACGATCCTGACGGAGATGGCGGGGGTTCCCCCCGCCCTGAAGTCAGCTCCACCCGCATACGCCCCGCACCTGCAGTCCCCGGGCGAAACTCCACCCTGCGGGGACATCGCGCTCTTCCTGAGCCCCTGTCCTGGGGATGTGGCCAGTCCTGGCCCCTGCTCTCGCCCCCGTGCAGCCAGCTCCTGTTCCGGCCCCAAACCGGGATGCAGCCGGACGCTTCCCCAGCTCTGGCTTGGGCTGCTGCCAGCCCCAGGCCGGGGCGCAACCTCCCCGCGGGAGTCGCGGCTTCTCCCGGCACGGCCGGGCCCGGGCTGGCTGGCCGGGCGCCAGGGAGGTGAGGTTAGTCTCGGAGCTGGCTGGCGGATGGCATGTTATTGTGAAAAGCGAAAAGCGAGCAGAGAAGGCAAATAGGAGCATGGCACCGTATAGGCTCGCCACGTGACCGAAATGTGTTTATCTCGCCCCGGAGAAGCCGGGCTGC
Organism: Illadopsis cleaveri; assembly: GCA_013399915.1. Classification (NCBI taxonomy): domain Eukaryota; kingdom Metazoa; phylum Chordata; class Aves; order Passeriformes; family Timaliidae; genus Illadopsis; species Illadopsis cleaveri. The sequence goes on from VXBB01002224.1 coordinate 10,483, forward strand.
CTGCGGAGGGACAACCCTGTCTTCACGGCACAGGCACAACTCCCGTGGCCGCGGACGGTTCTGGGGCCTGCGAGAGACCACTTCTGTTTGCTTNCCTCGCCTCCCCCAGGGTCAGTCGGGAAAAAGCTGAGAATCCATCTGAGTGAGACGCGGGAAGAAGGCTTGGATGGTGATGTGGCTGGGTGGAGGGCGGAGGGGTGTGTGTGTAAGAGCAGCTGCATGCAGAACAAAGGTGCTGGAGGGTGGCTTTTGGTGCTGGAGCAGAACCTCGTAAATGGGAGATTTCCGTTCACAAGACTCCGCTTGCACAGTTTCTGTCCTGCCCTTGAACTGACAAGTGAATATCTGCATTGCAACCAGAAAGTAAATCACACCGAGTCTGGCTCGGGGAGGGCGCGCACGACACCTCAGTCTGTTGCTAAGTGCAANAGAAGCGAACGCCGTTCTTGCCCTGGGCTCCGCGCTAACCAGGAGCAGCGGCCGGGCCGGGCTGGGCTCTGCCCCGCCGGCTCGGCGCTTCCCAGCCTCAGCCGCGGCCAGCCGGCCGGTAATCTCATTAGTGCCGTCGCGTTTGGGGAGTAAAAGCGCCCGGCGTCCCCGCCCGGCCTCGGGAGAGCAGACAAAGGTCTGCGAAGCAAGGCCCTGCGGCCGTGCCACGCCGGCCGGCCCTGTTAATGTTCAATCGGGAGCCGAGGAGCCGTGCCTGTCCGTGCCGGGGGGGCGCCGACCCCCGCCCGCCGCTGCTGGGCAGCCCGCGACGAGGCCGGTCCAACGTAGCATGCCTGGCCGCCTTGCCCCGCCAGGATATTTTCTCCCTGGAAGTTATGCTAAAATAACATTTGTGTGCACGTTAATGATTTATTTATGTGGCTAATAACGCTCACATTCTCGCTGATATTTGTCTAGGCGAAAGACCAGCTGCGAAATGCCCCGCAGCTGTAGCCAGAGCTAGAACAGAGTGCCTTGGAACCAGAAATCAATGCTCCTGAAATGAACAAGTGGACAACTTATTAGGCTCAGTCACTCCACACGCCGTCCCCTGATAACGAATAGATGAAGTAGACGCCGGAGAAGGGACATGCCTGGGACGGCCACACATGCCTGCTCCTTCCCGGAGTGCCTGGGTAACACCGCGGGGTAGAGCCAGCCGCACGGACATCCCCGGGCAGGGCAGGGGGCCGTGACACTGCACTCGCGGGCTGCCTAAGGTTAGATGGCGATAAATACAGAGAACGCCCGGGAGAACGGCTCCGGGGGTCACTGATAAAGGTGTCCGGTTTCCCTGCTGCTCCGGAGAGCACAACCGACAGGTTCAGCGAGATCACGTAGTCGTGGCTTCTCTGCCTAGAAACAGTCACGCTAATTTTGCATTTTTACCATCCACAGGGAGGAAAAATACCTGTCGTCCCGCAATGCAAATCCTTACGCAAATAGATCTGCGGGTGCACAGGGAGCTGCTGGCAGCCTGACCTGCCAGTCGAGAGTCTCTGGCCCCGAGTTTAGTAGAGGTGCCGGCCAGCAGCGGCACGCCCCGAAAGCACATGGGATCTTGAAGACTCCCTGTTAGCCCCTCGGAACTTGCTGCTGCCGCTGAAAACTCCGAGAAAGAGCCTGCGGTTAATCTCCAAGGCCTTCATACATCCCTGGCGAGCAGCGCCCCAGCGCTAAGTGCAATTAACATAACAGACACTAAAATAGGAGAGCGGCGCTGAATTTAATTTGCAGGCTTAGGAAAAAAAAAAAAAAAAAGAAAAAAACCCCAACTTAGCACTTAGAGCGGTCTGGGGATGAACGCAAGAAGTGATGGGGAAGGCGGCGCAGTAGCCCTCCTGCTTCGGAGAGGGGCCGCGGCCAGTTCCGTGGACCCTCTCCGGGAGCCGGGACCACCTTGGTGCGCGCAGGTTTCTAGACAGGTAAACTCCTCCGACGGAGATG